>CM062809.1:237433366-237981158 GCA_031772625.1 Pinus tabuliformis
CGGTTTTGCTGGATCAAGAGGAGCCAAACAGTTAGGGCAAGGAAATTAGGTCAAAACTACAGGGTGTTGGATGGGGCATGGTAGGCACAACGATCAGAACCTTAGGGTTTTATGGATGAGGTGAAAAGACGGGTGAGGAGCTAAGAAGAGCATGTAAACCTCATGGGTTCTTCCTAAACTGAAGAAAACACAGACTATGAAATGTCTACCCAAAACATAGCATAAAAGTTATGAATTCTGCCTTTTAGACTTGTATACATTCACATAAAGGGTATGAAATGATGAAATGGAGTCAACAATACATTTTAACACATGAAAACATAAGACAAACTGAATAGAGCATCACACCACATGGATCCCAAAGAAATAGCTGCAATTTTTCATTAATCTGCTGTAATTGGTACAAAATGATGTCTATCAAAGCCTAAGAAAACCTACTAAATCCAATCCTTTACAATGAGAAAGAAAAAGAAGATATATAGCTCAATTCAACCTCATCACATCCTGAGGGGCCGAATCCTTAAGATGAGGAACTAATCCATCAAAAGTTGAACAAGAAACTAGAATCTAGGCAACCCTAACAACTTATCTTTAGAAGGGAGGAAACTAATTCATTTGACTTCAAGAGAACTTTTGGTCCAATGAATCTACCCTCCAGTGATTAATATTCATCTTATTTACATGCCTAATCACCATTTACATCAACAAAAACATCATCCATGAGTGGAAACCCAAAAGTTATAATCATGGCACAGTAAACTGAAAATTTAGCAGAAAATTGTCCTATGCACAACATCAGAAGGCTATGCACAACACTTTTTGCAAGGCCAATTTGGACGCATTCCCGGTGTCCAAATAGAGCTCATGATAGCTCATTGGAAATACTATCCTGTCTACTTTCCAAATATGCCTTTAGTTTCAAATTTGGAGTTTATTTGACCCCATCAAAAAATGATTCTCCCAAGACTTCTTCTATGCACAGCGCTAGGGTCAAAAAGAGGGCAGAAAGGTCATTTTTTGGGTCTTTTTTGATCTTTTGACTAACTAGTTTCACTCCAAAAACTTAGAAAATGTACAAGGAGCATGCTTACATCTTTAGGAATCCAATGGTGGTCTTCTTTTGGCCATTGGATGCTCCTAGGAAAAATGTAGTGCCAGTGGTGCTATGCATAAAGCTAAAATTTCTATGTCAAAAACTACTAAATTCTTCAAAAATGCAAAAATTCTACAAAATTTCTCACAATTTGTGGGATACCACCACCATCACGTGTCTAGGTCAGCCAAGGAAGCTTCAGCAAGCAACCTAAGCCTATCACCCTCATTTTTTCCTTTGAGGGTTTGTTTTAGCCTTGTCTTCATTTGCTTGACTCTTATGTTACAAATCTTGTTCTGGATCTTGTAATTGTGAGCCATGTGCCTGATGATTTGATTGTCCCTGTTGGCCCTTTTTAGTAGCTTCTCCAAATGAAAATTGACCCTATCAAGCCATGTTTCTCTATCCTCTTCAATCTCCTTTTCAAGCCTCTATTCTGTAGTCAAGGTGGCCGGGGTATTTTCCTCTTGCATTACTGATTTTCCTTTGTCATCTTGCCTCTTTTCCTTGATAAGTTCTAGCTCCATGAGGAACTGTTTCTCACTTAGCTTCTTTTTCTCCTTCTCAAGGTATGAAATGACATACTTAGCTCTCGCCAAGGTGTCCATTAGTGCTTGGATCTGTGCATCTTTTTCCTTTATGATTATATTTTCATTTGTCACCTCATCTTGAGCCTCTAAGTTGACTATCTCAATGCCATGATGAATGTGTGGTTGTTCTGGTTCATCATGTTCCATCAAATCAAATTCCCTTTCTTCTTCATCATTGAGGCTTTCCTCCAGCATCCTTTCCTTCCCTTTTTGCACCTTTTGCACTTGTTGTGTTGATGAAGAAGGCAAAGCCCCTTCCACCGTTTGTGGAGCAAGCATTTTCCTATGAGCTGATGAAGAAGATAAGGCCCCTTCCACATTAGGTGGAGTAAACACTTGCCTATCTGCTACAAACAACTTTCTAGCCCCTCTCTGATATGTCTTGTAGGTTTATGTCTTCTCAACAACTTTAGTCTTTTTAGCCTTCTTACTTTTCTTTACTTTGGTACTGCTGGAAGGCCTTTCTGCTTCTTGAGGCACTAGTGGAGGAATCTAAGGACCATTGAAGATGTCATTGGCAATAAACATATCCTAGTAGATGTTCAGGAGGTTGAGATGATGTAGCACAATAATCTTAATCAAGGAATAATGATAAATACTATTCATCTCCTAAGGGTATGGCCTTTTCTGTACAATGTAGGCCATCTTCTCAATGTTCCTGAATAATAAGTACGGGATGTTCAACATTTTCACTCTTGTGAAGTGCATGAGAAGCACAATATGATAGGTGTATAGTCTGGAAAATCTGCCCTCACATGTAAAATACTTCATAATGATTGTCATCATAGGGGCATAGCTTTCGTGAAGGAACCTGAAAGGAAAGGTCCTCTTCTTTTCATTCCTATACCTGGATTGGATGTGTGGTTCATAGTAGTGCTCATCCAAATCTTGTGCTTTATACCATTTCCCCCCACATTCGGAATCCTTGTAGCATTAGCAATGATGGAGGTGGAAACTGGAAATGTCACCGCGACAAGAGTTACCCTGTTATCACGAAGATTTGCTACAAAAATCCTAGTCAGCTCAAGATGATGTTGAACCCTTTGTACTTTCTCACAAAACTCATAACATCCCAGATACCTGAAATAGGAGACAGTCATAGGGGAAGCCTCTAACTATCTGATGTTTGATGGTTCCTCTCTGATAATTCTGCCTCCCTTATGGGGTTTTCTCTGAAGCCAAGGTTCATCTTCCATGCTTTCACTGTCACTGTTTTCCTCCTCCTCATAATCTTTATCCTCTTTATCCATGTTTTTGAGTTTGAATCTTTAGAAACCGTGGAGAAGGTAATTATGAAGTTCGAGTTATGGTGAGTAGGGATAGGGGAAGCGAAGAGGAGTTTGTGTGATGTAGGAATGAGATATGTATGATGTGAGAGTGAGAAAGGGGGGATTTTTAAGTAGGGACTATTTTGTAAGTAGGGGTTTAGGGATTTTGTTTGGGGACTACGGTATAGGGGATAAGTGTATTTGACAATAGGGAATAGGGAATAGGGATTATATTTAGGAATATGACAATAAGATATGGGAATGAATGGGAAAATGATAGGCACGGAGGGTTTTTTAGACAACCTAGGGTTTGAAAATTTTAATAGCGAACAAACTCAAAAATCTTGAAATGAGTGTTGGGAGGACAACTTAGGGAGTATACTTACTTGTTTGAGGCCCTATCTAGCAAAAGGAGTGATCTGGATGCTTGTTAGGATAGTTTTGATGGTTGTCAACCCTATGTGCAATGCCATGTACAGGTGCACAGTGCCTTGTTGTATGTGCAGTGCCATGCAAAAATACACAGGGGTGCTAGCTCTATGTGCAGCGCTCCAGCTGTATGCGCAACGCCCCACTTACGTGCGTAGTGCTCGGGCTTTATGTGTAGAGCCCAAGCTCTATGCGCAATGCCTAAGCTCTATGTGCAACGCCTAAGCTATATGCACAGTGCCCGCGGTTTCTTCGGCCACCAATTTGCTGTAACTGGGTTTTTCTCTTTTTCAAATGAGCAGGATGAAGTTTAGATCATCCCTTTGAGGTTTATAACTGTAATTTTTACTATAGGGACCCACCACTTTAATCATTCACCTTTTAAAATTTCTTTCTTATGTTTCTTTCTAATTCTTTTGAGTGGTTGATATGCTTTAAGGCTTTGCATTATGGAGTGTAAAGCAGGGAATGTATGACTTTAAGCAGCTTCATGAAATGACTTTCACAATTACAAATAAATCTTCCTTTTTCAACTCAAAAATGATGTTTTTGAGATGAAAAGCTACAAAGAACCAAAGAAAACATCCATATATCAATTTTGATTGAAAGAGACTAAATGACCTTTATTAGGTCTTCCCCACACTTGTTGCTGTCCTTTATTTGGATACAATAATGACCCTAGACCTAGAAAGATGAAACCTAATGACCTAAATGAAAAATTAACACTTGATTTCATGACTAAGTTTGACTGAGATGACAAGAGTGACAGAAGGTTTTAAAATCTCAGCCAACTATGAGAGTGGGTCAGCAGACATCTTTGTGAGGGAAAATACCAATCCTGACTCAAACAACCATTAGGGAATCAATTTCAAAGTATGACCTAGCGGAATGACTTGAAATTGCAACGTGAGACACCTAAAATGATGATGCAAAAAGAGGAATGTGATCCCTGATGGAAGTATGCAAATACTGACACTAACACCTTCTTTTGATGTGAACTTCAAATTTTGTTCTATTGGATTAGAAAGAAGGTTTCTTTCACCATGCCAAACCTATTCAATAGTTTGTCAATGTACTTCCTTTGGGACGTCAATATGTACTTTGGATGTTGAGATACTTCAATGCCCAAGTAGTAGCGCAGGCATCCCAAATATATCATCTCAATTACCTCCCTAAATTCATTATTTGTAGACACAATAAAGATTTCCTTGTTCCATGTTATCAACAAATCATTTACATATACTACAAGATATACAATATTTTTTACAATTTTCTTGACAAACATAGTTGTAACATCAAGATTAAAGTCTTTGATATTCACTTTTAGAATATACTCAATTAACTTTTCATAATAGGTTTGTGGTGCGTGTTTTAGGCCATATAATGATTTGATGAGTTTACATACTTTTTTTCCCTTCACAAAAAAATATTCCAACTTAGAAATGAATAAAATCTCTTTCAAGTATCCATTCAAGAAAGTAGTATTCACATCCATTTGATGAAATTTCCATCCATTTTGAGCTACCATTTAAAATAGAGTCCAAATAGTGGCCCATTTTTCTATGGGGGTAAAATTCTCCTCATAATTAGTACCTCCTTTCTGCACAAATCCTTTTTTCATGAACCTTGTTTTTTTCTTTCCAAGTGCATTGTTTGGTTTGTACTTGTTCTTGCATACCTGCTTGTAGCCAATTGGTTTGGTTGCAAATGGAGGGTCCACTAACTTCCATGTTCCATTCTTTATGGGAGGATCATACTTCTTATACTTTCCTTCTTTCCATTCATCATGAGAAGTAGTTTATTTAAATAAAGTTGGTTCAAAAGTTAGTATATGAATTAATTCACAATGATATGAAATATCCATGTCAACTAAATCAAAATTATCTACATAACCTCCGCATTGTTTGGTGGAACCGTTAGTTCCTTCCTTATTGACTTCATCAAGATGAACACTTTCAAGTGTTTTGATGAACCATTTTGGGGGACATTTCTTAGATGGTCTAGGTTTCTCCACTAATCGAGATGGGCTTGCATCAATATTTAGCCTTCCAATCCTCTCAATCACCTCATTCTAAGGATTTTCCTTCTCTGATGAAGTTTATAAAACTTCATGAGGGGTATATGGTGCTTCCAAATGAGATTTTGGAGATTGATCAAAGATAACACAAGATGCGAGTTCTCATTATCAAATTCATTATATATATTTACATGAGTGAATCTATCCAAATGATCAAGTTATTGCTCAAAACTATTGTCTTACATAGAAGACTGAAGAGAAAACACATCTATTGAAAGAATAAACTTCTTGTTTACCTCATTGTAAAGATGATATGCCTTGGTGGTATTTGAATACACCGACATGATTCACTTCAAAATTATTCCATCACATTTGTTTATTTTCTACTCGAAAGTCAAGGCAGAATAGGTGGAACCAAAGACCTTGAGATGCCTCATTGAAGGAATGTATCCATACGACATTTCATGATGAATATTATTTCTAAGAGCATGATATGGACATATATTTTTCACATAAAATTCACGTAGAAATGTATTAGCTCAAAACATCAACTTTTAATTTTTGGAAGCATCATGGAAGGAACCATATTCAAGATAATCATGTTCATTCCTTCAACTATACTATTTTCTTGAGGATTGTATGAAACTGTAGTATGATGTTGAATCTCATATTGGTAAATATATTTTTAACATTTTCTAGAGGTATAATAACTTCCATTATTAGTACAAAGAGTGTTAACATCTGATTGTGCTTCAACTTGAATCCATACATGAAAATTTATGAAAGTTTGAGAAGTTTCAGATTTATTTTAACAAGTGAAACCAACACATTCTAGTGTCATCATAAATAAGTCATCATATATTTATTTCCATTATAAATTGGCATGAGCATAGGGTGATATACAAGAAAATGACCTCCTCATCAACTCAGAGGAGAAAGGCAGTTTGACTGAAAGATTGACTAAGTTCACAGTCTTGTTTTATGGGTAACATTCCCCAGGAACTAGCAAGAAGCTTTATAATGCTCCTCATGCATGAAACAGGGGCATTTGTCCCTAGGGTAACTCTTTGTGTTTCCTTAGGGGTAGATTTAGGAAAATTTGGTGAGTTTCCAGAGGTTAAAGGAGCGGGTTTACTGAATAATATCGCACTATTTACTCATATGTCAGCCTGAAAAGAAGGAAATATCCATATTCGACCTATTTGAGGATATTGGTATTCCTAACTGAGTCTAATGAAAAGGCGAAGAGAAATAAAGCATGGAAGCATCCCAAATTTTTCCAAAGGGAACTCATGAAAGAGTTGGCAAGGATTAGCCTCTCATTCTATATATTTGAGGCTTGGGGCATTGTGAAAGAGGTCGAAAGAATTGAAAGGATTTCCTATTTACTGTCAAAGATTTGCATGAGACATTGGTACACTAAGAGGTCAAGAATATGGAAAGAGAGAGGATCTGGAGGAGTAAGGGAAGGTTGATGCAACTGATGGTTGTAATCACTCTTTCCTATTATTAATATAGACCTGTAGTTGTGTTGTCTACTCCATGGTGTTGATGTTATGATTCATTTACATGTTTATGCAATACCATTGGTTATGAGTAGATTAGATATGTGTAATATATCCTTATGTATTCTTATTTTGATTATCAAGGTTATATGTTGTAATATTACTTATCATCTTGTCTATGTGCAGGTATTGATCAATGATCTAGGAGCTAGCTGAGAGGTCTTCCACTCTGCTACATTGGGTTCTCCAGTAACACTGCACCAAGATCAAAGATAAAATTGTTCCCTCCTACTTTGATTATCATTTCATTTATATGGATATGTAAATATCTCTTTGTGCTAGCTGCAACTAATCTTATCTATCTTCCATGGATCTAGGGAAGATCATTAAGGTATTTCAATGCGTCTGTATAGCAGATGGCGACTCCGCTGACTATACTTAGTTCGAGTACCAATCCAGACTTCTAGGCTTGTACTTGGTTCTTCTGACCACTAGGACTATTCAACTCACCAAGACCACAAAATAATCACCACCAAGATAGAATCATCTCAAAATCGACCCGATCGGCTCGGCCGCTTCGGATCTGGCGTAAGGGATTAGTCGCCCGCATCTGCTTGTACTAGGTTCCTTAGTGTCTCTCCATAGCTTCTTCTCTTTCTCTCCTTGTTCCCTCCTCACTATGCTCAACTTTTGATCTGATCCCAAAAGACTTCTTTTAGAGCTTCCGCCTCCCTAAAACACCCCATTAGTGTAACCAGAGCTTTATAACGCTCCGCTGGCTTGCAAACGGAGAGTTAGTGTAGGACTAACTCTCTTTGTCCTCTTCTAAATTGCGTTAGGCAACCAAATCTTGATAAATAGCCAGTTCGGTGAACTCCTAGGTTGGGGAAGCTTCCTATAGTCTGATCAAGGATCTACAGTTATGCATGTTTATTTGGTTGCCTATTTCCTGAGAATTTTTTCCTTTTAGGAAAATAACTTAACTGCTTATGCTTTTCAAGAAAAAGAAAATACAAAATTTTTACATTTTTTCTGCTTAGTTGGTTAGATTTTACATTTATTTGGTTTTAAAAGTTGTTAGAGAGCATTGCATTTCTGCAAGTTGTGCTTGTGTTTTACTATACTAGACGCATGGTACAAATTGATGTATAAACGATCCTCTCGTTGTAGAAATAACTCATTCATCGAAGTGAAACTAAAAGTATTTTTTGCATGGTTTGTGTCAGAGTCCCACAAAACTCCATATGTCAACACCCCTTTCGAAGACATTAACAAAGTACATTTAAAATTCATGTCGTAATAAAATCAATCAGTAAATATTTTTTTAGTAAACACACATATTAGTCTAGGCTAGGATCTTGGGTTAGGTAGTTGTGGTTAATTGCACATGATCGTAAAATCAAGACTAGTGTCGTTAAAGAGGGGAAACGTTGTTGCATGCATACTATTTGGGACCACTCCAGTCAAAGCGGAGCTAAATGCGAGACAACATTGGAATGTGAAAGGAGGTAGCATTCCTTTGATTACATATCCTTTGGGTATTCTATGTATCAGGGATCCCTTCAGGGATATCAGAGATGAGACAGGGACTCAGGTATCCTGCCCACAAAGCGTACTATCTGTGACCATGTCCCCCCTAGTAGTGTCTGTGATTTGAGGTAACTACAGTGGCCATACTTTTTAGGGACGAACACAAGCTGACTGGGGTGGGATGCCCTGGTACCTAAACAGACAAACCTACTCTGTCGTTTGTTTTCTAGAGGGTGCCTGTCTTCATGAGAGTACTTGGCCCCTTAATCTGCGGTTCGGTAAAATCTCAAGAGTAATCGTATCTGTACATTTTTCCATCTCTCTCTTTTATCCATTGTGATATTGGGTTTCATCTCTAGAAAATGGTGGTTATCAGATAAGGTCATATCCCCTGCTTGATGATTGACTTTTTAGAGTATTTTTTTAGGTGCCAGTTTGTTATCATTGAGACTATAATCAATAACACTATTGTTTTTTCTGATAAACTATATCAGTCACCATGGCTACATACGACCCTCATTGTCAATCTAGGTGATAAGAATGTCTTCCTCCAGTGGTTATGGAGATTTCACCGAGCCTCGGTGAGCCGATTATCCATATTCACGTCATCAGTCTCTAGTATCTAACACTAAATAGTTTAATATGTCCCAAGACTCAATACTACCAGAATATTTCTTTATTGAAGGTTTTGTACCTCCTTATAATCCTCTTATCACTGATCTGTTAGGACCGTTATTGATTCAAGTTGCACCTATACCTACCATGCCTTCTACTATACCTACACCCACCATTCTGTCGATGACTAATGGGTCATGGGATTTTGTGGACAAGTTTGGTCCACCTCCACTTCCCGATTTGATAGTTAGTACTACACTGCTAACCATGAACCCCACTATCAAAATGTTGCCAAGTTCGAGCAACTTGGTAACACCCAACATGAGTGGAACCCAGTACATACTGTTTCTAGACCTTTTGTGTCTACTCCTAGACCTTCGACAAGCGCTCCAAATAGCGCTATTAGCACGGGTCCATTTAAAAACCCCTTTGGTTGGAATCCTTTGTTTAGTTCAAACCCCCATACACATACACATACAGAAAGGGGGCACGATTCCCAACATGCACATACCAGAAGGGGGAATTACAGTTCCCCCTCTGTTTATAGGACAAACTAGACAGTCATTGATTGACATGAATCCTCCATATGTCAGTCAAGTGTTGATGGCCAACTATATGGCTCGTGAGATCACTCAACCCGGTCTCGCTCAATCCATTTGGGCACCCCATTCTCAACCTCAATTGAGTCAAGGGGGCAATTATTATCTTGGGGGAAATCAATCTTATATCCCCCAGCCTAACAACCCATATGGACAACAACAATATATGACTGTTCCTTAAGGAAATTATTATTCAACAAACCCTATGTATAATGTTGGGAACAATATGATAGGTGGACCGTAAGGGCCCTCAGGTCATTCGTTATCACCCTGGTCAGAATCAGGGGCACCAAATGCTTTTTCTTTTTTGGCAACACTCGATACCCCTGATCTATACAAACAAACCAATTACTCCATCTACCATAACTTACATTAGCCTGCAATCCCGCACAAAATTACTATCGACATCTTGATGTTTGAAGGAAAACAAGGGATCTAGGTACACATATCACCACATATCCTCTATGGTCCATGTCAAACTCCATGGTGGATTATAGTATCCAGCTCCAGCTCTTCCCCCACACCCTTACTGGCAATGCTACCAAGTGGTACATTGAGATACCACATGTGTCAGTTAATACCTTTGGCACCTTGGTGATGGAATTTTTAAAGCACTTTCAGTTACCCGTCTACTATGAAATCGGGATAGAACTCCTTACTACTTTATGCCAAGACACCTCCACCCACATCTCTGATCACATTCATGAATGGAGACATAGGCAGAGGCTAGTCAAAGCATCCATTTTGGATTATCTATTAGCAGATTGGTTATCTAAATATCTTCTTCCCTAAATCACAAAGGACGTTGCCTTAGGTGGTGTGTTCACTGAAGACCAATCCATTTTTCGTGCCTAGCACTTAGATTTCACTTATTTGCAGTCTGACACATTATACAATGTCATCCCCCATGCCCCCAAAACTTCCAATGCTTCCGCTACTCAACAACCCGGCATGTATGCTAATGGCATTATCGACACTACCTCTGGGTCTACTGTGAAACAAATTAGCAGACACATTTCCCAGTGGTTTGTTGATCCCACTACGCAATCAGCTTCTCTTCTTATCGCTACGATAAACTCTATGCATTTTACAAAAAAACATAGCGGTAAGAATAAGAAGAATAAGAAAATGACCACTCCTTCTGAAGAGCAGCCAACCAAGCAATCCAACCCAAAGCAGAAAGTTGCTACACCACCTAATAGTGGAAAGGAAAAATTGGTCAATTTCCCTTGAAATATCTATGTGGAAGACCATATGACACATCGTTTTTTGCACCTCCAAGAATGTAGAGATTTTCTTTCTCAAAAGGACACTGGATAGACCCCCATGGTCCTAAACAACCCTTTCATTGCTCAACAACAACAACATCTTATTGTGAACCCACCTCAACCCCCGCAAAGGGGAAACGATGGTTCACACCATCCTTCAGCTACTGAAGGACCATCCACCATTTACACTTTTGAAATGGTCGATCTTCAAACGCGAGCCAAAATGTATGGAGCTCTAGTCGCTAATGCTCAAGAGAATGCCTTGAGTTCAAACCCACCACCACCCAATGATTTTCATAATGAAAGGTCAGTTCCTAATATTGTAATTCACCCCCCAAAAGGGGCACTTCGTCGCACAACACATAATACATCTACACGTGCTTCCCAGAACTACAATATTACAGAAGATTTGGCGCAAGCACCATCAACTATGTCTGCACTCGAAGTATTGCAAACTTTTCCAAAACAAAGGAAAACTCTACTTTTGGATATTGGTGTTGTTGACCCTCAATATTTCATGCTAGCAATATTCTATATTGAGAAATTTAAACCTCCCCTTTCACACCAGCTTGCATTTCAGGTGAATTTTTTTTTGAAAGGACGAGGAGTAGATAGAACTGTCATTGATGAAAGTGCTTCGACATGTGTCTCGTCTAGTTCATGTTGTCTTGCCTTGGGTTCTCCAACCCTCTTTCCCTCGTCGAATTCCCTTGAAGAATTTGATGGCCATACATTCATCCCAAAAGGTTACTTTACCGACTAACCCATCACTCTGAGTGGGAAAATGATAATCGTGGACATTGAAGTTGTATTTCATAAGCTCAACTATGATCTTCTTTTGGGGCATAGTTGGACTTATGTCGTGACTACCATTCTGTCTTCGGTTTTTCACCTCATCCTCTTTCCATTGGATGGGAGAATTATCATAATGGACCAGTTTTCCTTTTGCACCCCGGATTACTCCCCATTTCCTAACATCATTGTACCTTTAGTGGGTGGCATACCTTACACTTATTTCAGTATTAGTACTGGTCTATTAAAGGGTTCTTCCCTTATGGGTTTCCTTCCTCTCCCGTTGCTTACAGTTCCACAGATAATTTCTATGGTTTCCACTATTCCTCATGACCCAACCAATCCCTGGATCCTCCCGACCCCTTTAGACACTGAATATTATGCAAAACAAATTTCGCTGTCACCAGTCGAATCGGCTTATCAAACATTCAATCTACAACCAATTCTCCTATCACTTTGGTCATAGCCAATGGTACCACCTCCTCTCGCACAACTACTCCCTCTAGCGATCTCCTCAATGAAGTCCTATCTAAGGATGAAGCTATTTGAGAGATATTGTATTTAGAAGAGAAACATTGGGAAGCCTCTCCCATCATGACTCCCTGTAATGATCTCCTCAATGAAGTACCACCTAAGGATGAAGTTATTCGAGAGATAATGTGCTTAGAGGAGCAACCTTGGGAAAACTCTCACCATCATGTTTCGATATCTAATTCAAATGTGACATCTGTAAAAATCTTTCCTTTTGAACCACCTGCAATTGTTCCCTCGATTTATACCATTGTCCAAACTATGGATTCCGAAGGGAACTTGGGAAATCTTTCAAGGAATATTCCCATTTCTATCTCGGTCAAAGCAGGTATCGTGGAAAGCATTCATATTGGAGCTAATTAATCATGAGTAAATTGTGAGCTTCACCTACCCTTTTACGTACTTCCGTGATGTTTTTCCTTTGTCTTATGATGAAATGCATGGCATAGACCCTTCTATTGTGAAGCATGAGATAAATAAGTATCAAGCATTATTTTTATGGTATTTTTCTTGCTCGTTAATCCGGAAAACCTTGAGTATACTTCTTTGGGCTCGCTAAACTACTACAAAGAATATATGAGTGTGTTTTTTTGGGACTTTTTCTTACTCTTGAACTGAAAAATCCCCTAGTTCCTTCTTTAGGCTTGTTAAACTCTTATGAATAAGACCTAAGGAACCCTTTTTCTCTCTTTCTATAGCTCTTTAAAATAAAAAATATAGTATGACCATTCTTTTTAGGGACATTTTCTTGTTGGTAAAATCACAACAAACCCCGAGGTAGTTCTTCGGGCTCGTTAAAAGCTTATGAAGAAGCTCCGAGCATTCTTTTTAGGAATTTTTTCTCGCTCGTCAAATTGAAAAAAGCTTGAGTTTTCATCATCGGGCTCACAAAACTCCTACGATGGTGATATGAGTGCTTTCCTTTTTGGGACTCTTTCTTGCTCTTAAATTGAAAAATCCCCAAGTTTTTCCCTTCTTCAGGCTCGTTAAATCTATGAAGAAGTTGTTGTCACTCACTACATTCTGAGTTTCAATTGTCCAAAGTTCCAAAGAGAAGTGAAGTTTGAAGCCCTCTTCTAAGCCACAAAAGCTCTCAAAGCTAAATCATACATCCTCCATTGCATAGTTCTTGGAACGAGCTTTCCAATGATATATGGAAGTTCAAAAATGGACTTTTGGTTAGAAAATATGGCCCGATTGAAGCTTCCCTTTAAAAGCCAGAAAATAAAGAGAAAATGACTAAGGGTATGGTCCCAACATATCAAAGGTTGCAATCAGAGTTTTCTAAAGCAGAAGCAAGAGAGGTCAGAGGAAACTTGTGATTAGCGATCGTCGATATTGGAAATTAGCGGTCAGAGGTCCATGGTACATTGTATATTAGCAATTGGAGGTCCCGCAAATCGGAAGTCCCACAATATCAGTAGTTGGCAGGTCTAGGCCATGTCACATATTGGTGATTAGCATTTTCAAAATGTCAACCCTAACAAAGTTGCGATCTGCAAACCCTGATAGTGCTAAATCACTGTGATTGTGCCTTCAATGTCAAAGTGTCAGGGATGGCCAATTGCAATTTACAAAGAAACTCATAAAAAAAAGAGCATGTGGGCCTTTTCTCTCCTCCAACAAGACGCATGGTAGCGTCCCAATAAAGACACATGGAAACTGATTTCAACATGATGTGGTGGTATGGAGGGACATGTGGCATGCTGATTTGGCATCTTCAAGGGCCTATGGGGGCATATCCGAGTGACAGATGTCACCACTAAGGAAGTACGATGTGACATTGATGACATCACATTGGCAATTGCGTATCGTCAATCACACTTCATAACATCATGGCTTATTGGAACATTTTGCATTAAAAATCCAATAAATCGAAGGTCCAAGGTATAGTTTATCAAAAATCGAAGGTCCTATCAGTCAAGAGATATCGACGATCACATATCGAAAGTCCCGCAATATTAGAGGTCATGGAATATTGTTGATTAATGCTTCTAGACATGACAGAGTTTGAAAAGTTGCAAAATAGAAAAAAGTTCCAATACAATGTTAAAGCACCAGGAGGGGCCGATTTTAATTAACAAAGAAATACAATGCAATACTAAGTGTAGGCAGGCCTTTTCTCTCTCCTATAGGGGGACACGTGGCAGAATCCTATTGGCCCTGATAAAGACACGTGGCTTCTAACATAATCATGATGTGGCAATACGAAGGACATGTGGCATGCAAATCTCACAATTTCAAGGGTCCTACGGGCGCATATATGGGTGACACGTGTCACCACTCATGAAGCAGCACATGGTACTGATGATGTCATCAATCGGCAATCAATGATAAGAGGTAGTAGTGCATTGTGCATCACAAGGAATTCATTGATTGCGAACTGCCAATAAAGGGGATTTGATAAGGGGGCTAGCACCCGGTCACATAAAGAGTTGAGGAACCAAGGGCTAAGCACTAAGGGGCTACCAACAATCATCGATCAACAAAATTGAAATGTCGCAACTCCAAGTTAAAATCCTTGATTAAAATCCAATGATAAGAAACCTCTGATATAAAGGCTGAGCCCCAGGTTGCAGCCCTCAGTCTTATCAGAAGAAATGCATAAAGGGGCTAAATCAAAGGGGGCCAAGGGAGATCGAGACTTGCTATTCTGTGGCACCTTTTAGAGTAAAAGTCTGATGTGGTAATGCTTTGATAGCATAATACAATAAGTTGAGGGGATGTATGAGTCGATAGTTGTGATTCCATGACAACACCAAGGCCACCACAAATGATTACTCCTGGCTCTAGAGAGTGGGGAATTCAAGAAGTTAAAGAGGAATGCAGTAGGTGAATTGGCTAAATCATCATGGCAGAGATGTGTCCTGAGCAGAGGCCATAACAGGAACAACATAGGGATATTTTCCTCCCATCATCTTTCTTTTTTCTTTATTTTATTTTATTATACAATTGTTGTATTTCAAGAAAGGAATCAAATCCCGATTGTAATCATTTGGGTAGATGATCTATCACACGTTGAGATAGCTAGTCGATTAGACAACTAGAGCTCTCGCTGAGATATTTTTTGTAACTATTTTTCAAGCTCTCCCTCTCCTTATAAAAAGGATGAAGAAACACTTAACAAAGGTTTCAAAATTTATACCAGCAGAGGTCAAAATTCTGAGATTCTATTTTTGGTTTTATTTACCTGTTCATGAGGGAATTGAGTGATATCTTTTTGAATGTAATGGAGTGGTATGTTGGACTCATATTTGATTAATGAAATTATTTGGTGATTCTAGAGCAATGTGCAATATGTTCCCCCCCTATCTAAATCCCATTTCATATATGTTTTTCTTTCACCAAAATTGTCTAATGAAGTTGCTGGTCTCATCCTCTCATGGTTATAGGTATGCTTCTAAATAGTGAACAATACCTATGTATAGTAAAGATTTACTTGTGTTAGTCTATAACCTACAGTACCTGTGTACAAGACAGATCTACTTGTGTTATTTGATTAACCCGCAGTACATGTATGAGCATATATTTATTCACGATGTTTGGTGATGGAGGTGCCCATGAGGTATACAGCATGAAACCTTAATCTGCGCTTCACTCTTTACAGTCTTTCATTTCCTCAGTCTTCCATACTTCTACCAGAATATTTTTTCTTAGGATTCTATCATGTTTACAACCCTATGCATCAAATTACCCTCCTTTCTTTCCTCCTCTTCATTTTACTACAACGCCAATATTGAGGCTACCTGTTGTTGTGTGTCAGCCATGAGAACAAGACATTTCTCTTTGAGGTTTCCCCACTTTACCCCCTACACATTTGGATCCATGTATTGGCGTGATTTTACCTTAATGAAGGCCTATTGAACCAAGCTCCCATTTATTATCCTTTTAACTCTGTGAAAATTGGAATGCAACAAAAACCCCACTGATAATATTCCATGCACTCCTCTATTCAAGATGTCCTAGGTACTGGTCTACAATCAACCTAAAGGCTATCTCTAGTAAGCTTTCTATATCTCCATAAGCACTTGTGTCGTAGGTGCTAGAAAAAGCGACAACATCTTTCTTGCACTGTTGTCGGGGAATGTATTAGAATATTTTTCCCACGGTATGACAAATTTTTACATTCCCTCTGCTAGGTGAGCAAGGGAAGCGTGGGTTGAAGATGTCTCACCTTGGAAACTCCATTGTTTCAATATTATAGTAAACATCTTAGCGACTCCACTATCCATATCTCTATTTGAACACCCTGGATTTCAAGCAACCTCATACTCACTGTGATGCTAAAGCACCCGAAATATTTCCCTACCTTTAAAACGAATATCACTCACTTAGGGGGTTTTCAAAATGGCCATTCCTGCATTCCTCACCAGCCAATTTTCTCCACTGAATTTTTCTTCTATTGCTAGTTTCCCTAATCATGTCCCTTCATTTCATGAATGGAATACCTATTTGCCTAGATTCAGTGGAAACATAGATAGAAGGCCAGAACAACACCTTAAGGATTTTCAGGAATGCATGGAGTAACAAGGTATTATTTTTGAAGATGTGAAAATGAAATTGTTCATGTACTCTTCAGACGACGATTTTAGAATTTGGTACAGAAGAATACCTCGTGGCAATATATCTTCATTAAAATGTTTTCATATAGCATTCCATAATTATTGCACAATATTATATCCACCGAATTCTCTGTTTAAATATTCTTGCACACATTTTAATGATGAAGATGTTCCCGAGGTTGATGACCCTGTTGAATATGTTTGTGAAGCTCTGCTCCAACAAAACATTTACTCACATCAAGAAGCATCACCCAATGGCCAAGAAAACAAAGAGGGAAACATCATCGAGCTGCAAATAAACCCTCTAAGATCTTATTCAACCGAATTTTATGTTTCTCCTTCTTATGATGTATATGACTCTGATGTAGAGTCAATTGATGCCGAGCCATAATGTTCCCAGGCACGAGAAGTTGTGAAAGAAGAGGAGGCCCACTAGGAGGTTAATAAAGAGGCTCCAGTCCATGACGCACATCCTTGACCTAGAGAACAAGTTTAAGAATCTCCTATGATTTATGATTCATATTATTCGAAGGAGTATGAGATGGTTTCTGACATTCAAAGTGAGTGGTTTACCAGCAAGTGGGGAGAAGGCTTCCAGTAACAAGTTTCTCTTTAAAAATCTAAGGTTGAGGAGATGAACAATATTTCAGCTACCCTGACCAAGAATATATTGGTCAGTAGACTGTTTATGAAAATAAGGCAGTTGCAAATTTTCCTTGTTATTTCTATGACCCTATAGCTGATTACATGAGCACATTCTTTGGTCAACATCACAGGTTGTTTCTGGAGTATGCATCAAGCTTTTTAGTTGCAGGATTTTCATGGTTCATTCTTATTTTGATTTTTAAATTTCAGAAGCAAGGAGGCATTAAGTCTAGCACCTAGATGTTGACCTGGTTCCATTGGATGGTTGAAATCATTTAGGCAAATTTAGGCTTGTACGTAGGTAGGAGTTGTGTATAAATAAGCTCACTAGTTGAGCATTTAGCTTCCAATTAGAATTTTTATTTCTTCATTTTAGCTTGATGAGGAAATGACTCCCAGCAAATAAATTCTCAGGGAGATTTTATGGTTGTATAATTTCATTATATTTTTAACTCCATGCCCAATGGTGAAGGCTACTAGTCTGCAGGTTCCCAGCACCTTGCCAGTAAGGCACTGTCCCCAGTTGGAGACAATGTTGTCACTCAGTGCATTATGAGTTTTCAGTTATCCAAAGTGCCAAAGGGAAGAGAATTTTGAAGCCATCGTACAAGCCACATAAACTCTCAAAGCTAAATTGGACCCTCTCCATTTCATAGTTCTTAGAACGAGCTTTCCAACAGTATATGGAAGTCCGAAAATGAACTTCTATATTAGAAGATATGGCTTGCTTGAAGTTGTTGTTTGAAAGTCAGAAAACAAAGAGAAAAGGACTAAGGGTAAGGTCCTGACATATCAGAGGTCGCAATGAGAGTTTTATAAAGTAGAAGTAGGAGAGGTCAGAGAAAACTTATGATTAGCAATCGCAGATATCGACAATTGGAGGTCAAATGTCCATGATATACTGTATATCGACAATCGTAGGTCCTACAAATCGGAAGTCCCACAGTATTTGAAGTTGGCAGGTCCAAGCCATGTCGCATATCGGTGATTGGTGTTTTCAAAATGTCAACCTTAACAATGTTGAGATCGGTGAATGTTCATAGTGCCAAATAAGTGGGATTGTTCCTTCAGTGTTAAAGAACCAAGGAGGGCCAATTGCAATTTACTAATAAAATCAGCAAAAACCCAAGGGCAAGTGGGCCTTTTCTCTCTCCTCCAACAGGACGGGTGGAAACATAGGACTGGTCTTGATAAAGACACATGGAAACTGATGTCTACATGATGTGGTTGTATGGAGGGACATGTGGCATGCTGATTTGGAATTTTCAGGGGCCTATCAGAGTATATCTAGGTGACACGTGTCACCACTCAAGAAGTTCCATGGGCATTAATGACATCACATCGGCAATCACATATCGGCGATCACACTTCATAACATCATGGCTTATCAACACATTGTGCATTACAGTTTCGATAAATTGGAGGTCCAAGGTACAGTATATAGGTGATCGGAGGTCCCAACAGTCAAGAGATATCCGTGATCGCAAATTGGAAGTCCCACAATATCAGAGGTCATGGAATATCAGCAATCAGAGCTTCTAGGCATGACATATTTTGAAAAGTTATGAAATAGAAAAGTTCTGATATAGTGTTAAAGTGTCAAGAGGGGTCGATTTCAATTAATAAAGAAATTCAATGCAAAACCAAGTGGAGGTTGGCCTTTTCTCTCTCCTCCAAGGGGCCATGTGGCAGAATACTATTTGTTGGCTTAATGGGTCCTGACCTAGGTTTAGAGTTGGTTGCACCAAAAAAAATACTACACTATTGGCCCTTTCGAAATCAACCCACTTAGTGAGAACTGAAGTCTCACCCGAAGCAGTATGGGGGTATGTTGGAACCAAGTTTCCACATCCAGAGATCAATTTGATGTCTTTTTATGGCCTAATTCTGCCTTCACACAGATCTATAAGCCCTTAGGGCTTGGTACTGTAACTCCCTTCGGATGACTCATAGACCTCCACGGAGGTCGCGATCAGCTTTTGCAGACTCTGAATAGATGAATTACCTACTTATGCGAACCATAAATTATCCTTAGATCAGAATCTACTCAGATCTACTTAAGTGCTAGACAAACGTAACTGAATGTATTATGATCTTTGTGTAAATACTTAAAAATGAATTGCGTTCAATTAATAAGAATTATCTAGTGGTTTCGCACATCAATATATCATTGTTTCATAAAGACATTATCTCATCACAACATATATCGCAAACATAAACAACAAAAGGAAACAGATAAAACATATGAATTTCTCCAATAGTCTTCTTTTTTGATCTTCTATATAAGGTTACTGAATCAAAACTTCCCTGTGCACTAAGATATAGGGTGTTGGGTGCATATAAGGTGTCTTTTATAACTCCTAAATGCCTCACATTAATTATCAACCTGGGTAAGTCTTTTTGTTTCAAGAGTGTACACAATATGTGCAAGTGATGAAAATCGTTGAATCTATAGAGAGTAATGCTTTAAAATAACTTATTGATTTCAATACAAGATTAAACAGATCAAACCATAACTATTAAACTTGTAACTTCAAGGGAATTAACCTATTCAAGCATCAAAACTCAATCTTAATCAAAAAGTCCTAATTGCAAATACATCAACTGAGTGCACCGTAGCAATAACATATCTCTTTCAATTGAATCTAAAATTCTGTATAAAAGTAATACACCTGATCTAACCAATAACACTTTGGCTGAAATTAATAAGAAATGATTCTTATCTAATAATTAAATCAATATACAACATAAATAAATGAAACCAGTCAAAAGAAATAAGAATTAATGCAATGAATACACAAGCTCAACACTGGTGAAAGTAAATCAATTCTAAAGCTATGAAATAGAGTAATTAAACTTGTAGTAAAAGAAAAGTAAAAATATAACACAGGGAATAGCAATGAAATACACCAATGACCAGGCCCAAGCCGCCAGCGATTACTGCTTAATTACTTCAGAATATCATGAATGAATAGCAACACGAATTATATATTATTCATCAAATCCATATGTCATTACAGCACGATGTATCCTTCAGAATCACGCTCTATATATTAAAATGAAAACTAAAATAAAAAGGAGAAAAGTTAAGTCCCTCTATTCTATTCATTTTTCCCCTCTTATAGTCAAAGAGGAAAAAGAGATAAATGTGATTCCTTAGGATCAAGAGATCCTGAGGAATTCACAACTAAATACTATTATCAAACAATCTTCCATCTTGCGCTGATCCTCTTGATTTTCTTCTTAATTTGACCGCACAAGACGTGCTCTTTTCTCCTTGTTTAGCCTTTTTTGTTAAATAGTTTGAACAATAGTTGTTCCATTCTCTAATCTCTGCATAAAAAGCAACAAAATTTAGTTTCGACAGCCAAATCGCATCAAAAGAAGTTTCTTTCACTTCTTATCTAAATTCTATCAAAACATTATTACATCATGGCACACATGCATTAAAAGGAGGAAAAAGATATTGTAATCAAGAGTAAAGTTATACCTGTTGCACGGCCCAACATACTCCCCTACTTACCTTATTTCATGTCCTCATGAAAATAAGTAGTTATTATGTAATGCAGTTAAGGAGTAAGTAGGAAAGACCTTTTCTTTATACAACCTAAAACCATTCTTTTGTATTAAATTTGAAAAGGCCATCCATTCATGACCTTTAGGAAACTCATAATCATAACGGTATCCTTCAGGAGGGTACCAAATACTAGGGCTCCTAAATCGACATCCTAGCCAATATGGTCCTTCCATCAATATAATATTACTGTATGTGACAAAACGGCTTGCGGCAACTTTAAAATTCCTATAGCCAAACGATTCTTTGTTCTGGAAACTATTGGTAGAGGCCATCCATCTCTGTTTGGATGCAAGTAAGGAACTTTCCTGTATGGATAAGAAATACGTCCTTCCTGCTTGCACAATTTCTTTATGTATAGGCCCCAGAGTCTTAATTACTCCCTCATGTTTCATGAGCCTCTTGTGTCTAACAAAAAGATGCAAGGGTTGAGTACGCTCACCCCTTACCCACAAATCCAATCCATGTTCTTTCATTTGAAAGGTGTTATAAGCCCTAGACCACTTGAGTCGATTCACTACGAAGGAAATGAAGGCCTGGAACTCAATGTCCCCAGCAAAAGGGCTAGGATTCTTATCCACCTCCCCTTCTAATAAAAAATTATGCAAATAAAGTTCACAGAGAAGACATTGGAATTTTATCCCATGCTCCTTACAACATTTTATGAGTTCATGAGTTGTCTTCAATTCAACTGACTTGCCAGCCTTAACAACTTTAATCTTCAATAGCAAATATCTTTCCAACAAAAACATAGCATATTTTGTAGTAGGAGACCTGTAAGATAAGACATCAGAATATAAAGAGAAAATAGCATCGATCTAACCCACGACCTTATCTAGCTTGGCTTTTACTTTCCTTAGCTTTTCTTCCTCCTGCCTAAACTTATCAAAATTTTCACTCTCAAATATGGTCAATTCTTTGAATTGATTCTGCAACTCCTGATACTTTTGTAGAGGAAATTTCTCCTTCTGACATTGTGCTAAAGCAATTTGGGCCTATACCACCTCCTCCTGTAACTCTAGAAGAATAGGATTACTGCTTGATGGAGCGTCATTGAATATTTCCTCTGTCTAGGTGTTTTTATTGTGAGAGGATAATTCCTCCATCTGAGCAGCCATATCTATCAAATCTATGTGAGGGCTTGTTTGTGTGGCGACCATCTAAATAGAAATCGATTCGTTCTGGGTTCCTATTGCCTTACCTTCACATATTTATGTTTGTATGGCCACAATGACTAGCTCAGGAATAATGCTTTGAGCTTTCCTATTTGCAGTTTCTTTTAATTTCCAAAATAGCCGCTTAACCATCTTCTGAAGCTTTTGGTATTCCTTCCTCAGCTTCCTTAACTTTATTTCGGCTACTCGCTTCTTCTGAGAAGCATATTTTTTAGGATCAGGTTTATCAATAGGCTTTGTATCTAACAGTTCTTGGTGCTCATCTTGGCTATGTTCCACTATAACTGTGTCACCTGACTAGTTATCATATTCATGAATTACTTCTGTGTCCACTTTCTCTTCCTGGTCTGCAGCTTATGGGGAAAGAAAAATTTCCGTGTGACTAGAATCTCTTGAGGATTGAACTTTGTTCACGTTCTAGTCAAGTGATCATCCAGGTCGCATATATGCATTCAAATTTGCAAGAACCTGGGCCATCCCTTCCTCAAATTCCTGCAAAAAATCATCTCGGGGGCTCATAGGTGGTGTTTAAGAAGGCCCTGCTTCATTTTCTGGGTCAAAATCATGTTCTTCCTCTTATTCTGGTTCAGAATTGGGTTCCTCCTCTTGTTCTAGTTCAAAATTAGGTTCTTCCTCTTGTTCCGATTTAGAATTAGGTTCTTCCTCCTGTTGAGGTTCAAAATTGGGTTATTCCTCTTGTTCATGTTCAGAATTGGGTTCTTCGTGTTGTTCAGGTTCAGAATTATGTTCTTCCCCCTGTTCTGGTTTAGAGTCCTATACAGTAATTGGACTAGATGGCTCTGTCGGGCATTCGGCGCTACCCTGAGTATCTACAAAATTCCTCTGAACTGGGTTTATCCTCATAGAACACCTACACTTATGAGTTCCTATTACTGTATCAGAAGTTCTTTTCCTCTTCAGAATAAGGTTCTGCAAGGTTGTAGAATTTTGGACTACAGGGTCTGGCCTAATCTCTAGTGGTGTTATAAAATTATCCCAAGTTAAATTTTGTTGAGCAAGACTGTGACTAACAATCAGTCTGATCAAACCATGATGATTGATTACAGTATCAGGATGTTTAGCCCATCTTACTCTATCAGTTGTATCATGCAATAATGAATTTAAGAAAAATGGCAAATTGACAGTAAGCTTTTGCTTTAAAATGGCTAAGAGCTTAAGTTGCCATGGTTTTACCACATCCCGTCGACCATCATAAGTAATGTACTTTTGGACGACACTTGCCAATTCGCACCATGGTTCTCCTAGAGAGGACGGTTTAAAGCCCTTTCCTTTTCGGGTTAGTTCTTCGCCCACGTCTCTGAAAATTCCCACCGCGTCATGCAACATTACGTGCTTTTTAGACCATACTACTCATTCTACCGACAACCCAAAAACTTCAGCTATCACAGCCTCTGATATTGTTATTATTACACCTTTTGCCGTGGACTACCCATTCTATAAGTGTTGTAAAAACTCAAAGGTGATCTCACTTCTAGGGGCCTAAAGCCTGGTGAAATATGGCATCCATCCCCCACGCACCATAATTTCCTTGGCTCTGTCAGAATTTTCCAACACTAAGGGTGTTCGGCGAACTGATTTTCCACCCATAATGCTCAAATCTTCTGATATTCACCCTAAAATTTCAAATATTAACATAGCAAGAAAAATGCAACAGAGAACAACAATTGCTTTGGTAAAATGGAACAGCAAGTAGATGTAACAACTAAATTCCATAATGTCAAGCAGAATTTCCATGATAATTAATAATATTAATTCTCAGACTATACTGCCACATGTCATTTGATCATGGGATATGATGGCAACTTATCAAGTCCAATAAGTGGAATAAATATAGCGCATGCAAAGGTATAATGGGAATCCCCCCTCTCCTTAAAAAGAGAGGTCACCTATGACCAAGTAGACAAGGAAAGGGTTGTTCTAAAATTAAGGAAATAATTTCTCCTATAAAAAAGAAATAATAAGAAGAGGGTACCATAGTAATAATTGACGATAAGATATAACTTCAATACCATAAGCAGAGGCTCTACTACCAGTAGACGTCCATAGCCTTGGCAGGATTGCTTTATAACCCATATGAGCTAGGATCCTCAATTTATAGATGGAGAATTCTAGTGTTGTTCTACAGAAGAGATCAGTGTGTTGGCGTGGTAACCATATAGCCACACTGCCATTCATTGGGATGTAGCAAAAGTGATCAGACTGGATCGTGATGAGACCTCCTGTTCCAAGGATATTTTGGCTATCGAATGGATCATAACCCTGGTGTGGTGGCCATAATGGTAATGTCACTTTGCTACAGCCTTATGAACATGGTAGGCTGGCTCATAATGAGACCCCCTATCCTCCATTTGAAAACAAAATTTTGCTGTTATTACACACTTTTATGATAAATAGAGAGATGCTCAATACTCCTTAAGAGCGGGGATGGTGGAAGAAGCTGAACATGTCAATAGAAAAAGTATACCGATAGTCTTATTTGTTATAGACAGAGAAGATTATAACTAGGAAGGGTGGAACCAGCATGGTAATTAAGATGATCAATCAGTATCATGTACAACACAAAACGATGTAGTAAAGTAGTATATAAATAGTTGTGTCCCTTTTCTTGAAAATAATCTATCATCAAGAAGCTATCCTATTAAAGATCATAACATTAATGGTATTAACTCCCTTCAATGGAATCCATAAATTCTTGTCCTCGTAAAAGTAGTGTAATTCATGCCATGAAAAGAAAACAAAATGAGAAACAAAAGAAAAATGGGGCTGACATAAGCAAAGAGCAATCACACAAAAAGAAAAATTTCGTTGTTCAATTGGGTTGGACCACAGCTGTTCAAAAGATTGAACAACAGCTGTTCAATTAAATGAACAAAAAAACAAGGCAAAAAGAAAAGAAGTGTTGTTCAATAGATTGAACATCAGCTGTTCAATAGATTGAATAGCATCTATTCAATAGATTGAATAGAAGCTGTTCAATAGATTGAACAATAGTTGTTCAATAGATTGAACAATAGTTGTTCAATAGATTGAATAGCATCTGTTCAATAGATTGAACAACAGTTGTTCAATAGATTGAACAACAGTTGTTCAATAAATTGAACAATAGTTGTTCAATTAAATGAACAGAAAAACAATGCAAAAAGTAAAGAAGTGTTGTTCAATAGATTGAACAATAATACAACGTAAAAAGAAAAGAAGTGTTGTTCAATAGATTGAACATCAGATGTTCAATAGATTGAACAACAAAACAACGAAAAGAAAATAAGTGTTGCTCAATAGATTGAACAACAACTATTCAATAGACTGAACAACAAAACAATGAAAAGAAAGAAAGTGTTGTTCAATTGGATTGAACAATGACTATTCAATAGATTGAACAACAACTGTTCAATTAACTGAATGATAAAATGACGAAAAGAAAGAAAGTATTGTTCAATAGATTGAACAACAGTTGTTCAATAGATTGAACAACAATTCTTCGATTAATTGAACAACAGAACAATAAAAAGAAAGAAAGTGTTGTTCAATTGGATTGAATAGTGGGTGTTCAATAGATTGAATAGCAGTTGTTCAACAGATTGAACAACAAAAAAACAAAAAGAAAGAAATTGTTGTTCAATAGATTGAATAGCAATTGTTCAACAGATTGAACAACAAGTGTTCAATTAACTAAATAGCAAAGCAATGAAAAGAAAGAAAGCGTTCTTCAATTCAATTGAATAATGGTTGTTCAATAGAATGAACAATAGTTGTTCAATTAAATGAACAGCAAAAAAAGCAGAGAAAAAGAAAAAAATCAAATAAAATCAAATCAGCAATCATATTTACATATTTTATAGAGAATAAATAAAATTTATAAAGATGAATTTGCCAAAGGATTGCCTTCTGCAGCTAAAACTGTCATGGTGGGGTCTCCACGTATCCACTGATAGAAAGATTCTTCAGTAAGTGGTTTTTGGTAGAGGCGCACCTGATGCCTGTTTTCTTTAAAATAAGAACCAGTCCCATCAATGGTGGCTAGGGTAAGAGTTCCATTATCGTGTACCTGCTTTATTTCATAGGAGCCTAACCATCTAGTCTACAGTTTGCCAGGGAAGTCTTGAAACCTGTAATCATAAAGAAGTGCCCAGTCTCCCTCATGAAATGTCTCTTCTTAATCAGGGAATCATGCCATTTGGCTCTTTGCTGTTGAATAAGTGTCATACGTTGCAGAGCCAGTAGCCGAATTTCATCTAATTCACTCATCTGTTGTAACCTATTAACTTGGGCTTCAGTTAAATCCAATCCCACTTCCTGGCTGTCTTTAGTGTTTGTATTTCAAATTCTATGGGAAAAATGGGTTCCTTACCAAATACCAGTTGATACAGAGAGTATCCAGTAGTGTTTCTCCAAGTTGTGCAATACGCCCACAAGGCCTTTGGCAATCGAGTAGTCTAGTCTCATCGATGTGATGAGACTATCTTTGTTAGAATAGCTTCATTAACTTTGTTGGTGCTCTCCACCTACCCACTCGCTTGTAGGTGATACAGAGAAGTAATTCTGTGTATTATGCGATGATTTTTCAATGTAGCAACAGTCTTGTGACCCATGAATTGTTGCCCCCCATTAGTAATTACTTCTCTAGGTAAGACATACTGCACAAAGATTTCGAAAAGAAAATTAATAATAGTTTCCTCTGTTGCTCTTGGTAACATTACTACTTCCACCCACTTAGTTACGTAATCTATTGTAACTAATATATAATATTTTTGGTTGGATGGTGGTTTGAACGACCCAAAAAACTCTAATGCCTAACGCTCAAAGGGTTCTATCACCAGCTGTGGATGCAGGGGAATTTTATCAGATTGGCCAGGGTGGCCCATCCTTTGGCAACTATCACATGCCTAGACAAATTTCATAGCATCTTTAAAAATAGTGGGCCAGTAGTAGCCCATCTATAGAATTTTATGTCCAGTTTTGCAATCTGCAAAGTGTCCACCACAAGGTCCATCATGGCAAGCTTTTAAGATATCACAAATTTTTCCCTCCCTGATGCACCTACGAATGTGCATATTAGCTCCCGTGTAGAAAAGGTATCCTCCAATCTAGTAGAAACGAGTGCTACGCTACACAATCAATTTCCTTTCTCTGGGTGTCAGATGCTTGGGCAATTTTCCTGCTAATAAGTAATTCGCTACATCTGCATACCATGGTGTTTTCATAGCCATAGTAAACAAATGTTCATCCAGGAACTAATCCTCTACCGCCACTATATCGTCTATTCTTTGCACTCGAGAGAGGTGTAGGTTTTAACCCCATACAAAAATTACCTGCATATGAATTCTAAAACACAGAAAAATAAAAAATGCGGGAGCATAACACATAAAGCACATATACATAGAGATTTCTCCTGGATCCCAAAACTGGGACTACTAGCTTGATTTTTCATTATGTTCCTTTCAATGTTACAATACATATTTATACATGCTGAAGCATCCAATACCATGGATCGAAAACCATCACGTCCAAAACCATGTGCGAAAATCATGCACAAAACCATAGGTAGGTCTGCCCAACCTAACATAGGGTCCAAAACCAAAATTTTCCAGGGCATTGCCCTAGACACCATTCAATTCGGATCTCAGTGAAGTCAGCGAATCAAGAGGTATGCCATGATTGACACCTCTTCTCCATCACTTGTGTCATTAATATGTGTTTTTTAGGATATCTAATGGTGCCCAAAAGCACAATGGCCATCCATGAAATAATCATCAAGCGAAAATGATAAACGGGTTGCCAATTTGTGAAGATGCCACCAAGGTTTTTCTCCCCTCTCCTTGTCCCCTCACTCCTCATCGTTTTCACCTCCATATCCCCCATATCTCCTAAGAAAACCCCTAGAAATCCCCACTAAGCACCCATCTCCGGAGTTCCAAGCAAAGTTGTGTCATTTGAAAGCGCGCGGCGCACTGGGAGCCCGGCCACAGTGTTAACACTGCACTGGCGCGGCACATACCCAGCACGTGGCACACAGGCCTGTGAGCCTAAAAAAGCACCAAATCTCCCAAATTTTTTGTAAATTGGCTCTCAACATTGCAAAAGTGCCCATAAATCTTTTAACCATTGATCCTTAACTCAAGGAAAAATATGTTTTGGTGACCATGAAATTGAAAGGAAAATTTTTAAGCAAACACAAAATGGCACAAAGAATGGCAAAAAAAAAAAAAAGCTAGGGTTTTGCTACAATAATACAATTGCTAAATAAGCTCCTATCCTACCTTGATCAGCTAATTTCCCTGTAGCATTTTCCCCTTACCATCACCCTAGCTATATTGCAATCATATCTATTTGTCCCCTTTATTCCTATAGCTAAGAATATCCCAAACCCTACCCCATCAAAACCATACCCCAAACACTCCCAAATCCCTGATAAATTTCTCCTTTAAACCCCTATTCCCCTTTTCATCATTCCCCTCCTAACACTCCCTTGTTTTATTGTCCCCTTGGTAACAGATTTTCAGAGCATTCATCAGTGTCATTGGATTCAAAGGGCAGCATTAAACTCAGGGTACAAGTAGCAGTGATGGCATCAGAAAATTCATCATATTATGAGGGGGATACACACAATGACACATCTTCAGGAGAGAGGGCCCATAGGAGACATCACCGGAGTGGCAGGCATCTCAGAGACGAGCCCAACACCCTCACAGAGCTACAGGCATGCCCACTTTCCATGTCTTGTTTCCAGCACTTGGCATGTTATGAATTTTGCCAAAGGGTGGAAAATGTCAGAGTACATCATGAGTTGGCCCACCTTTTTACACTTCATCTACAGGGAGGTCAGTCTGTACTGGCTGGGGTCACTTTCACCTTGACACCAGAGGCTATATCAGTGGCAACAGGGATACCTAATGTTGGAGAGCAGTGGCATAAGAAGAAGAAAGTGGAGAGGCATCACTATGAGCCCTACATCAAGAATAGCTGCTTGAGCCAGCTCACTAGAGTTTTTCCATTCAGATTTTTGAGGGATGAGTATGCCCCACTCATGAGATTGATCATGAAGTATTTCAGTTGCGAGGGGAGGTTTTCTCGCCTTTATGCCTATCACATCCGCTTGCTCATGCACTTCACTAGGGTGAAGATGATGAGCCTCCCATTTTTCATCTGCAACAACATTGAGAAGATGAAAAACTTCATGGAGCGCAAGACCCCACGACAGCAGCTAAATAGTGTCTATCATTTTGCTCTCATCTAGATTTTAGTGGACTATCAGTTGGGATTGCGGGGTATTTCTTGGGAGGACTTCATTTCCCGTGATTTCTTCAGCGCTCCACCGGTGATATCAGAGGCAGAACATGAGGTGGGAGGTCCTTCACATCAGGTTGAGCATGAGGTGGGAGGTCCTTCATATCAGTTTGAGCCTAAGATGGGTAGTCCTTCACATCAGTTTCAGAGCCATGAGACTGCCACCATGCCAATTTTCATCACATATCAGAGAGGCTATCCGAAAGACACCATACTGTTGTTTGCAGTAGCAAAGCGAGTGTTATCTCCACCTGGGGTGGAAGGGGCCTCGCTTCCGCCATCAACACCACAGGAGCAGGTTAAGGGCAAGGAGCTAGTGCAGGAGGAGGGGCCATCAGGTGAGCAAGAGACCGAGTTTGTTCTCCTCCAGGATGATGAGCCAGATGTAGAACCCACCAATGAGGAGCTTATAGAGATCATCAAGGAGCAGTAATCAGAGATTGAAGACTTGACCATTGATCTAGAGAGGGCCAAGTGGAACATGAACTACCTAGAGCAGAGAAACAATCAGCTTGAGTACCAACAGATGATCATGGAGATGCAGAACATCCGTGAGCAACACCAAGTTGCTCAAAGAAGAAGGTTTCTGCTCACATCTTTGGAGAAAGAAATCAATGAAGACCGGGAGTCCAACCTTGAGAGGGTCAACATGCATTTGGAGAGGCTGTTGGACAAAGCAAACAGGGAGAAAGACATGCTGAGGTGCATGACTTATCACTACCAGGCTTGCAACATGAGTTCCAAGGCAAGAATCAGGAGCCTAAAGGCAAAATTGAGCAAAGCGAGAAAAGAGGCAAAGGAGGCAAAAGAGGCAAAGGAGAAAGATCAGCTTCGAATCTTGGCTGAGGCTTCCTTGGCACAACAAAGCACTTCATAGGGAACATCCAACCCAAATTCCAAAAAATTTGGGCAAATTTTGGTCACAGGCAAAATTTTTGGGCATAAAACAGGAAATTCCAGTGGCACGATGCTAAAATTCTAGCACTCTAATCAAGGAATGGATTGCATATTTAGATTCAGCATAGAAAAATACATCTACTAGTGTTTAGGCAAGAAATTTTGACAAGTTTTGGGTCTCCTAAAGGTCAAAAAACACCCAAAAATGGCCTCTCTCCCACTTTTTGGACACACATAAAGTAGTCTTGGGAGAATGAAGTTTTGGAGGGGCAAATGAATTTCAAATTCAGAAATTCTAGTTGGTTTGGAAAGTAGACAAGACAGGATTTCCAACAAACCCATTTGGGTACATTTTGGACACTTGAACGTTCCCCAAAACAGGCTCCAAAGTGGCGCGATGCACAGGGAATTTGGCGCGGCGCAGAGGGAAAAAAACTGCCAAATTGCTCCCGTTTCGCAAAATTTTGGGTCGCGACTTCTCCAAGTGGGCCCGGTCATTTACTCTTCAGTTTTTTGGCGCCAAGGGTGCCTTTTAAAGAATTTTCTCTCCAGGTGGGCATCTATCCAAGTGGCAAAAGAATGCAAAGGGTCACCCCAGCCAAATGTCATGCTTGAGAGCACTGCACCTGTAGTTGATGGTTGGCTCTCCATCTCCTTTTCGAAATGATTTGAGTAACTTCCCAACCCCTGGGCGTTCCATCTCTTCTCTACACTTTCTATATATTGTAAGAAAGTTATTTGCAAAGGGTTGGCTGGCTTGTAACTTCTGGGAGATTGTGGGAAAGAAACTCTGTTTCTGCACTGTGTATATTTTGACAAAGAGTTGATGAAAGGTATCGGCTCTGTTTCATGAGATTCTTGTGGTTGTGAGTGTGGAAAATGTGTTCTTATGTTCCATATGTATCTTTTTATGCTTCATAATTCATTTCATGTTTCATTTCAATGAAATTTTCTAAGTGAGATTAGGTAGAATTCAATTTATATTGCTCTGCCTGTGGGAAAATTTCATGTGCAGTGTTATTCTTCTATTGAAAAGGATTCATGTGACCATGCCCTTTTCACTATCTTCGGAAATCTTTGCATTCCGCATCACCTTAAGTTGAAATTACTGCGCTTCCCGCCTACCTTGCCTCACGGAATAATCTATGCCTTCATTCTCAACTCTCTTTTCTTTGCTAAGTGCCAGTCCCATATACATCCCAGAAGCTCGGCCACTTTCAAAAATATTTTCCAAAATCCTCTTTCACTTACTAGCCTAAGGTAAACATTGCATTGTAACTCATCTCAGACCATTTTGCCTATCCATTCGCTGAGTGTGACTCGGAGAGAGCCCTCTCCTGCTCTGGTAGGGCTAGCTACTAGACTGAGCTTGGTTTGATGTTGCCTTGAACCTTGACTTCATTCAGCCTGAGGTAGATTCGAGCGCTAACATGCAGCACCAAGATCTTTCATGTCGAATTTGGAGGAAAATTGGGTCTTCAAATCCTGGATAATTTATTTGTCATTTCCAACCAACAACATATCATCCACATATAAGACGAGATAGATAACATAGTCAACACGGTCACCAATTAATTTAAAATACACACAGTGATCTTCTTTGCTTCTGGTGAAGCCAAGTCCCCGCATAAATGTATGAAATTTTTGATCCCACATCCTTGGTGATTGTTTTAACCCATACAGAGACTTCTTTATCTTGCATACCAGTTCTTTCTTACCCTTCACTGCAAAGCCTTCAGGTTTCTTCATGTAGATCTCCTCATCCATCTCCCCATGAAGAAATGTTGTCTTCACATCCATCTGTTCTACTTCAAAATCAAAGGCAGCAACAATAGATAACAGTAATATAATATAAGCTACCTTGGCAACAGAGAAAAAATATCACCAAAATCAATTCCCAACACTTTGGAGTAACCTTTCGCTACCAACCAAGCTTTGTATTTCTCTACCTTTCCTTCTGCATTTGTCTTCTTCTCAAACACCCATTTGCTGCCAATGGGTTTCCTTCTAGCTGGTAACTCCACCAGATCCCAAGCCTCATTTTTGTGTAAAGATGCCATTTCATCAACCATGGCCTCTTTCCATAGTTTTCCATCCTCTGAATTTACTGCTTCCTTCATAGTTCTGGGATCATCATTAGTAATAGATAAAGAAAAACTTGAATAGAAAGAAGATGTACTATACCTTTCTAGTTGCCTTCTTTCTCGAACTAATCTTCTCACACCCACTGTTTGTGGCTCTTCATCTTTTGATTCCTCTTCTACTGTAGAGTCTGATTCTTCCTCCTTAAACTCAAACTCTATCTTCTCGAGTTCCTTTGGTTGGAATTCATGTTTAATAACATCTTTCACCTCTCTAAACACCACATCTTGGCTGTACACAACCTTCCTTGTTACTGGGTTCCAAAGCTTATAACCATTTAAACCATCCTTATACCCAATAAAGATGCACTTTTCAGATTTACTATCCAACTGTGTTCTTTCCTCCTTTGGAACATGTACATATGCATCACATCCAAATACCCTCAGATGTGAAAGAGAGGGTTTCTTACTAGTCCATACCTCTTTTGGAGTCTTATCCTCCAACACCGATTAAGGTGATCTGTTGACCAAGTAACATGCTATCTCCACTACCTCTACTGAGAATTCATGTCCTAACTTGACACCACTGAGCATGTTTCTTGCCCTTTCCATCAACGTCTTGTTCATTCTTTTTGCAACTCAATTTTGCTTAGGTGTGTATGGAGTAGTCTTCTATCGTGCTATACCACACTTCTTACAGAATTATTCAAATCCCTTGATGCAAAACTCTCCACCATTATCTGACCTCAGCACCTTTATCTTCTTCTATATCTGGTTTTCCACCAAAGCCTTAAATTCTTTAAACCTATCAAAGACTTTAGATTTCTTCTTAAGGAAATATATCAAAATATTCCTTGAGAATTCATCTATAAATGATGCATAGTACACATACTTACCCAGTGATGGTACCTTCACAGGTTCAAACACATCACTTTGCACAAGCTCTAATATCTGTTTCACCCTCTTACCATCAGAGGGGAAACTCACCTGATTCTGCTTCCCATATAAAAAAATTTCACAGAAATAAAATTCCAGAGAGCTATTACTCATACCTTCTACCATACCTTTACCATGAAGTATTCGAAGGCCCTTCTCTCCAATATGTTCAAGCCTTTGATGCCACGGCATGGTCTTCTCTCTAGAGAACACTATATTTTCTGCTCCACTTTTAGGAACCACAGGACTGTTGCAACCATCAACAATAGTGCTACCTTGCAGCTCGTATAGAGTTCCAATCCAAACTCCCTACATCAATACCAGTGCTACTCGAACCATCTTGCAGTTATCCTTCTCGAACATTGTTTTTACACATGCATCATCTAGCTTGCTTACATAAATCAGATTTTTGGCTAGTGCAGGAATATGCAGAACACCCGGAAGTGTTATAACACTTCCACCTTGTAACTTCAACTTTACTTTTCCATGACCAATGATTCTAGACTTCCTTGCATCCCCCAAGAAGACATCACCACCATCATATTTCTCATACTCGCAGAACCACTCTCTATGGGGAGTGAAGTGAAAGGATGCACCTGAGTCAATCAACCATGCCTCATGATCTACATGTGTACTTGAAGAAGCCAAGTACACATCCCCACCTTCATCTGAGGTGGTTTTTTCCTCTACAAAAGGAGCATCATCGGATCCCTTTCCTTTGTCAGGAGCTTTATATTTACAGTCCCTTTTATAGTGCCCTTCCTTTCCACATTTCCAGCACACCACCTTTACAGGCTTTCTTGGAGATTTAGATCCCCCTCTAGATTTAGATCTCCCAGTCGATGACTTATTTTTGTTTCTGTTTTGGGACCATCCTCATATATACAAGGCATCACCATTCCGGCTCTGCATATTTCTGTCTCATCTTCTCTGTCAGCAAGGATGAGACTATTTCATCAAACTGCAAGGTAGTTGCATTACTACCTATTGCAATAACCAGACTATCCCAAGAATCTATTAGAGAACAAAACAAACTGACGCAGTTATCTTCATCTAAAATTTTAATATCAATAGATAATAACTGACTTACGACAGTATTAGATGCATTCAGATGCTCTGTCACCAAGTCTCCATCTTTCATCCTCAGATTATACAATTGTTTCCATAGGAACAATTTATTCACTAGAGACTTAGATTGGTACAAAGTCCCTAACTTGTCCCACAAAGCATTAGCTATAGCTTCCCTTGATACATTCAGAAATACTGAATCTGAGACACATAATCATATTATGCTCTTTTCCTTCTGATCCAACTTCTTCCATTCTTCATCGAACACTCCCATTGGTGTAGTACTCGGATCTACCACGATCCACTGATCTTTATCCACCAACAGATCCTCCATCTTTAGTTTCCACAACTCAAAACTCTGACCATTAAATTTCTTGATCTCTATCTTTCCACTACTCGCCCTCTTCTTTCACCACTAGAATCGATCTCGTAGATCTCCCACTAAACAGGGTCTACCATAGGCCCGAGCGAAATCCCTCAGCAACAAAGGCGTCCCCTTGAAGCCAAAACAACTCTGATACCAAATGTAGGTTTTAACCCCACATAAAAATTACCTACATACGAATTCTAAAACATAGAAAATAAACAATGCGAGAGCATAACACATAAAACACATATACACAGTGAATTTCCCCTGGATCCCAAAACCGGTACTACCAACTTGATTTTTCATTATATTCCTTTCAATGCTACAATACATATTTATACATGCTGAAGCATCCAATACCATGGACTGAAAACCATCGCGTCCAAAACCATCGACCAAAAACCATCGCGTCCAAAACCATGTGTGAAAACCATGCACAAAACCATAGGTAGGTCCACCCAACCTAATATAGAGTCCACAAAAAAAAATTCCCGAGGCGCTCCCCCGGACATGGGGGGCTGCCACCCTCCCCATTTTGCAATGAAGGGGGGGCTCTGTCCCCCCTCTAACCCCGTGATTAACTACGTGGGCTAGTCATGGAAAGAATATAACACAACCCAACAGTTTTGATGTAATGTATTTGATCTAAATAAATGAGATCACACAAGTCTATGTCGATTTCTGTTGTAATAGTTTCTTGAATAATAAAGAAGGTGTTGCGAAAATGAATTGTGTTATATGATTATTAAATGCATGACCCCTTTAAAATTTTAATTATGCATGCACAGTTCTTTCTTTATTGATCTTTGAGTGATTGATTTATAATTAGATCTAGCTGCAATAAATGAATCTATGGTTAAAATAAATACATAATGTTATGATTTTTTTTTGTTTTATGCCACTGAACTTAATCTCTGTTATCATTCTTTGTTCTAGCATGCCTCGGGTTGGACTCTCCTTTCTTGTGAAGGGAGTGAAAATGTCGGTGATAAGCTAGACTATGACGGTACTTTGTTGGCAACCTTAGGTCGAACCCTGGGTCTATAATATTCCAAAATTTTCACCAACCGTTAGTCATCACAAATATTTGCCTTAATTCATCATGGTTAGTTTCCTTGGAATACATTATCATTTATTATTTCATTTCTTTAATAATTCATCATCAATCTTTACATTATTTATATTATGTTATGCCAATTGTAGACATACACCTTGTCACTATCCATACTTCACCTCCACACTCATTTCTTGATTTGCATCCCTAGGCTTGAATCCTCATCTGTAATTCATGGTGTTTTCAAACCATAATGTTTGCATTGTCATGCTAGAAGTTAACCTCTTAGATACATAAAATTTTGATTATTGAAGTCATGTGTATGCTCTAAGGAAAATGATTGCCTATCTTTCGAAGTTGATTCTTTAAAACACATATCCTATATTGAGCCCCTTTATATGAAAGAGCCTAGCATTTTCAATATCACTTAGAGGTATTTTGGAGTTTTATAAATTTCATCAATGCTTGCAATGACTATCATTATCGTGCATTCCAAGTTTTAATATTTAAAGTTATAAGTTTCTAAAAGATTTAGCTTGCTCATGTTACAAACCTATCGGTACATCACGGATTAAAGGAACTTACGAGAGTTTATGCTGATGTTATTGTAGGTGAATGGGTTAGTGTCACAAGTTATTACAAAGTATAGATTCTCTCTCATAGGATATGGGTGAAGTTCAATTTAATTTCCAAAAAAATAACGCTCATGTCTCACAAAGAAAGAAAATGTATTTAATACGATAATCTAATGTTTTGAAAAGGACAATATCCAATGTATATTGTGATTGTTATGAAACCATCTCACAAAAATATAGAAAATAAAGATCAATGCCTTAGAAATCAGGCTCTTCTAGGGGGCAACCTCGTTTACATTACACAAATGAAAAATTCTTGGATGATACAAATGAAGAAACATCCTTTCTATATATAGGAGTCTAAGGGGTCACAATATAATCAAAGCCGAAATAAAAATAATAATATAAGGTCACAATAATAACAATAATGGGCTTCTATGCGGCACAATAATAACAATATGGGGACAATAGGGGCACAACAATAACAATAAGGGCTACAGTGACAATAGTAATGGGGGAATCACTATTATTATAGGGACCTAACATTCCCCTCTCCTTCAAAACAGTGTTGTCCTTTATGCTTGAGTAGTTGTGGATGCTTTTGTATAAAATTATCATCCTCCCATGTGGAATGTTCCGCGCCGAGTAAGTTCTTCCACTTGACAAGATACTTCAAAATTGATCAATTTCGCACTTGTCGAGTTCTTGTTTTTGTGACTGCTTCAGTTTCCAATATGATTTTTCCTTCTTCATCAAGTTCTGGAAATATTTTTTGAACTAGGAGCTTATCACCAATAACCTTCTTTAAATATGAACATGGAAAATTGGGTGCACTCGGGAAGCTGCATGAAGCTCCAATTTGTATGACATAGTACCAATCTTTTGCAACACCTTGTATGGACCATAATACTTTGGTGATAATTTATTATCCTTGAGGGACATTTTTTTATATTTTGTAGCCGTAGAAATACGCAGTCACCTATACCAAAACTTATTTCACTACAATGTTGATCTGCCTGTTGTTTCATTCTATTCTATGCCAAAGTTAGGTTATCCTTTAAGAGTTGGAGAACTTGTTGTTGATGCTCGATGTGATCTTCCACTACTTGAACCTTAGAATTTTCTCTTAAATATGATGTGATGGATGGTGGGTGATATCCATAAAGTTCCATAAATGGGGTCATTTTTGCTGCAGTATGGAAGGAAGTGTTATACCACCATTCAGCCAAAGGCAACCATTTGACCCATTGTGTTTGTTTATCAGATACAAAGCAATGAAGATATCCTTCCAAACATTTGTGTACTATCTCAGTTTTCCCATTAGATTGAGGATGATAAGATGAGCTATGAGCTAACTATGTACCAAGACAAGAAAATAATTCTGTCCAAAATTTTCTAGTGAAAATGGGATATTTGTCACTTACAATAATCTTTGGGTTTCCATGTAGCTTTTGAATTGTTTCCATAATTGCAGTAGAAACTGTACTGGGTTTAAATGGATGAGATAATGCACAAAAGTGTGCATACTTGGTAAGTCTGTCAACTACCACCATGATGACACTATTTCCTTCAGAATTGGGTAAATATTTGATGAAATCCATTGAAGCCTCCTCCCAATGTTGACTTGGAATGGATAAAGGTTGTAATAGACCCAAGGTCTTAAGTTTTTAAACTTTATTTTGTTGTCAAACCAAACATTTCACCACAAAATTTTGATTATCAGACTTAAGAGCATCCCAAAAAATCTCCTTCTTAACCCTTTGGTAAGTTTTTAAAAATCTTGAGTGCCCTCCTAAGGGAGAGGCATGCAATTCCATAAGAATATTTTGTTTGAGTTGCGAATTTTGACATAGGTATAACTTATCTTTGTACCATAACAAATCAATTTTCCAGCTAAATGTATCAGATGTACTGGGATCTTGTTTTAACTTTTGAATGATTTCCCACACTTCCTCATCATTCTTTCATTCATCCCTTGCTTCGTTTATCCAATCTGGTTGGATAATAGAAATGGAACAAAGAAATGCTTCCGCATCCTCATCCTTTCTTGAGAGTGCATCTGCCACAACATTTTGCTTCCCTTTTTTGTATATGATTTCAAAGTAATAACCAAACAACTTTGTGACCCATTTTTGTTGCTCTTCTGAAGATAATTTTTGTTCTAAAAATTATTTCAGACTATCATGATCGATTTTTACCTTGAAGTGTCTTCCCATTAGGTAGGGTCGTCATTTTTAAGTGCATGTAGTATTTCCAACATTTCCTCCTCATAAATAGCTTTGTGTAAATACTTTCCTTTGTTTGGATGACTTTCAAAAGCAATGGGCCTTTCTTCTTACATTAAAACAGCACCAATTCCATTTCCTGAGGCATCACATTCCACAATAGAGGTTTTCATGAAGTTCAATGTAGCTAAGACTGGTGCTTGGCACATTACTTCTTTAAGATGTTCAAAGACCTTCATTGCTTCTGGAGTCCATAAAAATGCATCTTTCTTCAATAATGTTGTTAGAGGTGCTGCTATTCTCCCATAATTCTTAACAAACTTGCGATAATGCCCTGTCAACCCGAGAAATCCCCGTAGATGCTTTATGGATGTGGGGATTTTCCATTCCTTAATGGCTTTAATTTTGCTAAGGTCTACCTTAACACCTTCATTTACAATATGACCCAGATATTCCACCTCTTGTACTCCAAAGAAATATTTGGAGCTTTTTGCATATAATTTCTTCTCCTCCAATAGTTTGAGCACCTTGTCAACATGTTGAACATGTTCCTTCCAAGACATGCTATAGATTAGTATATCATCAAAAAATACTAACACAAATTTTCTAAGGGTTTGAAAATGGAATTCATCAAACCTTGAAATGTAGAAGCTTCATTGGTAAGGCCAAAAGGCATGACCAAAAATTCATAATGACCCTCATGAGTTCTAAATTTTTTTTTGGAATGTCTCTAATCTTCATTCTGATTTGATGATATCCTGAATGAAGATCCATCTTGGTGAAGTAAATTGATCCATGCAATTCGTCCAATAGTTCAACAATGAAAGGAATGGGAATTTTATCTTTAATAGCGAACTTGTTGAGCTCCCTATAATCCAAACACATGTGCCATGATCCATCCTTCTTGTGCACCAATACTACTGGAGCAGAGAAAGAACTTTGACTAGGTTGAATTATACCAGCCTCTAGCATTTCTACAACCATACGGTCAATTTCACTCTTTTTGGCATAGGGATATATGTAAGCTTGATGTTTGGAAGAACACTTCCTGGAATCAAATGAATAGCATGATCATGATATGAATAGGTAGGGGACCTTTGGGAGTCTCAAATACCTTGGAATGCTTGTCCAAGGCTTTTTGGAGATCTGGAGAAATAGATGATTTTGATGTGGGAACCTCTAGTGAACCTAATTGTGCAATTATGCCTAGTAGTTCTTTCTTTAGAATCTTTTTCATTCCATTAGAGTTGATTATCTTTCCTAGTTTCCCTGTGATACCTCTTAATTCTAATTCCTTTCCTTCCGTAGAAAATTTCATGAAAATCTCTTCAAAATTAAAAGCTATTGTAACCAAGGATTGTAGCCATTAGACTCCTAGTAAAACATCAGCACCACCCATTAGAATGGAAAGAATTGGGATATTCAATACATATTCTCCCATGGATAGCTTGATATTATGGAACTTTCCAGAGCAATATATGGTTCCTCCACTTGAAACTATCACTTGACACTCTGGTGCTGGATATAGGAAGCAATTCAATTCCTTGGTTATCTTACAATGAATAAAATTATGGTTACTTCGCAAATCAATCAACAGTATTACCTTTTTCTTCTTGATATGTCCTTTTATCTTGATAGTTTGAGGAGCGGTAATTCTAGCCAATGCATTACAAGAGATGGTCGGATTCATTTCTTATTTATCTAGGGTTTTTTCCTAGTGTATATCCTCTTCTTTTGACATTTCTTATTCCTTTTCTTCCTCCTCTTCACAATATATGTAAAATAATTTATTCTCAGCACACTTATGACCTTTAGTGTATTTTCTATCACAACTGTAACAAAGCCCTTTTTCTTTTTTTTCTTCCAATTGTTGGGGTGCCAACCTTGTAGGTTGTGGAAGGCTATAGGAAACAACACTTCCATCCTTAGAGTTGTGAGTGGTAGGCTTCCTTGTTGCCATAATTTTTCTTTCCATTTTTCCTACCAACCTGAATGCCTTCTCCAATGAGTCAGGTTCCCAAAGGTGAAACTCATGTTGGATTTTATCCTTTAATGTTCCTATGAACATATCAATCCTATGCTCCTCTGGAATATCTTTTACCCTTATATTTAATTTTTGGAAGTCCTCAATGTGCTCCATCATTGAACCCTTTTGTTTGAGGTTTATCAATTGGCTAAAAAAATTGTTGCTTTTTGTATCCTCATAATGTGCTATCATTTGTTCCATAAAAATTTCCCAAGTGACAATTGTTTTACAAGAGCAAAGCCATCGATACCATACAAACTGATTTGGTTCCAAATATAAATTTGCATTGTATACCTTTTGTGTGTTTTTCACATTATGGAGATTGAAATATTTCTCCATCTGTAGTATCCATGTTATGGGATCCTTTTCATCAAACTTCCTCATACCAATCTTTGGAACATGGTGGGTCTTCAATCCAACATTAGAGTCTGTGAAATCATGATTAACATTTCTTTTGTTCTCATCATGAGTTTCCTTTACTACCCTTTCACCATTAATAAGCATTTCTTGTAGCAACTTAGTCAAATCTATCTTCAAATCTTCCATCTTAGCATCCATGCCATTCATCTTAGCTTCCATGCAATCCATCTTAGCTTCCACGCCATCCATCTTAACTTGCACGCCATTCATATTAGCTTCCACACCATTCATCTTAGCTTCACGCCTTTCTTTAAACCATCAATCTTAGCTTTTGTTACCTTTTGTGAGAGTGAAATTTGTTGCACTTGATCTCATAATTTTGATATATCATGTTGCATTTCTTCCTCTTCTTCATGAGTCATGCTATATCTTTTAGGTTGTCTACTAGGTGTTTCCATTTTCTTTCTTTGGGGCATCAATTAATGATAATTATGCTTCACTGTGCCCTTTGAACTTCAACCTAATTTTTCAACCAAAACTTATGTAAAATTTTAAAAAGACTGCACACATTTTTTTTCTTTTTAGAAGCTCGATGTTGAATCTATTTTATATCTGTAATTGCGGATCTCCAAGGTCTGAAATTACTTGCTTCCATAGCCCTCTATGTTTTCTTTCCAATTCCACCAGTCTGATCAAAATTAGATTCTCCAAGAAATAGTTATGCTCAATCTCCCAAGATGACCTAATTATATAATGTTTCAGTACAGAAAACTTGTACGACATGCCATGTATCACTATTTCGACCTTCGGATCTAAAAAAGATACACATAAAACTAAAGTCTATCCTATTTCTATAACTTCTGATGAAATTTACATCTGATACTCAGAGAGAAATTTATGACAATTTTCCCAAGGCCACCTGTTTGGAATGTAATTTGGGAGTCTGCAAAAACCCTAACGTCCTCAGACCATATCTCCACAACTATAGCAAAAAGAGATCTAAAATTTGGAGCCGAAGTTTAGAACACTTTGGGCTCAAATGGGTTTTTTGTTGGCTTCTTAAACGTTGTAGAAAAAGAATTATAGTGAAAATTCCATGATGGCCTATTTGGAGCAGCAAAACCCTAGAATCCAAAGCTCTAATACCAAATGTTATGAAATCGACTCACAAAAATATAGAAAAGAAAGATAAACGCCTTAGAAATCAGCTTCTTCGAGTGGGCAACCTCCTTTACATTACACAAATGAACAATTCTTGGATGATACAAATGACAAAACCTCCTTTCTATATATAGGAGCTTAAGGGGTCACAATATAATCAAAGCCGACATAACAATAATAATATAAGGGCACAACAACAACAATAATGTTGGCTTATTAGGGCCTGGCCCAGGTTTGGAAATTTTTTAGCGAAACAAATCTCGCACTACCAGCCCTTTCGACAACAATTCATGGATCGCAGACTGAAGTCTCATCCCAGGTAGTATAGGAGGGTGCTAGAACTAGGTTTTCGCACCCTAGGGATCTCTTGATGAAGTCTGGAGGGGTCGCGAACCGATCTGCACACTCACGTTGATCTATGCAGTTGTCTAGCCTTATTATAGCTCTGTGACAGGGCACTTCCTAGATTCCTTATTATTGTTGTAGTTATTATAGATCTAATCTAATTTTGGGGGTCTTAATCAAGTATTCAGTAGTTATAACTAGTGCGCGCAACCATAAATCTTAAAGATATACATAAAAAAATAACATAAGAACAAACATACAGATCTCTGATCAGACACATAATAATTCAGAAACACTTATCTTATATTAATCTTCTATTTAGTACAATCCAATTCTGCCCTACGCACTCAGCTGCAGGGGTCCACACACATAGCCGCAGACTCTACCCGACCTCTATGCACACAGCTGCAAAGCCTACTCTAACTACTACCAACCATGACTCGGACTTACAGATTCAGAGTAATCTTGCATTCCTAAACCCATAACACTTTCCATCCAACCAAAAAGCTAACCTCTACACTTAGAGCCTCGCTCTATTTATACATTCCCATGGTCCGCGGACCATGGGTAGGCTGACACATTATAGATTAATTTACAATATTTTAGGGCGGACTACCCTTAGACTTAACCCATTACAATTCGTGCTCTGCACACTTCGCAGAGCTTTTACAATACAATACCCAAAATTGTGGGCTTTAAGCCCCAAAATAGTTACGCGGGGGATCCGCTGCCTAATAGGCCCCCAACACAATCATCGTGACTCGTCCCGAATCACTCATCGGTATGGCGAGATGCACTACCAAGGCTTCGTGAATCACCATCCCTGTGAGTGGCATACTATGCTTCGTTGTTCCATCCTTGCCTCCTGCAACACTTCTTCAAGCTCCTGCTCCATTGCCCCTGCTCATTCTCATAACTGATGATGCTCATTCTGCTCTGCTTAGTTAACATAAGGCAGCTCCTCATAGGATTTTAGCTCTAGCTGGGATGCCAAATCCAGGAACTCTTTGTGCAAGAGCAGGAAGTTTGCGATCTCTAGTCCCGTATATTCTATATTTGTTGAAGCTTGTGTTGCATTTTTGCAAGAGAGATGTTGTTGTCCGCAAAGTCCCAATCTTCAAGTTTCGTCATGGGCATGCAACCCAGGGGTCAAATTTTCCACGGCATTCGGTATTTTATCCCAACATTCACCATCTCTCCCTTATCTTTCATAAATCGCTTACTAGACCATAGCTTTCAAGGTGACATTTGGACCAGTCCTGCTATCTGTTTGGGATTTTGTGGTATATATCTTACCACTAGCATTGAGCTCGGCACGGTGAATTCGGCCGTCAGCATTATGCTATCCCAAAGGTCCTGTTTCTCTAGTTTTATTCACAAAGCATCAAAGTTGGACAAGTCCATATCTATTAGATAAATAACTTAAGTCTCATAGTGCCATGGTTTGTTCGGTAGATGACCAACTGTGATTTATAAGCTAGCCAATATTCAAATGTGACCGTTGCCTCCTTTTCTGGTGCATTAATGTGATACGAACTGGAGATCGTTTTAAATCCAGTACTGACTTAATGTCTTAAATTCCTGTCGTCTTCTCCTTTTTGTCTCAGATTGACCATCTTGTCATGAACAGTGACATCAACGGTCACTTTCCCGCCTTTTCGCATAGCATCACAGCCCCTTATGCGTGACTACGGTTCCTGTAATAAATTCTCCTTACACGGAACCCTATTTCCACACAGCTTCCCTGCAGACTTGTTTATAGTCTCGCACCTTCTTTCAACTCCTTGAAGTGCTGAGACTATACTTCTATAGAAAGTCAGGTGGTCGAACCCTAGGTGCAAGGCCTCAACTGTCCTGCTAGCCCATGCTGTGGGCATCCTTCACCTACCCTTGTGTCCATTAGTGCATCACATTCTTCTTTGTATAGTATGCTCCCCTACAGCCATGATAGCAGCTTTGCAACTGTTCCTAATGCAGTCATAGGGCTAGCCAGGCCTAGTCCCATCCTGCTTAGGTTCTCGTGGCCCACTTGCGCAACTCCAATTTTCAGTTTGCTAAGCTCTTCGGCCAATATCATGCTTTTCCTCCTCATCCGTGCCCATTCTTCATCGAGCTCATGATATTTCAAGCCCCCTCACTGAATGGATTCCTGTAGCTGCTGAATTATTTTACCCGGGTCCTCACGTCCTGTTCGAACTACGGGGGCTATGGTCTAGGGATTTCTCTCCATTCGCCTGGTTCCCGCTTGTCTTCCTTTTGATGAGGTCATCTTCACACTCCTTCTATTGCTTATGGTTATACAGTCTTGTTGATCCACTGGTACGCACAGATCCCAATTGGATCGTTTTATCTAGCGAACGTTTCTTCCGCATGTCTATTTGAATGTTCCGTCGAAAACTGTTCATGGAATGTGTCACTTTTCCTGCTACCACGTCAGGTTCTGCTTTTTAACTCTTATTTTGGTGATGGGTTACACAGCACTTGTCTACACCTCTTGATGCAAGTGGTTGTTCAAACTACCTCATCCCAGCTGCCCAGATCACTTTTGATGTCGGGGACTTCCAATCTATACACGCATCTGCCTTCGATCTTCATGCCAGTTACACCTAGCCTTCTAATGTGGCCTCCACCATTGTGAAGTTGTCACGTGCAGCGCCCCATTTTGCCCACCATGCCAATTCTATTCTAGTATTTCATTTCCACAGTGGTCTATAAATTCCTCCATGTTTGTTGTTCCATCATCTATCGGCAGTTCCCTTGCTTCGGTCGTCACACGTCGCAATGATCTAACCATCGTATTACAATTCAACATTGTTACCTCGTGCAATCAGTTCTGCCATCACTCTATTTCTTCATCTGAATCCAAAGTGCAAGAACTGTTGCGATCCCATGAGATTCTCCCATCCGGTGTTGGATTCACTCGATCTTGGTCTCACGCTGTTATCTGGTAAATGCAATCCAGCTCATCGTCACTGTCCTCATCGCGCACAGGTTCGGTGTAGCACGCTCCTTTGGCTAGGTCTAATGGAACTACCACGCATAGGGCCTTTTTCTCTAAAATCATCATCCGATTCTTTAGGTTGATGACTCCATTCATATCAGTGGCCCAATCTATCCCTAACAACGCGGGGTAAGGGTTACTGTCATCCACAATTTCTATTACCTCAAAATCCATTTGTGTACTTGCGCCTTCGATGTCCACCATTACTCCTTGCAATCTCCCCATGGGCAAGATCTTTTGTTGGTTCGCCATCCATAATTGAATAGGGGACCACTATAATGCGGGCATGCCCATGTTTTCCCACATCATTTTAGGTAGAAAATTCGCATCCAAACCCATGTCTAGGATGACCTGATCCATCTCATAGTTGCCAATCTGCATCGTCAATCACATCTCCCGCATAGTGCGCAAATCATGGTTTCGTAGTTTCCAGACCATGGGTGGTTCACCAGAGCTTGCGCACCTAGTTATCAACTCTAGTAATCCCTTAACCATCTTATTGTCCCATAGTAGCTTCATGGATGTCTCTAAAAAGGTAGTTAACATAGAAGGATCCATTTCTGTCTTGGGTTGATCCCTACTACCTAAAGTAGAGGCCTTTGCGAAGCTCTTATTAGCTTCCATAACTATCTCCTTTGCACGTTCCATGTCAAACTAAGGTTTCTTTGTTGGAGCTTTGCGAACCCATGTATTCTCCTCAGGTTTCTTCCCCTTATCCTCCCCTGTGGTTGCACCATGTTCACATTAGGGTCTTCTTCGCGTGGTTCGGACCTCATCATTTGGATGTTCTTCGTTGGGGTAGATTGGAGCACCCCTTTTTTTCACATCTGTGCGATTAGTGTGGGGAAATCTACTGCTTCATGATCAAACTGATAACAGTACGAGAAACATGTTCTGGTCAAGTTCGTATAGTCATGCGTGTAATGCCCAGGTCCTCCACAATTGTAGCAGATTAACTGTCCACGCCCTCATCCAGGTCCCATTTCTCCTCGTCCTCGTCCGCGTCCCTGGAATCCACCACGTGCTATTGCAGTGGCTAGATCCTGACCTCGTGACTCAGTCTGCATGCTGTAGGCAGGCATTCGATCCATCAACAATTCATAACTTTGATAGTTTCGTTCATCGTGGCCCACCGATCTACAAAAATTGCAAAAGAGCTGCTGGGGGGTCTGTGTAAACTTCTTCGATAGATGGCAGTTGTCCGTCATGTGTTTTCCTCCCACCTGACATATCACGCACCAAAGCATGGGTGTTGCACTTGGCCTTGCCTGAGCCTCGAGTCTCAACAGCATTGGTCCCCCTCTAGCCACATAGTTCACAAAGATTGAACAATGATCCTTATCGTGGCCCCGGCCTTTGCATTTTATGCACCACATTTCTTCATGTGCTTCTGGATGAGGCACCCTGTTCTGCTTCAAAATCTACATTTCCAAGCATAGGTTTTGTAGTTGCACATGGATCTATTGGATTCCCAACCCAGGATCTTGTATCAGAGTTTCATGCAACCTCATCGCTATTTCCAGTGCTTCTACCGGGTTGAAAGCTTCTACTGTGATAGCGTCGTCCTCAGGTGTGGTGTCAAAGATGCCACAAACCACGCACGGTGCTACACATTTGTCAGCGTCATGTTAGCCTCACGGATCATGCTCTTCAGTCTCTGATCCAGATCCTAGGGGGTTTCACCTGGAAGCATCGCAATCTCTTTGAATCCGATGATTGACTGCGTCTTCGATTTCGGTCGGCTAAATTCTTTGTTTAATGGAATCTAGATTTCTGCTATTCTGGCATTTGGATGATCATTCGAGTGCTTCATATACCAATTCAGCACGCGATTTTGCAGCGCACTTACTAAGGTGGCCTTCTTAATGTTATCATCCGTAACTTTGTCTGCTTCCCACACTGCTCTTACTATGATCCAAAACTAATCTGGATCTTCGATCCCTACTCCCTGAATACATGCAACTTGATCGTGCTCACCATGCTAAACTGCTGGTTTGGTGGAGGTGGTGTGGGTGAAGATGGAGGTGAAGGAGGTGACGCGAATGGAGGTGTTAGCAAAGATGATAACTGTGGAATGCGTTGCCTTATCAAACTAATAATACTCCATGGAGAAGCCCAAGTGCGTCCTTCCTCACCCTCTCGCAGAGGCGAACTTAACAGACTATTTCATAACCCTTTGATACCTTTGTAGGCCCTTCCACTCCACATCGCTCCACTCATTAATGGATTTGCATCACCCATTTTTCACATAACAACATCTTAATCCAGGTATTCAATAATTTGATGTACTTACCTCACAATCCCTTGAGAAAACATCTTTCTGCTTCGTTGTAGCTGAAAGTCATGTCTATCACAAATTCAGTGATAAACCCTCCTATTATCTGATCCAGCCAATGATCTATGGCTCCTGCGATCTTAACTTCAGAGGCCTCTAGACTGCGCACCAACTTGGGAGTCCACACTATCGATTGATTGAGCTTGCACCTTCCCTGGCTATCAGCTAGCCTCATAATCCAATTGTACAGCTCTGATGAGAAGGTCGCAAAGAAGATCTCATGGATTTCCGTGTATATGTAGCGATCCAGCCACCTCTTCTCAGATATCTACGAAGTTTTGTTTTCCTGTATCACGAACTCATTAAGATTTTGATCCAACCAATCTTCAATTTCCTTCTTTATAGGGTTCTAGTGTTCTAACATCAAACATCCCTTAGGCAAATCCCGGTCCTAAAAACAGAACCATTTGTTGGCTTATTGGGGCTTGACCCAGGTTCGGAGATGTTTTAGCCAAACAAATCCCACACAACCAGCCCTTTCGAAAACAATCCATAGAGTGTGGACTGAAGTTTCACCCGAGGTAGTATGGGAGGGTGCTAGAACTAGGTTTCCACACCCTAGGGATGTCTTGATGAGTTTTGGAGGGGTCACAAACTGATTTTCCCACTTGCACTACTTTGTGCAGCTGTCTGGGCTTCGCGTAGATCTGTGACAGGGAAATTCCTAGATTCCTTATTATTGTTGTAGTTATTATAGATCTAATCTAATTCTGGGGGTCTTAATCAGGTATTCAGTAGTTATAACCAACGCGCACAACCATAAATATTAAAGATATGCATAAAACCATAACATAAGCACAAACATACAGATCTGTGACCAGATACACCATAATTTAGAAACACTTATCTTATATTAATCTTCTGTTCAGTACAATCCAATTCCTCCCTACACACTCAGCTGCCGGGGTCCGCCCACATAGTTGTGGACTCTACCAGGCCTCTGTGCACACAGTTGCAGAGCCTACTCTAACTACTACCAACCACGACTCAGACTTATAGACTCAGAGTAATCTTGCATTCATAAACCCACAACACTTTCCATCCAACCAAAAAGCTGACCTCTACACTTAGAGCCTCATTCTATTTATACATTCCCATGGCATGGGTAGGCTGACACATTCTAGATTAATTTACAATATTTTAGGGCGGACTACCCTTATACTTGGCCCATTACAATTCACGCTCTACGCACTTCACTGAGCTTTTACAATAATACCCAAAAATGTGGGCTTTAAGCCCCAAAATCGTTATGCAGGGGATCCACTGCCCAACAAATAGTGGGCTTCTATGGGGCATAATAATAACAATATTGGGAAAATAGGGGCACAAAAATAACAATAAGGGCTACAACGACAACAGTAATGGGGGAATCACTAGTATTATAGGGACCTAACAGTGATGGTGACTAGAATCAAAGTGACATTGATGCACTTGACACACTTTTTGATGAGAGAAGAATGTATAGTGAACACTGAAATAAATAATTATAAAATAATGTGATTAGTATCCATATGTTGGAGGTTATAGTAGATGATATGATGGAAAAGTGATATATTCACCACTCTCAAATTATATAAATGCAATGACGTCAGTTTTAAGTCAAATGAATGCATGTGTTGAGAAATAAAGTGAGAAAGAATAATCCATCCCAAAGGGCATTGCATAAAATCCTTCTTATGTAAGAAATTAAGGTCCAACATATGAAATATGCAAAGGTACATAGTTGCAAGCATATGTTACAAATCAACTTGATGTGGCATAAACGGGGAGTGATACGCTAGTCATGCAAAGCATCACCAAATATGTGTATATAAAGGATCAAATACAAAGTGTGATTAATACATATCACCTTGGAAGAGTGCAATGAAAGTGAATGTTTGTAATCATATACACTAAAGCAAATCCATGTGCTGGTGTATGACTGTAAAATGGGTTGTGGCTTTGAGCTATAGCGTAATGCAACATTGTTGGGAGACATTTATATATATACATACATACATACATCTATATATATATATATATATATATATATATATATATATATATATATATATATATATATATATATATATATATATATATATATATATATCAAAGGTTGTATGTCAATCACATTGGTGGCTCAAATAATTGTAGAAGTGACACATAGTTGTAGAAATGATGGATCATATCAAAGGTCATTAATCTATCCTTGTAATCAACACTCATGACAAATTACATCAAAATGTAATTTGTAGAATCTTACACTCTCACCTTGAAGTATGCAAAAATTCAATACTATCCCAACGTATAGGATGGTAAGGTATTGGATATGCCATGACAGGCTATGCACCCATCACATAAGGCATCTCCTCATTGTTGCATAGTGAACTTATAGGGATTAGTACCAACCTCCATGTCTCCTTGCATATGAACCATGAATCTATCACTTATGGCCACGCCTTAAATAGCACACTCTGTACTTCCTATAGATATGGATGCTAACACTACCCCCAACAAATGCATCATGCACCCATCACATAGGACATCACCGTCGATAGTGCATTGTGCATCATGGATGGCAGTCATTTTAATCAATAACCTCAACAGATGCACCATGCACCCAACACACAATCTCTCTCACACATCACAACTGTGACAGGTAGGGTATTTATTCATCTTCCAGTGAAATGAAAGGGTGTCATGATACCGTGGCAATGCTTGCCTTGAAATATATGGGAAAGCTTTTTGAGGAGTCATGTAGTAAGTGCTTAACAAGGTGGTATGCACTAAGAAGCGATACATTAGAAATCATATACAACTCATGTGTTGGATTTTATTTTCAAACGAATTCGATATGTCCAAAGAAACAAGGCAGAAACTATCATCAAGGGGAAACCTAGACGCGTACCAAAGTGATCAACCTTGGAGATAGTTATTCAAAATATTTAGACATGAATTCAAATTCCCATCAACCATTATTAGCTTCATTCCAATCAAATTGGCAACCTATCTATATGCTATTCATCCAAAGCATGGCCAAATATGTGTATATAAAGGATCAAATACAAAGTGTGATTAATACATATAGCCTTGGAAGAGTGCAATGAAAGTGAATGTTTGAAATCATATACACTAAAGAAAATACATATGTTGGTGCCTGACTACAAAATGGTTTGTGTCTTTGAGCTATAGCGTAATGCAACGTTGTTGGGAGACATATATATATATCTATATATATATATATATATATATATATATATATATATATATATATAGATATAGATATATATATATATATATATATATATATATATATATATATATATATATATATATATATATATATATATATCAAAGGTTGTATGTCAATCCTATTGGTGGTGCAAATAATTTCAGAGGTGCCACAATTGTAGAGATGAAGGAGCATATCAAAAGTCATTAATCTATCGTTGTAATGGACACTCATGAAAATTCACATCAAAATGTAAGTCATGGAATCTTACACTCCCGCCGTGAAGTAAGAAAATAGTCAATGCTATAATTCCCAATGTATAGGATGGTAAGGTATTGCATATACGATGACAAGTTATGCACCCATCACATAGGGAATCTCATCATTGGTGCATAGTGAACTTCTAGAGCTTAGTCCCAACCTCCCTTTCTCCTTGCATATGAACCATGCATCTGTCACTTATAGCCTCACCCTAAATAACACACTTTGTAATTCCAATAAATATGCATGCTAACACTTCCCCCAAAAAATGTGTCATGCATCCATCGCATAGGATATCACCGTTGATAGTGCATGGTGGACTCATGCCTGATAGTCATGTTAATTACTACCCTCAACAGATGCACCATGCACCCAACACACAATCTCTCTCACACATCACAAATCCGATAAGTAGGGTATTGATTCATATTCCAGTGAAATGAAAGCGTGCCATGATATCATGGCAATGCTTGCCTTGAAATATATGGGAAATCTTGTTGAGAAGTCATGTAGTAAGTGCATAAAAAGGTGGTAAGTGCTAAGAAGCGATACATTGGAAATCATATACAACTCATGTGTTGGATTTTGTTTTCAAACAAATTCGCTAGGGCCAAAGAAACAAGGCAGAAACTACCATCAAGGGGAAAACCTGTATGCGTACCAAAGCGATCAACCTTGGAGATAGTTATTCAAAATATTTAGACATGAATGAAAATTCCCATAAACCATTATTAACACCATTCCAATTGAATTGGCGACCTATCTATATGCTGGTCATGAAAAGCATCACCAAATATGTGTATATAAAGGATCAAATACAAAGTATGATTAATATATATAGCCTTGGAAGAGTGAAATGGAAGTGAATGTTTGAAATCATATACACTAAATAAAATCCATATTCTTGTGCATGACTGCAAAACGGGTTGTGGCATTAAGCTATAGCGTAATGCAACGTTGTTGACACACACACACACACACACACACACACACACACACATATATATATATCAACGGTTGTATGTCAACCCTAATGGTGGCACAAATAATTGCAGAGGTGGAACACAGTTGTAGAGATGAAGGAGCATATCAAAGGTCATTAATCTATTTTTGCTTGCTGAGAAGTCATGTAGTAAGTGCATAACAAGGTGGTATGTGCTAAGAAGTGATACATTGGAAATAGTATACAACTCATGTGTTGGATTTTGTTTTCAAACAAATTTGCTAGGGCCAAAGAAACAAGGCAGAAACTATCATCAAGGGGAAAACTTGTATGCGTACCAAAGCGATCAACCTTGGAGACAGTTATTCAAAATATTTATACATGAATGAAAATTCCCATAAACCATTATTAGCACCATTCCAATTGAATTGGCAACCTATCTATATGCTAGTAATGAAAAGCATCACCAAATATGTGTATATAAAGGATCAAATACAAAGTATGACTAATACATATAGCCTTGGAAGAGTGCAATGGAAGTGAATGTTTGAAATCATATACATTAAATAAAATCATGTTCTGGTGCATGACTGCAAAACGGGTTGTGGCTTTGAGCTATAGTGTAATGCAACATTTTTCACACACACACACATATCAAAGGTTGTATGTCAACCCTATTGGTGGCACAAATAATTGCAGAGGTGGAACACAGTTGTAGAGATGAAGGAGCATATCAAAGGTCATTAATCTATTTTTGTAATCGACACTAATGAAAAAGAAAATCAAAATGTAAGTCGTAGAATCTTACACTCCCACCATGAAGTAAGAAAATAGTCAATATTATAATTCCAAACATATAGGATGGTAAGGTATTTCATATGCCATGACAAGCCATGCACCCATCACATAGGGCATCTCGTCATTAGTGCATAGTGAAATTATAGGGCTTAGTCCCAACCTTCCTTTTTCCTTACATATGAACCATGCATCTGTCACTTATAGCCTCGCCTTGAATAGCACACTCTATACTTCCAGTAGATAGGCATGCTAACACTACCCCCAACAAATGCTTCATGAATCTATCATGTAGAATATCACCATTGATAGTGCATTGTGCACTCATGGCTGACAGTCATGTTAATCACTACCCTCAACAGATGCACCATGCACCGAACACACAATCTCTATTTCACATGACAAATCCAATAGGTATGGTATTCATTCATCTTCTAGTGAAATGAAAGGGTGACATGATATCATGGCAATGCTTTCCTTGAAATATATGGGAAATCTTGTTGAGAATTCATGTAGTAAGTGCATAAGGTGGTATGCACTAAGAAGAGATACATTGGAAATAATATACAAGTCATGTGTTGGATTTTGTTTTCAAACAAATTTTCTAGGGCCAAAGAAACAAGGCATAAACTATCATCAAGGGGAAAACCTGGATGTGTATCAAAGCAATCAACCTTGGAGAGTTATTCAAAATATTTAGACATGAATGCAAATTCCCATCAACCATTATTAGCGTCATTCCAATCGAATTGGAAACCTATCTACAAATTCAAATTGACAATACCATTTTCCTTAAATCATAATTTTGACTAGTCACCTCCATTGGTAACCATATAATTCCCTTTGGTGTGTTATTACAAATTTTAACATCTACAGCTAAAATAAATTAAAAAAAAATGGAATTCTCATGTTTGATAATAGATGTGGATGCCACCTTCATCAACTGTAATTTGTCGTTTCATTACACAAGGATGAGTAAAGAGCCAACATATTCATTCTCAAAACCCTTCAATGCAACCATTCCTCTGTACTATGATGATAATTCAATCTTGTGCATTCCTATTTAAAACATCAATAATTGGCATGAAGGTAATTGAGGAGTAAGAGAAGAACGCAATTGCTGAGATGAGTAGTATAAAAGGAAATGCAATCATAGCGTTCAAAAATTTTCCTTTCCAATTTTGCAAGGAATATGTTATCACTCCAAAATTTCTCTTGAGTTATTATGAAAGAAATGATAGAGGTAACCACAAACCTACTTTGGATATTAGGATCTAGCCTTCCTAATGCTCAGAGAGGGCTCTCTCTTTATGATTTAACTTTGTTTTAGTTATTTAATTTTAGGCTAATTATGATTGTACTTGGGTTTTGATTTGGATTTGGTGGTGGAATCACTGCCTTAGATGGATAGAGGGATGTCTTTTACCATTGGGCTATGGGGTCAAGTGTCAAGCAAACAAGATTGGATCAAATTCTAAAAATATTGTCTACAGGGCAAGGTAGCTGAGTTATTTCATATCTTAAGGTTGGATGGTGAAGTGGTTTTCAATCGAATCCAAGGAGAAATTAAGGGTTCCTTAAACAAGATAAGGAAGGAAGTGAAAGAGGTCAACCGAGATGGGAGATAAATTAAGGATTCCCAGACCCAGATATCAAAAGAAAACATTAAAATGATTAACTGTTCAAGACAGAGTGTACTTAAACAAATTCTGAAATAAATTTCCAGTTAATTCATTCAATTTAGATAACATGTAAGTTTGTGAAATACATAAGAGAATAACAATTTGACAAAGAAAATACTTCACCGAAGTAGCTAACCACATGAATCGTGTAATGCAATCTCTTTATTACACAGTCCAGTCTGCTAACTTGACAAATTGGTACAATAACCCTCAGGTTTCCGATCAATACAGCTCTACAAATGTCTAGAAATCCACCTTAATTACTTTGAATGATGAAGTATTTATACAAAAATAATTTACAAAATATCCCAAACTGTCTTGGGAATCAATCTAGGAAAAATAAATATCGTCATGCAATAAGATAGAGACAGATGTTCAACTATTTTATGTTGTCCTTGTTTATTTGGTTGTGATGTCTTTATGCCTTGATCTTTTTTTGTTTATTCTCTGCCTTGTTGTTGGTCTTCCACGCTCGTTGTCTTTCACTGAGTTTTTTAACTGATACTCTTTACCCTGATACTCTTTCCTCTGGCTAGCATGTTACTTTTCTTTTACTGTGCTTTTTCACTTTTACTATGCATTTTTATAATAATTCATTCAACTTCTCCCAAATATCTTCATCTAGTAATTCGATATTTACCATTTTCCTATAAATTTCATCTGCTTTTATGTACTTAGCAAAGGTGGTCCTATTCAGAAAAACGTGTTTTACCTCATGCTAGAGGTAAAATAGTTTCTCAAATGTTTGATATAGGACCTTTCCAGTAGGCATCCCCTTCACAGAAGAATTATTTGCCTGATCCCTTGCCACCTCTCTTATTCTCCTATTGTAGTCTTCCAGTGGCATCAATTTGTCATTTATCACCAAGGGCTTTAGTAGGCCTTTCTTCCTCAAAGCATCAAAATTTACCGTGAACCTGTCTATAGCCAGCTGCATGGTTTGACATTTGTCCTCTAGGTTCATCATTAAATTCCTCTAGGTGGTTTTGGCTCTCAAGGACCTCCGTGGTTTGTGGATGTTCTAAATGAGGCAGCTTCAATTATTTTCTATGAGTAGAAATATCCTCATTTCTTTTCTTTATCAATTTCTTAGCAGCCTTGACATCATTGGGATCATGTCCAAGCTCAATCACCAAGTCTTCCAGTGACTTGATTTGGTTGTCCTTGGCTTGTGAAGAGGCCTTTTATAGTTTGTATTGTGTGGTGATATTATCAATGAACCTTGAAGTTTGTGAACAATCATAGCTTTATTTGTCATGGTGGAATAGATCATCTCACCTGCCTATTTGTGAAACTCAATTTGGTCAATGGGGTGAACATCCCTAGCCAAAACTTCAAAAATTGTTTTCTTATAGTCTGCTAATGATCTTGGCTACTGGACTGTAGGTTGCATGAATGTCCTTTGCATCTTCCAAGTCTTAATGTCAAAGGTTGACATTAACCTATTTTGATTTGCAAGTGTCTACTTGAAGTACTGGGCATAAGTCTCAGCCATCAATGTCTCATTCCTCAACTTAATTTGCTTATACCTCTCTATTATAGTCACTGCAACAACCCCTCCAAAATTTTCAAAATCTTCCAAATTTTGGAGCCCCTCCACCTTTTTCGTACTACCGCCCATCTTTAGAGTCTATTCGGAAGCTGGGAAACCCCAGAAAGGTCTAGAAAAGACTCACATCTCTTTCATAAGCCAAACCAAGTTGCAGAAGTCGCAAGGTCGCACAGGTCCCAAAGGTCACACAAGTCGCACAAGTTGCAACTCGCAGAGGTCGCAGGTCACAAAGGTCGCACAAGTCATAGGTCACATAGGTCATAGCTTGCATAGGTCGCAAGTCGCATATGTCGCATAGGTCGCAAAGGTCGCAAGTCGCATATGTCGCATAGGTCGTAAAGGTCGCAAATATCACACAGGTCACAGGTCGCATAGGTCGTATAGGTCACATAGGTCACAAAGGTCACAGAGATCGCATAGGTCGCATAGGTCGCAAGGTCGCATAGGTCACAGGTTGTAGGTCACATAGGTCGCACAGGGCACATAGGTCACACAGGTCACATAGTCGCACCTCCAACCACTCAACTATCATGTGACCCCGCAACCTTCTGAGTCGCAAAGTCACAAAGGTTGCAGTTCACATAGGTTGCAAAGGTCATAAAGATCACACAGGTCGCAAGTCACATAGGTTACAAGTCGCATAGGTCACACAAGTTGCATAGGTCGCAAAGGTCACACAAGTCGCATAGGTCGTAAAGGTGGCAAAGATTGCATAAGTCGCACATGTCACAAGGTCACATAGGTCACAGGTCGCATAGGTCGCACATGTCGCAAAGGTCGTACAAGTCGCATAGGTCACAAGGTCGCGTAGTCGCACCTCCAACCACTCAACTATCATGTGACCCCACGACCCTGCGACCTTCCGAGTTGCAAAGTCACCTTCATTACTGCCAGTCCCTTGTGCGACTATGAAACTCCGTGACTCACAAAGTTCACATAGGTCACATAGGTCACACAATTCGAAAGGTCGCATAGGTCACAAAGGTTGCATAGGTCGCACAAATAGCATAGGTTGCAAAGGTTTCACAAGTCGCATAGGTTGCATGGGTCACAAAGGTCACACACTAACCTATATTAGGCCTTGCGACCCACGCAACCCCACATGCGTGACCTAAGACTATAAAAATAGACCTCAACCGATAATTTATTTAGTACCTTTGCAAATTTTTAAAAACAACACAATGCAACAATGCCCAACATGTATGAAGAGGATGAAGAGTGTGAAAGGTGATATAACAATGATAATCCAACCACTCGAAGAAAGAAATGATTGATGCCAAGACATGGAACGTATCAACACATAGATTTGTGACCATGAAATTGCAAGAGATGTCAAGGCTACAAATTCTGGCTCTTATTAATTGTGATATTTATATCTTATATTTCATCAAAGTACATTTTTTCTTGATTATTAATTTATGATTTCGTACATGTGTAGGATTGAAGTGGCAAAGGCATGTCCCTGTGATTTATGCAGACACTTGAGCCTATTTGTTGCTAAAATGACCCAAAGGATCCTTGTTGCAGAAATGCGTGATCTTGGTCAACAACAGATATTGAAGTCAATCTAGCTCCAAGGCAAAAGAAAGGTAGAGAGATATCGCCATCTTCTGCAGTAGCATAGAACATGTTTGTGAACATGAAAGGTCATGTCGAATACCAAAAGTCACTAGGTAGATGAAAATTCATGAGGAATTTCAAGTGTCAAGGGTAGGCCAAGAGTCACTCTCACCCTATAAATATACCCTCATGCCTCATTTGTAAGGGGGGATTTTGAGAAGGACTCTTTTGGAGATATATATACATTACTTAAGAGAATTTATGTCCTTCTAATTGATACAAGGAGTATTTGTACATTTCCACTATTGGACTCTTCAAATATTTTATGTTCCAATGCAATGAGTATTTTCTTCACTTGATGGATCAGATGTTCCTGAAAGCTCTTTGATGTGCAGTTTCCTCATATGCTGTCTCATACTCCAAACTTTGTGTTGCTTCATATGAATGGTATTTGATTCACTAACTCTATGCTCATGTCGATGAACTATTTCTTTGGTATTGGTATAATCTGTTTCACTGCACCTTTGTTTATGGTCATAAATGTTTGATCATTGTGAACTAATTTACAATTACTAAGCATTTTATCTAGGCAAACATGAGTCTTATTTGAAGCCTACTAACAATAAATTTACATAATATTTATGTTGTTTATAGTCTGTCTATTCATGGTTTATGTGGCATAAAATATTTGTTAATTATTTCCTTGTATTTATTGAGGTACATGCTTTCAATTCAATTTATATTTCACCTCCTTCCGAAGCAAGCTCAAAAAAATTGAATGACAGTCGAGCCTACATACCGGAAGGGACCCCTATCACAAACAGTGTAGGCTCTAGTTGGGAATTTACACCAGGGAGGTCCCCCTTGCTGTTGGTGGAGAATTCCAGCACATCAACAGATTTGGTGCTAGAAGGAGGGCCAATTGAAAAGCTAAGCCCTTGGTGCCTACAATTTAGTCTCATATCTGTTAATGGCTCCAACAAAAATTTTTCTCCCAGGGTGTTTATCTGGTTTGTCTATTTTCTGATTTTCCATCCCCCAAGAGCAACTCCATCACTTGTCTTAGTTAAAGCTTGATTGTGAGGATGGACCAACCTTAAACAATCACATTTCTGATTTCCTCGAGTTTTTTGAATCTTTTAAGATCGACGATGATGAGTTTTCTTGTGCATTTCTCTCCCTCACCCTTCAAGGTTGTGCGAAGCAATGGTGCCACACATTGTCAGCGACGTCCATTCATTTGTTCGAGCAACTCGTCGGTAAGCTCCAACAAGCATTTGACAGGTACGACTTTCAAGATGCGTTAAAGAGGATAAATGAGCTGATGATGAAACCTGAGGAATCTTTAGAGCTTTGTGCTTTCAGATTTGTGCATCTCTGTTTTGAATTTCCTGAAAGTGATATTGACTGGGTGTATTTGAATATAAATTTTCAGCGATTGGTTCTCGTTTCTTTACAACATTTTAAATTAGAAACAAGTCCTGTTCCACATCAGTATCATCATAATTTGCATATTACAAAGTGTCCAAATTATTCCCGTAATTTTATTCGGCCTATCTCTTTGAATATGGAACAACCTCAAACCCTCGTGAAAGAGATTACTGTTTGTGGGACTTCTGATCCTCCTCTTCACTTGTTACATAATGATATTGTGACCGTAAATGGTTCAAACGATGAACAGTTCTTCCTGGGAAAAATATCTGATGGTCTCTTCTCTAAATCCCTCATACATTCTTTTGGTTTGGAATCTAAAAATCACATAACATCTATTCCGATCAAGTCCATTCAACATACGTCGCACAATATCTCGGGATCTCATTCAACTGTGCATGATGGCGTTGGTCTTGTCTCAAGCAATGTTTACTGTCTTATCAAATCTATTATCACAAAATCAACCCCTGATAGGCTGCTAATCTGGTGTACCTTGAGTAACTTTTTCAAACCAACTTTTGGCTAAGGCTTAGCCTCCTCAACTTGAGAGGGCTCTCTCAAATGATTAATGATATTGATAATGGATTAGATGGCTAACTCTATTGAACAAATGAAGAAATGTAAGTGGTTGAAACACAATCAACAAACATCCATTGGGCTTATGGAGTCAAAATAGCTTAGTATGATAGCAGTATCAGCTAAACATGGAAGTTAGGGCATCAGAGTTCAATATATCAGTTAACACATAGAGACATGTAGGAAAACACAGTCCATGAATGTATGAAGGAAGTTAGAGCATGTCAATGAGTTCTAAGTATCAAACATTCATACTACTAAAAATAAGGAAATAAGGACAAACATAAACAATCCACCATTGAACTTCTTCTGAATCCTGAGAAGTAAAGCCAAAGTCTGCATTCAAAAAAACATAATCTTCTACAATGGCACAATATGAGTCTTTCTCTGAAAATTTCCAACCCTTTGTACATTAGATCTTCTCCTATATATAGAGCCCTTTACATGACTTAGATTCCTCGTCTAGGATGAGGAAAATTCGAATTCTACCTGATCTGACACCTGTTGACACTTAAAACTAACTATTAAATGCAAATGACAGCTAACTAGCGGTCCTAGAGACCTAAAAGAATTAGGAGTGTAACTCCTCATTATGATTAAAACAACCTTATCTAGGAATTAAACACTCCTTTTGAAACCTATAACTCCATGAATTCGAATTTGATAGTGCTCATAACCCTCTAGCTAGCCCTTGATGACTCATCCTTTTACTGCTCCTAGAAACTAGGAGACTGTTCCTTGCTTTGTTCTGGATGAAAAATAGGTCTTGGTACAGAGCTCATATCTTCTCATAAAAAATGTGTTTGGAAAAATTGAAGGAGGAGTTTGTGAACCAATCCATGCTGAACAAAAACCTCTCTTTTTGTTTTTTGAAACACCTTTCCTACCACCCAGAATGTGTCTTTTAAAAACAGGTGTAAAACAGAGAAATATGTTTGTGAAAAACTGCACCTACAACAGTTTTGTAGTGCAAGTTTGGTCCTTCATTTCTCCAAGATCATAATGGATTTAAAGAAAGTGGAAGAGGTTTAAGTACTTCAGTATCTTAAGAATGAAAACCTCTTTCACTTTTCAGAGATGAGTTTTTAACTCCTCAGAAACTCTTCTAGAAGTTGACTGGTAAAAACAAGGAGACAAAGCTCCTCCCTTTTTGCTTTTGGTCTCCACAAGGATCTTCGAAATCAATTATCCCTGTTATTTTTCATAAAATTGCATGGATTATCATGTTTTACATACACTTCAGACCTTTTCCATATATACATGTGAAGACAAAACCCTTTAATGCTGCCTGATGTCTCATGAAAAATACTAGCTATGAAATGATGACCTCTTATATAGCTAAGAGTTCATAGATATCCTTCCTTCACTTGATTTGCCTTTGTTGGGTACTTACACCTTCTAAATGCTCCCCTTTCAGTGATTCCTCTTCAAAAATATTTCCTTTTGTATCCCAAAATTGCTCTACCAAAACATAATATGCAAGCACAGTAGTTTCGCAGCGCGCTACGAAACTGCTGTGCATTAGGCATCATTTGTAGCAGTTTTGTAGTGCACTACGAAACTGCTGTGTAATTTTAAAAACACAGTTTGAGGCCAAAACTTTAACTCTTTTGATCTTTCTTTTCCTTGTAATGGCTTTTCTATCTACCATGGAGTTTTCCAAAACTGAAAACATAGACACCATTCTTTTAAAGTAAACTTCAAAAGGCAATCTATCAAAATTTAGGACTTAACCATACTTGCTATGTGATTTTTCTTAGTTAAGAATGTCCTTCATGTTGGCTTAGTTGTGTCTTCAGATCTTTTCCTTTTCAATTGCATGTTTCCTTGCCCTTTCCTTGAATTGGGCAATCTCAAGGTTGGTAGACATCAATTTCCTTTTTGACTTCCTCAAAGCTACATTCTTCTTCTTGAGTGCTAACTACCTTGCTTGAGTTGAATTGGAGAACTCTGATGTATGCTGACCCTGAGCTTGCCAAGTGCTTCTTATGCATGAAAGGAACACGAAAGTGACCAAGACCAATTCTTCCTTACCTTACCCCTTTTCTTTGAAATTTGTTTAGTGATAATAGTGGCTCCACTTGGGATAGTGTGCCCTTGTGGTACACTAAGAACCTGCAGTTCCAGTGCCTTATCCTCTTATGATAAACAACAATTTATTTGACAAACATCTCCTTTAAGTTTCTTGGGCCTTCACCTCGAGCTTAAGCTTGATGATCACTGTAGGAGAAAGAAGTCTATATCTACTAAAAACAATGCTCAATCAACCTTGAGCTTATTTGCATTTTCCTACCTACCTACCCTATCAGCTGCAATCTCCACTTGTAACTCAAGGAACATGAAATTTCCAATGAAGCTAGTCATCGATGTGATCTGACACTTGAATCTCTTGACTGCATTCAACCTCAAAATAGCAATGATAGTGAGATGACCAAATCAACTTATAATGTATATGATCTTCTTAATGAAAATGAAAATGAAATACTGATGTGCAAAACTTTGCCATGTATTCATTTATAGGGTGAAAGAAAACATGGTTATTTTGATAATCATCATAACATTCTATCTCTTTAGAAAACTGATCCTCAGCCACACAAAATTCCTTTGATGTGCTATCCAACTGCCTTTCTGCATGATTCCCATAGACAATGTAATTTTCCTCACTATTGTGATCATTCTTTGAAGAAATCTGTTGCAAGGAATTACATAAATGATCAACCTTTTCCTCTACCTGAGGGTTATAAAAATTTTCTTCCAGTATTTTTTCTTGTTGTGTGTAATCATTTTCATCTTCATTAGGATTCGAAGATTGAGAAGTCTGTTGCATCTCTACATCAATATCAGAGGATTGAACATGGTTTTCATAAGTAAACCATTGCTGATTTTCATGTTGCATTTCATGGGATGTTATACTTTCTTCTTGGTGTTGAAATGAATTATTATGAAGAGCCTCTAAAATTTCTTCATCCATAAATTCATCATCATCATAACAATCCTCCAAATATTGAATAAGACTCAAAGAATTTTTACAAAAATCTTGGACTAGCAACAAGGAGGGATGACACTCTTTATACATCTCATAGAATTCATCATGAAAATTAGCAAGTGAATATATTGAACCATTTTCCAAACTTTTATACCAATACCATGCTTTTCCTTCTAAAGTGGTCATAAACATCCTCATGAGATAATCTTCAGGGAACTAAACCTTAAGACTACGTACATGCATATGAAACCCAACCAAATGAAGAGCAGCATTGTCTTTCTTTTCATCTTTGAATATTGGAAGATCCTCTAACCAATCAACCTTTGGCATAGGATTTGGAAAACCAGGGATATGAGACCGATTCATAGGAGCATACCTGGCATTCATTCTTACAGTGGATCTCATCTTGGAACTTCATCAAGCTACTGATCTTCTAGTAGTGGAGTCACCTTCCAATTTGTTATTCGATGTGTGGAGTCGCCAAGGTAGTTTTGCAGCCTCAAAAAGATGTTTGGGCTCCTGCTACCTTCAGAAGTTCAGCCTCTTAATTTCGGGAATGAATAGACTTCAGGCTCCCAGAAGATGCACCAAAATGTTATCACAAAATCAACCCCTGATAGGCTGCTGATCAAGTGGACCTTGAGTAACTCTTTCAAACCAATGTTTGGCTAAGGCTTAGCCTCCTCAACCTGAGAGGGCTCTCTCAAATGATTAGTGATATTGATAATGGATTAGATGGCTAACTCTATTGAACAAATGAAGAAATGTAAGTGGTTGAAACACAATCAACAAAAATCCATTGGGCTTATGGAGTCAAAAAATCTTAGTATGATAGCAGTATCAGCTAAACATGGAAGTCAGGGCATCAAAGTTCAATATATCAGTTAACACATAGAGACATGTAGGAAAACACAATCCATGAATGCATGAAGGAAGTTAGAGCATGTCAATGAGTTCTAAGTATCATACATTCATACTACTGCAAATAAGGAAATAAGGACAAACATAAACAGGCCACCATTGAACTCCTTCTGAATCCTGAGAAGTAAAGCCAAAGTCTGCATTCATAAAAACATAATCTTCTATAATGGCACAATATGAGTCTTTCTCTGAAAATTTCCAACCCTTTGTAAATTAGATCTTATCCTATATATAGAGCCCTTTACATGACTTAGATTCCTCCTCTAGGATGAGGAAAATTCGAATTCTACCAGATCTGACACCTATTGACACTTAAAACTAACTATTAAATGCAAATGACAGCGAACTAGCAGTCCTAGAGACCTAAAACAATTAGGAGTGTAACTGCTCATTATGATTAAAAAAACCTTATCTAGGAATTAAACACTCCTTTTGACACCTATAACTCCATGAATTCGAATTTGATAGTGCTCATAACCCTCCAGCTGGCCCTTGATGACTCATCCTTTTACTGCTCCTAGAAACTAGGAGACTGTTTGTTAGGCCCCTATACTACTAGTGTAACCCCTTATTGTTATTAGTATAACCCACTTATTATATTGATGTACCCATGTAGTGCCCATATTGTTACTATTGTGCCCCATAGAAGCCCACTATTGTTATTATTGTGCCCTTACATTATTATTGTTATGCCGGCTCTGATTATGTTATAACCCCATAGACTCCTATATATAGAAAGGAGGTCTTTTCATTTGTATCATCCAAGAATTGTTCATTTATGTAATGTAAAGGAGGTTTCCCCCTCGAAGAGGCTGAATTCTAAGGCGTGGATCTCTCTTTTCTATCTTTTTGTGAGCTGGTTTCATAACATTTGGTATCAGAGCTTTGGATTCTAGGGTTTCGCTGCTCCAAACAGGTCATCGTGGAATTTTCACTATAATTTTTTTTTGTGACGTTTCAGAAGTCACAAAAAAAAACCATTTGAGAAGAAATCGCGCTGAACCTTGGGTCCAAATTTCAGATCTTTTCGCACGATCTTTTTGGAGATATGATCTCAAGAAGTTGGTCTTTTTGCAGACTCCTGAATTACACTCAAAACAGGTGACCTGGGGAAAATCGCCATAACTTTCTTTCTGAGCATCGGATTGAAATTTCGTAAGAAGTTACAGAAAGAGGACGGACTGTAGTTTTCTTTTATATATTTTTTAGATTCAAAGGTTGAAACAGTGACACGTGGAACTTCATACAAGTTCACTCTACTGAACTAGTCTATAATCAGGTCACTATGAGAGATTGTGCATAACTCTTTCTTGGAGAATCCAATTTGGATCAGCCTGGTGGCATTGGAAAGAGGACATAGAGGGCTACTGTAGTTCACAATGTTAGAACTTAAAGATCTGAAAGTACAGAGTTACACTCATTTCAAGGTCGAGCTCTGAAAATCAAGAAAAAGCAAGATGAGGAAGTTTGATGGCAAGGATCCGGTAAATTGGATACTTCAGATGGAGCAATATTTTGATCTACATGGTGTAAAACTATTACAAAAGGTATGTATTGCATCTTCATATTTAGAACCAGATCAATTTTTATGGTATGAAGGGCTTTGTTCTCGTAAAAAACTTGTTACGTGGTCAATTTTCATGGAGGAAATGATAGCACATTATGAGGATACAAAGAGCAACACCTTCTTTAGAGCAACACCACAACAATTGGAAAGAGTAAAAGGGCTTTGTGACATAATGGAAAGCAAAATTATGGAAACCAGGAAGCATACCCCTCACAACTATAAAGATGGAAGTTTTGTTTCTCCCAGCCTTCCACAACCTACAAGGGTTACACCACAAAAATTGGAAGAAAAAAGAGAAAAAGGGCTTTGTTACAATTGTTATAGCAAATGCACTAAAGGTCATAGGTGTGCTGAGAAGAAATATTTTTACATAGAATATGAAGAGGAGGAAGAAAAGGATCGAGAAACATCAAAAGAAGAGGATATACGCCAGGACACCACCCCAGAGAAAGAATAAATGAATCAGACCATATCTTGTAAAGCATTGGCAAGAATTACCACTCCTCAAACTCTCAAGATAGAAGGACATATCAAGAAGAAAAAGGTGCAAGAAGTGAAAGATCACATCGAGAAAGAAGAAATGAATCCAACCATATCTTGTAATTCAATGGATGAAATTACCACTCCTCAAACTATCAAGATAGAAGGACACATCAAGAAGAAAAATGTTCAAGAAGTGAAAGATCACATCGAGCATCAAGAAATGAATCCGACCATATCTTGTAAAGGACTGGAAGAAATTACCACTCCTCAAAAGATAGAAGGACATATCAAGAAGAAAAAGGTTCAAGCAGAGAAAGATCACATCGAGCATCAACAACAAGTTCTCCAACTTTTAAAGGATAACGCCACTTCGGTGCAAAATCAAACGAAACAACAGGTAGATCAACATCGTAGTGAAAAACGTTTTGATGTAGGTGATTGGGTATTTTTACTGCTACATCTCAAGCAAGCTATTTATGAGAAGGAAATGTTGGCAATACTACATGCACTTAAAAAATGGCGACCTTACCGAATGGGAAGACTCTTCAAGGATGAGGATGTGGAAGCATTGTTTTGTGCTATTTATATTATCCAACCAGATTGGATAAATGAAGTAAGGGATGAATGGAAGAAGGACAAAGAAGTATGGCCACTTATTCAAAAGTTGCAAAAGATCCCAATTCAAGCAATATTGCCAGAAATTGAAGAGGAAGGAAAAATCATATTGGAACCTGGAGCAGTCACAGAAACAAGAACCCGACAGCTACAAAATCGATCAATTTCAGAGTATCTCATCAAGTGGAAGAACTTACCTGCTGAATATTCCACATGGGAGGACAAGAATTTTATACAGAAGCATCAAGAACTACTCAAGCGTTGAGGACAACGCTTTTTGAAGGAGAGGGGCATGTTAGGCCCCTATACTACTAGTGTAACCCCTTACTGTTATTAGTATAACCCACTTATTATATTGATGTACCCATGTAGTGCCCATATTGTTACTATTGTGCCCCATAGAAGCCCATTATTGTTATTATTGTGCCCTTACATTATTATTGTTATGTCGGCTCTGATTATGTTATAACCCCTTAGACTCCTATATATAGAAAGGATGTCTTTTCATTTGTATCATCCAAGAATTGTTCATTTATGTAATGTAAAGGAGTTTTCCCCCTCGAAGAGGCTGAATTCTAAGGCGTGGATCTCTCTTTTCTATCTTTTTGTGAGCTGGTTTCATAACACTGTTCCTTGCTCTGTTCTGGCTAAAACATAGGTCTTGGGACAGAGCTCATATCTTCTCATAAAAAATTTATTTAGAAAACCTGAAGGAGGCTTTTGTGAAAAAATCCATGCTGAACAAAAACCTCTCTTTGTCTTTTGAAACACCTTTCCTACCGCCCAGAATGTGTCTTTTAAAAACAGGTGTAAAACAGAGAAATATGTTTGGGAAAAACTGCGCCTACAGCAGTTTCGTAGTGCAAGTTTGGTCATTCATTTATCCCAGATCATAATGGATTTGAAGAAAGTGGAAGAGATTTTTGTACTTCAGTATCTTAGGAATGAAAACCTCTTTCACTTTTCAGAGATGAGGTTTTAATTGCTCAAAAACTCTTCTAGAAGTTGACTGGTAAAAACAAGGAGACAAAGTTCCTCCCTTTTTGCTTTTGGTCTCCAAAAGGATCTTTGAAATCAATTATCCCTGTTATTTTTCATAAAATTGCATGGATTATCATGTTTTACATACAATTCAAACCTTGTCCATATATACATGTGAATACAAAACCCTTTAATGCTGCCTGATGTCTCATGAAAAATACTAGCTATGAAATGATGACCTCTTATATAGCTAAGAGTTCATAGATATCCTTCCTTCTCTTGATTTGCCTTTGTTGGGTACTTACACCTTGTGAATGCTCCCCTTTCAGACATTCCTCTTCAAAAATATTTCCTTTTGTATCCCAAAATTGGTCTACCAAAACATAATATGCAACCACAGCAGTTTCATAGCGCGCTACGAAACTGTTGTGCATTAGGCATCATTTACAGCAGTTTTGTAGTGCGCTACGAAACTGCTATGTAATTTTAAAAACACAGTTTGAGGCCAAAACTTTAACTCTTTTTATCTTTCTTTTCCTTGTAATGGCTTTTCTATCTTCCATGGAGTTGTCCAAAACTGAAAACATAGACACCATTCTTTTAAAGTAAACTTCAAAAGGCAATCTATCAAAATTTATGACTTAACCATACTTGCTATGTGATTTTTATTAGTTAAGAATGTCCTTCATGTTGGCTTAGTTGTGTCTTCAGATCTTCAATTTGCCTTTTCAATTGCATGTTTCCTTGCCCTTTCCTTGAATTGGGCAATCTCAAGGTTGGTAGACATCAATTTCCTTTTTGGCTTCCTCAAAGCTACATTCTTCTTCTTGAGTGCTAACTACCTTGCTTGAGTTGAAATGGAGAACTCTGATGTATGCTGACCCTGAGCTTGCCAAGGGCTTCTTATGCATGAAAGGAACACGAAAGTGGCCAAGACCAATTCTTCCTTACCTTACCCCTTTTCTTTGAAATTTGTTTAGTGATAACAAAATCCATGGAGAATATCAGGCCTTTAAATTTATCTTTCTCTTTGGCGAATGTAAATGTGCAGGTTGTGAGTCTGGGTTCGATCGATGTTCCTTCATCTGACCCTGTACATCCATCCTACCCTGATTTAGTCTATGGGTCTATTATACTGGTGGTTCCTTCATATCATTCACATCTTTATCTTGCTCACATTGATTGCAATCATGTACATTGGGGTGATGTTTCACAATCAAGGGATGCAGAGTCTGAATCCCTTATGCCTGATCTTTGTCACTCACAGTATTTAACAGGTGAAGGAGAGGGCCATGCATCTTGCCCAACTCAAGTTGTTTCTCTCATTAATCCCTTTTCACTCCTAATCCAAGAAAATCCTTATGTGTCAGATACCCAACTTGATCAAACTAGTGATTTCAAAAATTCTCATTTTACCGGGAATATATTCACTCACACCTCTGGTGATTATCCTACTTATCTGTTTGTTGATCCTACAAAGCCACCAAAATTTACTGACCCACCTTTCGAATGTATAGGGACTCATCAGGAAGTTGAGGCACTTCAACTTCTATTAATGGTTATGTTAAGTTCTCACGTTCCTGATGGGACCCTTGAACCAAGTCGAATTAGGGTTTCTGAAATTAGGGTTTTTTTACATCACGCTCCTCTCAAAATCACCTCGTTGGATGCAAGCTCATCTTGCAAACCATATGATTTGATCAATGTCTCTCTGAGAAAATATTTCCATCAGCTTTCGATCAATGCACATCAACCTCTATATCCTAATTTATTTGCTGAAAGGGGTTCTCTGGCCATTGTCACGAATATTTTTTATTGTCTCCCAACCAATACATTATTTCGACATACACAATAAAATGATGTATTATAATCCCCTATAGGGGAATGGACAAATCTCTTTACCTCCCCTCTACCAAAGACTCTTTCGGTTGATTCATTTCATTTTTGGGAATCTAAAGAATCTGATCTATCGATTTGTTGATCTATTCATATTCAGATGATGAATCCAATCCACAATATTTTCACTAAAAGTTATTCAATCACAACCAACAATAACCATATACACCCATATACAAACCTTGTGAAGATACCAATATTGGATGGCGTGTCGTTTGAAGGCTCAGAGTTTGGCCAGGATGATGAGGCACTTCAGCTTCCGCTGATGGTTATGTTAGGTCCTCACGTCCTTGACAAAGTCCATGAACAATTTCAAACTAGGGTTTCTGAAATTAGGGTTTATGTGTTTGAATCCTCAGGGATCTCAATTACACCCGACAAAGGCCCCTCTTTTTAGGGTTATCAAGTTGATCATCCTCTTCATCATGATAGGGTTGTTGATCGGATTAATATGGTAGATTCCTTTATTAGCTAGCAGCATCTTGCCTTACTTGTATTGGATTTAACGTTAAGCATAAACGTATGTATGTTATGGCTGGATGACTATAAATTTTACGCTTATGGTTTGGTTTACCACGATTGGGTTGCAGTTTTCCTTGAAATGTCTTCTCTGACACATTTCCTTGTAGGTGGATGAGATGTTCTTACTGTTGTGCATGCTTTACAGGTAAACATGTTATGTTTTGCACAACTCTTTCCACAAATTATAATTGTTGTCATCTTTTTTTTTGCAGGTTGGGAACTGCTGCAATGGTTGCATTGGAAGTTTGATTTCAGATAACCCAACCCATGCTTTTGTTAAATTAGGATTTAGGGTTTTAGACTAGATAGGTTTTGGTTTTTCTTATTAGTTGACTAATTGGAATTTTCTTTATGATTTAAATTTGTCATGCTTAATTTTCTTTACTAAATGTAGTTAGTTCCTTGCATGTTTATCTTTAACTCATGTCCTTGCATTTTCTTATTATTACATGGAATCTGTGAAACCTATGCATATGCATTGCATTGGTCGTTTAATTGAAATTAGCTTATCCCTTCTGTACATAGAATTACCGTGCATCATAAGCCCTGTCCACTACATTACATCATACATCTTTTTCTTTCTTAACAAATACTTGCCTTGGACCTAACCTGGAAATTCCCTCTATTTCGCATACCACCTAATTGAGCCTTCATGAGCCTGAAGCTTTTCAACCTTTGGTATTGTGATTATATTTCTCACACATTTTTTTGCACTTGCTCAAACCTTAAACTACGTTACTTTGACCTCTTCAAACATGTTGAAACCCTAGGAGAGCTTCCCTAGTCATCATAAACCCTAGAATTAAAACCTGAGCCCTAATGATTGTGTGAAGTTGTGATGGTCACGCCAATGGGTAGCTTCTATTAGAACTAGCCATCAAAGTTGCCTCCTGGATATCTTTCCTATGAGTCTAATTTACTTACAAGGAAGATAAGAACAAATTACTTGTGGGGAACCCTAATCAGTTTGAATGACCTATACCCTTAACCTGAACCTTTTGCTCACCATGGTCATGACTATTTCAATGACTTGTTTTGTTTTTTCACTTGTTAACTGGAGATGAAATGATAAAGATTAACATGAATGAAAACCTAAATTAGGATATCCTTTAGTTTCTTTCAAACAATAAAAAACCTCTCTTTCTCATAAAATAAGTGGGAATCCCTCGTCTACCCTAGCGCAATGAATGCCCAGTAATAAGTGTAAATTTACACATAAAAGAAAATGAATTTAAATAAAGGGTAAAGGATCAATAAAGGCTTCCTACATAGAGAGGTAATAGAACGACTCCGTCGGGGTACTGTCTAGGCTCGCTAGTAGCGGAGCAACATTTGTGATTTATTGGAGTGACTCCACAGGGGTACTATCCAGGCCTACTGGCAGTGGAGCAACACTAGAAAATTATTTTAAAATTTTGAATATAGTAAGCCCTCTACCTCATTCCTTGCATCATCATTGACTATTGGCACGTGTGAACTCCTAATTGGATGTTTACTGACTAACAGGACCTGTATGAGATGCAAAGAGAAGGCATATCTATAAAGGTCAAGGTAGCATGTACCCATAGTAACTGTTCAATATTCCGTTGCATTGTTATATAGACTCGAGCTATTGTAGGGATGTGCACCAAGATGTTGAATTCTACCACTGAATCGCCAATTTTTGTAGCCCCTGCAACAACCCCTCAAAATTTTCAAACTCTTCTAAATTTTGGAGCCCCTCCACCTTTTCCGTACCTACCACCCATCCTTAGAATCTATTTGAAAGTTGAGAAACCCCATAAACGTCTAGAAAAGACTCACATCTCTTTCATAAGCCAAACCAAGTCACAAAAGCCGCAAAGTCGCACAAGTCCCAAAGGTCGAACAAGTCACACAAGTTGCAAGTCACATAGGTTGTAGGTCGCAAAGGTCGCACAACTCGCATAGGTCGCAGGTCACAGGTCGCATAGGTCATAGTTTGCATAGGTCGCAAAGGTCACAAAGATCACATAGGTCGCAAGTCACATAGGTCGCACAGGCCGCAAATGTCACACAGGTCACATAGGTCGCAAAGGTCACAAAGATCGCACAAGTTGCACAGGTCGCAAGGTCACATAGGTCGCAAGTCATATAGGTCACGGGTCGAATAGGTTGCATAAGTCACATAGGTCACATAGGTCACATAGTCGCACCTCCAACTGCTCAACTATCATGTGACCCCGCAACCTTTCGAGTCACAAAGTCACAAAGGTTGTAGGTCACATAGGTTGCAAAGGTAACATAGATTGGACAAGTCATAGGTCACATAGGTCGTAGGTCGCACAGGTCGCACAAGTCACATAGGTCGCAAAGTTCACACAGGTCACATAGGTTGCAAAGGTCGCAAAGATCGCATAGGTCATACATGTCACAATGTGGCATAGGTCGCAAGTCGCATAAGTCGTAGGTCGCATAGGTCACATAGGTCGCAAAGGTCATACAAGTCACATAGGTTGCAAGGTTGTGTAGTTTCACCTCCAACCGCAAAACTATCATGCGACCCTGCGACCCCGCAACCTTCCGAGTCACACAGTTGCAAAGTCGCCTTCATTACCACCAGTCCCTCATGCGACTATGTGACTCTGCGACTCACAAATGTCGTATAGGTTGCATAGGTCACACAAGTCGAAAGGTCGCACAGGTTGGAAAGGTTGCATAGGTCGCACAGATAGCATAGGTTTCAAAGGTTTCATAGGTTGCATAGGTCGCATGGGTCACAAAGGTCGCACACTAACCTATATCAGGCCCTGTGACCCATGCGAGCACACATGCATGACATAAGACTATAAATATAGGCCTCAATTGGCCATTTACTTATTAGCTTTACAAATGTTTAAAAACAACACAATGCAACAATGCCCAACATGTATGACGAGGATGAAAAGGAGTGTGAAAGGTGATATAACAATGATAATCCAACCACTCAAGGAAAGAAACAATTGATGCTAAGACATGGAATGTATCAATGCATATATTTGTGACCATGAAATTGCAAGAGATGTCAAGGCCATGAATTCTAGCTCGTATTAATTGTGATATCTATATCTTGTATTTCATCAAAGTACATTTTTTCTTGATCCTTAATTTATTTCGTACATGTGTAGGATTGAAGTGGTGAAGGCAAGTCCCTATCATTTATGCAGACACTTGAGCCTATTTGTTGCTAAAATGACCCAAAGGATCATTGTTGTGGAAATGCATGATCTTGGTCAACAACAGATATTGAAGTCAAGCTAGCTCCAAGGCAGAAGAAAGGTAGAGAGATATCACCATCTTCTGTAGTAGCATAGAACATGTTTGTGAACATGAAAGGTCATGTGGAATAGGAAAAGTCACTAGGTAGATGAAAAGTCATGAGGAAGTTCAAGTGTCAAGGGTCGGACAAGAGTCACTCTCACCCTATAAATATACCCTCATGCCTCATTCGTAAGGGGGGATTTTAAGGACTCTTTTGGAGATATATATACATTACTTAAAAGAATTTATTTCCTTCTAATTGATACAAGGAGTATTTGTACATTTCCACTATTGGATTCTTCAGATCTTTTATGTTCTAATGCCATGAGCATTTTCTTCACTTGATGGATCACATGTTCCTGATATCTCTTTGATGTGCGGTTTCCTCATATGTTGTCTGATACTCCAAACTTTGTGTTGCTTCGTATGAATGGTATTTGATTCACTAACTCTATGATCATGCCAGTGAATTATTTATTTGGTATTGGTATAATCTGTTTGACTGCACCTTTATTTATGCTCATAAATGTTTGATCATTGTGGACTAATTTACAATTACTAAGCATTTTATCTGGGCAAACATGAGTCTTATTTGAAGCCTACTATCAGTAACTTTACATAATATTTATGTTGTTTATAGTCTAGCTATTCATGGTTTATGTGGCATAAAATATTTGTCAATTATTTCCTTGTATTTATTGAGGTACATGCTTTCAATTGAGTTTATATTTCACCTCCTTCCGAAGCAAGCTCAACAAAATTGAACAACAATTGGGCCTACATACCGGAAGGGACCCCTATCACAAACGGTGCAGGCTCTAGTTGGGAACTTACATCGAGGAGGTCCCCCTTACTGTTGATGGAGAATTCCAGCCCGTCAACAAATAATATAATGTTGATTGGAAACTTGTTTGACTAATAATATAAGAACATGTGAAACAATATAGATGAATATTTGAATACTCTCTCATTTGGTAGTCTGATGAATTGTTCAAGAATTATGTCTGCTATGAACTAAGCATAGTTATAAATTATAGCAGGAGGCTTGCCTGGGAAAAAGATAGAAAGGAAAGCCAGGACAACATCATCCACATGTTCATCTTTGGTGTACCCTAAAATGCAAGAGAGCATGGTTATGATTTGTTTGCCTCTCTCAGAAAAAATGGTGGCAGCATAAGGAGGACTATTAGTAGGAATATGAGACTCCTCTATGATGAAAGGTTGAAAAATATGGGCCATCTTAGGTAGGTCTAGCTTAGTATAGAGGTCAATAAATCCTTCAATTGAAAGTGGGGTCTCATTTTGGCTTGGCTGGATTTGCAACATTTGATTAATGGATTCTGTAGTAATGGTGAATAAAACCTGCTGGTCAAGGGTGACTATGGCTATTTGACTGGGAATGTAGGAAGCTTGGTAGAAGTGGATGATTTCTGGGAATGGGTGTACCTGTGGGAAATAGTACTTGAGAAAATTTGACTGCCAAAGTTGAATGTCATCATTCTGGTTTGAAAACTTGTCATTACTCCAACAGTGGAGTTTCAGTAGGTAGGTAGTGGAAGCAATATCTTTAATGTGAAAGCATTTATCGGCTAATGCAAGGTGGTCAACATCTAGGTGAGGAGTTGGTAGAGGTCCTACATCCAGAGAAATTTGGGAAGCCATAATTGGGTTTAATGAATTGAATTATGCTTTTTGTGGCTTCAGGAGTGAGTTTTAGGAGCTCTGGACAGTGGGAGGGTAATTTCAATCTGTAAAAAAGGTTTTGATATGTATAGTAGGTTTCTTCAATTGAGGAAGGTTTTTTTATTTAATTTAATTAATTAACCATCCAACAATTACTGTGCATTTTTCAAATTCACAGTGTCATTCTGGTTTTTCCAAGAATCCCTCGAAATTGGCGATTTGGTGTGTATATGGGGTTTTGTGGTAGCTGCAGAAGGTACTGAGGCTTCAACTGTCAACTGGTTTCTTCAATTGGGTATTTACAACATCTTCATGTTGAAATTGGTGGCTGAATTGGTCGCTCAGAGGTTTAGGGTGTCATAATTGTCTTAGTAGTGGTTTGCAGAAAAAAAAGAGTGAACAGAGCAATTTGGGGCTTTTTCAGCCTTTTAACTGAAAACGGTTACATTTTGGCATGGAATTTATTGAATGAATAGTGGGCAGTTTCTGGTTTAGGTGGGGGAGGTGGTTTTGTGCAATATCACACCACTTTTGTATGGCGGGCGGTATTTTTCATGAGCACGGGATATAACCTAGTGTCACCACGTAGCAGAATAGTGCCAAGCCAAAACCATGAATCTCGTGTGCTCTTGGGTTGTTAATGGTCGGACGATGAATCCATGTGATATGGTTGTGCATCATTAACTCTGGGGGTGGGAGATCAGAGGGATATCGCACATTTGAGTTGCATGGACGGAGTCAAGAAAGTGGTTGGCTGGGCCCGAAGTTTAATTACACAAAATTTTAATTAATTAATAAATAAGGACGAGATTTAATATAAACAACGGGTTAATAATGGGACCATGGGTTATGCAGCAAGGTTTTTTAACTGCACCAAAGGTTGGTGGGTTTAAAAGGGTATCAGGGAAATATAAAGGGGGCGACGGTAATTACTTTTTTTTTGGTAGGCAAGCACCCATGGGGGATTTGAACCGGTGACCTATCGCAAGGAGTGTCTTAACAATGCACCGATTCCCCATCAATCCAAAGCCCCATGGGCTGTGGGGGATGGTAATTACATAATACGAGACTTTAGGAAAAACATAGGATAAATGTTTTTGGTGGATTTTTAAGGGGAAAAGGGAAATTAATAAGAGGGGAAGGTGATATTTGTAATGGGGAATGGGTTTCACACTAGGGAAAAGGGGTTTTTGGAAGGAGGAGTGATTTTTGAAGGGTAATATCTAGGGAAGTGTGTGAAACCAAGGGGTAAAAGGTCCAAATGTGGGGAAAGGGTATTTATAAGTAATGAGGGGAAATTAACAAAGTAATTATGTGGGGATGTAGTGAAATGAGGGGAAATTAACAAAGTAATTATGTGGGGATGTAGTGAAATGAGGGGAAATTAGTAAACAAGCTTTGGTAAATATCCTTTTTCTTTCACCCTTCCTCCTGCACATGAAATATAGGATTAAGCATGATGAATGTGCTTTTGAATTAGCAACCTTGTTGTTTCAGGGAAAAATAGTGTCGATTCGAACTGCTAGTTCCACTAAGACGAGTGGCTATCTTAGAAACAAACAATGAAAGCTTTTCAAGAGTTCCTTTAAGTGTGATAGATGGAAGAGAAGAAAAGAGGACCAACCTGGATCTTCCGCTTTGATCCTAGCTTGATTTCTCCTTTCCTTGATAGAATTTGAAACTCCTCTCCTACTTTTCCCACTTCAAAGAGTACATGTAGAGTCAAAGTAATAGCAAACTATCAAAGAATCTCTATCTAGAACATCATAAAGAATGCGGAATCAGAAACACATTGACCATGCAATTGCATTTATAAACAATAAGATTCACAAATACGAGTTCATATGGAGGAAAACTCAAAGAAATTTATTAATAGTAATGTAAGAGAGGATTACAACCCAGCTATCTAATCCAACATCATCCTCCTAGTTGTAGAAGCCCTCTTCAACCTCATGAACAAGAAAATCACCCAAAAATGCAATGTCTCTTCTCACCAACAAACCAACAACACTTCCTTACAGAATACAAAATTCCAGCCTCCAGATCTCTTAGATGAGGGATCCATTTATAGATGTCTTGCAAGGGTGTGAGTTAGCTTTGGGTTTTTTATTAGTGTCATTCAGCTGATATTTATTGGTTCCACTTGGAGATTTCATGATCTCTTACTCATCCCTGGGCGAATTCCGAGAGGCAAGTGTCACAGGAGAAGTTTCTGGAAGATTCCATGATCATCCACCTTGCAAACTGTCTCTGCCATTTGTCTATTCTAGCTCATCACACCCCACAAAAGGCCATTTGAGTATGCATCGCACCTAGCCAGTTAGGCAGTCAGTATGCATCGCACCTTGCCCATGGAGCAGTCTATATGGTCCAATTTCAGCCAGTTCTAAGTATTTTTTCAGGTGCAACTTCTGGGAAATGATGTAATCAGTTGACCATGATCCTTTAGGGTGTGAAACAACACTTTTAGGTACTCAAGGAGCCCTTAGTTTATGGACATATGAGTTTGGGGTTGCAATGCCCTAATATGTCTATAACAGTTGGCCCCTAAAGCATGAGATCATAAATCTTCTGATGTCAAGTGAAATGCTTTATTCATGAGGATCTGAGGTATTCGAATTGGAAGGTGACTTGTATAAGATATAATACAATACATCATCATCATATTATTTTCATGATCTAGCTGAGGCGGGCATTCCCATGCTCATCTTTATAAATTCATTTTCATGTACATAGGACAGACAATCGTCTGTTGTTGCAGACTTGTGATTCTTCGCATGAAGAGTCATCTTCCTTGGCTTAGATAACCATCTGTGCAGCTTCTATGTACAATTTATGTCTTTATTTTCCTAAATATATCACAGCCTAGATGGATGAAACTAGATCCGAGGTCTTCAAAACTCATCCAATATTCTCCCGATGTACAAGTCGATCCATGTGAAAATATGTTTTGAAGTCGAACATGAAAAGACATCGCCTGATTACTAGCCAATGATGTAAGCTATTAACAGACGCAAGAGGAGTCACTGATAATGATGATGACCCTCAAAGTAATACAGTACAATTCACGTGTTGTGAATACATGAGTCGATGTCAAACACCACGCAAAGTCTTTCGGTCGAAGGTCATTGATGTAAACTTGTCGCCGGAAGTGAGAAACTTGCCATTGAGGCATGCAAGCTTCAAAGTACTAAAAGGGTTGTTTCTAAGTCAACTTCTTGGATAATGAGATGATGTTGACAAGAAGTGACCTGTCGTAGGGGGCCTTGATGTATCCCACATCTACGACATGAAACGGAGCAAATTATTTTTGTGGAGTTGAGAACGATCTGATGATATGAGGTTCAGGAATGGTAGTCATGAAAAATGAAGCATGGATGTAATGTAGTGGATGAGGCATTTGTTGGATGGTGAATTATCTGAATGACTTCTCTTGAACATATTAGCGAAACTGATATGGATTGGTAGCATTAACCCCATGGATGGTATGGCGGACCAATGGTGACGGTGAACGGAAAAACCCAACCCAACTCAATCACGGTGATGGAATGAAAGTGTCATGTTCAAGAGCGACTTGCTACCAATAGAGTTCTTCAAGTTTTCTTCCAATTTTTCCCCAATCATTGCTGACCACTACCTCTTTATTTTTGACAAGCTTAAGGAGGATAACATATGCTTGGTCTACAATTTTCCCTTTGGGAAAACCTATCGCTTTGTGTTTAGCGAGCCTAGCATCAGTGAGACTCGTTCTTTTCTGGGTGGAAAAGTTTGTGGCTATTGTTTTAACGAGTTTAACGATAAAGATAACTCGGTCCTTTTCTTGTTTAAAGAGTCTAAAAATGGACAAATAGGAGACTACAATAGTCCTTTTTCATGGCATAATCCCCTAAGTCTGAAAAAGTGTAAAATAATATGAAAGGGATGACTTTTCAATAGTTTTAACAAGCAGAAAAGGACAAGCACTTGATCCTTTTATTTAATAATCCCTCAAGTCAAAAGAGATTAAAATATATGAGAGGGATAGTGTTCCCCTTACTTTAACGAGATGGGAAGGCCAATAGCTCGACAATATTTTTATATTTAATGAGTCTAAAAAAAAAGTTTAAAAGAGGCTCGTTTTTTAGGAATGAGTGATATTTTTGGGTAGCAGCCGGTCCCAGGTAAGTTTGGAACTTCTCAAAACATGGCAGTGTGAAGAGGGTGGCAATCAAAATCACTCATTGCAGATGCTCCTCAAAAGGGTAAACAATCAAGTGGAAGCGTATGGTCGGCCGAATGAAATGGAGGTGACGGAAGGAACACAACCAAAGTTCAAAAAGGGCAGATAGAAAAGCAATCACAAAGGTTATTTACCAAAGGTGGGTTTTTTTTAATGAGCTTGAACCTTGTGCCAACATGTGCTCAGTGCAGGTTGATTTTTTAATGAGCTTGAAACTTGCGGGAACATTGCTCTTGACATTAGTCGATGATATTTAGTTTACCGTTTAACACATTAGATTCTTTTCTCGGTCGTTCAACCTCCTCAATTGCTCCATCAAACTGATTATAAATACACATATATATGCTTGAAAAATGAATTAAAAACTAACATTTTACTTGAAGTACGTGAATAGTAACATAAAAAGTAGTTTTACCTCTCATTTTTACCATTTCATTTCAAATTTGGGATTTGGAGCTCTGGAGTGGTTTTCTACCTCAAACTTCATCTGCTGATTTCAGGAGATCCGATGGACTATTCTCCGTGCCATCAAGACCACATAGGAGCTAACCTTGAGCTCTTCATTTTCATTCCATCCTTTTCTACTTTTGAGCAAGTTTTCCCCTTTTTCTAAGCCCCTGGTGTTTGAAGAAAATGTTCTCCCATCATCGCACCTGCCCTATATCGAAAGGTGCGATGCATACTAAGCTGTGAATTGGCCAGCCAGAATGCATCTCACATAGTCCAAAGGCAGGGTGCAATGGGTGCAGAAGCGAAACTTTACATAGTGATTTCTCATGAAATTTTTGCCTTTTTTTGCTCAAATTTGGATCCCAAATCATCTTTTGTCTGTGACTCAGATATTTGTTGGATCAAGATGGTCATCACATGGTGCAAATGCGAGTATGAAGAAGAAGACATGATTGCCTTACATGATCAGGGTACTGTTACTGCATTGCGAAACTGTGGTTTGCTCAAATTCTTTCGTATATCTAGCATGAGGCAAAAAATTAGCTTGTTGCAGTATTTCCTCGATGCATGGGATCCGATTAACCAAGTGTTCCAGATTAGAGTTAAATCCATCCCACTGACAGTTGAGGACATCTACCTTTTGACGGGGTTATCAAGGAGTGGTGTCCCTCTTTCATTATCGGGATCTGCCCATGGGGGCGAATCGGTGAGAGATTATATCCGCCAGCTTTGTAGAGATGGATCTTAGCCTAATAGATATTGTAAGATCAATATCTAGGACATCACTGATCGGTCTCTAAGGACCATTTTATTCACCTTTTCTAGATTGGCTGGTAGCGTAGCTCTTCATTTGGCAAACAGATCTTATTTGCAGTATGCTTTAAAATCCCTGGAACCAAAGGTATTCAATTGGTGTGAGGCAGTACTTCCAGTGATAAAAGAATATCTCTCTAAGGTAAATAATGGAAGATCCAAGAACTTCAGATATGATTCCATTTTGACTGCATTTTCCTTAGAGAGGATCCCACTGATGCAGCCATAGCATATTTCACTAGGATTGCCAGCACCGAGGGAACCCAAGATGCAGGGATGGGTTAATCTCATGGCCAGACATGCTGGTCAGCCATAGATTGCTTTCTTTGATGCCTTCTTTGAGTGGTTCGATCATTAGGAGATGGTCTTCTCAGAGTATCCGTATGTCGGGATGGACTTCTGAGGTGACTCGGATTTGGCATTATCGGCTGGTGAGCGGCGGGGTGTGATAGGTAAAGATTTTGACCATATCTTTGCTTACCAATTTTATAATGCTTTTTGTGATTTATCAAGACTAATTTAACTCATGTACTTGTGCAGATGTTGGGATAGTGAGACCAACGGTGTGCCCAAGGGCGGCAGCTGGCGTTCCAGTAGGAGAAGCTATAATGAGGGTTGTCCTTCATGATTTGGACATAGTAGAGACCCTGGCAGTATTGTAGGTTCAGATCGAGGGTCTTACCCTTGGTATCCAAGATGTGAGGACCGACGAGTTACCACTGAGGCTACATCGTGATACTACTAGCATTCCAAGTCGATGGACTAGGCTCCTGCGTATGATCGCGCAGGTGGTGACATGTTATCACCAGCATCATTAGTATAGAATGATTTTCTGCATTTACTTTTGAGTTTCTTGGTCGCATGACCGATTTTTCCTTCTACACAAAACATTATGCGAAACTATAAACAGTTACATATTTTTTATTTTCGGAGTTTATTTTGGTTAAGTTATGTGATCTAGATGCAAATGATGATGTAAAATGATTTTCTTTACAAATGTTGCAAATGTCTGTCTAACACGTAATTTGCTAATGAATCAGTTAAAGTGTTTAAGTTTCTGGAAATGTGTTGATATTGAATGGAATATAATTGCCTTTCTAAAATCTTGACTCTTAGGAACATACGATAGATAGCTAGGTTCCAAATTGAATAGATGCTAGTAAGTTGTAGAATGACAAGTTGCGAATCTAGCCTGACAATAAGTAGGCGTATGCCATGTGAAATGGTATAAGAGAGAAGCTCTATCAACGCGCTGTACTCAGCGATGTTTTTCGTTGATTGACCAATACATATCCCCCTGAAACTCACTAACTCACCGCTTGGATCAAAGATGGCCTAGGTTGCAGAAGATAGGTTCCGCGTTCTATGACTAGCTCTGTTGGCATACCCAACGAATGTTTCCAGAAATTCTGACATCTGCAATAAATGCAAAAGTGGATTACTTAACCAAAATTACAACTCTTGACGAAAACAAAAATGAAACAAAAGCATATAAAGAGATTACTACACTTGATCAAGCATAGTATTGCTTAAGATACAACCCGTTTCGAGGTTGTGATAGTGGAATTCCATCATAATCTACTAGCTTGTAGGCTCCCTTTACTAATACCCATTTAAAAATGTAGGGGCCCATCCATAATGATTGGAACTTACCTACTCCCAATTTATCAGAGTCCTGATCGTAGAGTAAGACTAGGTCACCTTCGAAGAAGACACGAGGCTTGACATTTTTGTCAAATTATGCTTTGACACGTTTATTATGTGTTTTGTTAGCCAACGCAACATCACGACGGGTTTCATCCAAGCGGATTAGTTCCAAGAAATGAGCCTATTCCTATGAAGTTTTAGGGAGTAGATCGATTGCGAGCTTTAGAGATGAAATCTCACACTGAATTAGTAAGACAGCTTCCAGGCTGTACACCAACAGAAAGGGCGTAAATCTAGTCACATTTCTCACTTAGGTTCTATATGCCCATAGAGCTGAGTATAGGATCAAATTCCAATCCTGTTTGTGGGCTCCAATCATTCTCTTCAACATGTGCTTGAGGACTTTGTTAATCGCTTCAACTTGTCCGTTGGCCTGCGGATAATATGGAGTAGAACTATCATGGGACAGTCCTAATTTGGCAGTCAATTCAAGGATCATGTGATTGTGAAAATCTGATCCATGATCTATGACTATAGCCTTTGGAACACCGAACCTAGAGACTACATGATTGAAAAGGAAAAGAGTAGTCGTTTCACCACTGTTATTTAATGTAGGCATTGCCTTGGCCCATTTTGTAAAATAGTCGATAGCGATTATGATATACCCATGCCCCCTAGCCGAGGTGGGGTTACATGTCATGAAATCTATGCCCCATTTGGCGAATGACCCAACAACAACTACTGGATGCAGTGGTGCGGGTGGTAATATGGTTTTGCGATAAAAAATTTGACAAGCATGGCAACTTCTTACTGCTATTATGCAATCTTTGAAGATACTAGGCTAGAGGTAGCCAGCTCGCAAGATTTTCTGTGCAGTAGAGTAGCTGGATAGATGCCCCCCACATGCGCCTGAATGACAGTCATTCAGGACCTTTTCAGCCTTGTCATGCATGAGGCACCTTCGCAGAACTGTATCAACACCACAACGATAAATTGTATCACCGACGATCATGTAGTCTTTTTCTTGGTATCGAGTACGTCATTGTTCTGAGCGAGAGGTGTTAGGCCTAAAGGTTTGGGTTTGGAGATAGATTAGTGTATCTCCGTACCACAGGTCACTTGATGATATCAGAAACAATGTTTCATCCATGGTCGATGCTTTAGATATTAAATCGTTGGACGACGATGGGAGGTCGCAAAGTAACTCCGTGAAAACCAAAGATTTCTTTGATTTGGATTTGTTGAATTCCAGATCAAACTCTTGCAAAATGGCTATCCATTTTGAATACTTACCCCCTAGCAATTGACGCAACAGGATATATGTCATAGGGTTGCAACCTGACAAGATGGTAGTTTTGCGAAAGAGTATATAGTGTCGTAATCTCTGTACTGCTTGAACAGCGACCAAAGCCAGCTTTTCAATGTAGGAGTACTTACTTTCCATATCATTTAAGTTTCGGCTTAAATAATAGATAGGATATTCTATTCCATTGTCTTCTTGTACTAAAACCATTGCGATGGTTGTATCTGTGGCAGCGAGATAAAGGTCAAAGTGTTTTTGATAATCAGGAGCATACATTAATGATGCTTTTACTAGGGAACTTTTCAAAGCATCAAAGGAAGCTTGCGCAACCTGATCCCAGCTGAAGGGAACTTCTTTTTTCAAAAGATGCTTATAACCTTTAGCAAGTTCGGTGTAATTTGGAATGAATCTCCTTATAAAGTTTGCTTTCTCTTGGAGTTTTTAAATCTAAAGAAAATTTGAAGGTGGAGGCATGTCGATGATTTCCTAAACCTTACATGGGTTGAGTCGAATTCCGTCCTTACAGACTGCGAAACTAAGTAACCGACCAAAACCAACACAAAACATGCACTTGTGTGGTTTGAGTCATATCTTGTAGTGTCAGCGACATAGAACTATAGCTCTCAAATGCTACGGATGATCAATCCACTTTCGCGAATGAGTAGGTAAATCATCAAGATACGGTTGAACGATGTGTTTGATGTCATGGAAGGCATAGTTCATTTCCCTCTGAAATGTTGCCAGAGCATTCTTCAAACTGAAAGGTAGTTTTCGGTATGTGAACATGCCCCATGGACATATAAATGCAATCTTCGACTGGTCCTGTGGGTGGATATTGATTTGATTGTATCCGGAAAATCCATCCTAAATGAAAAGACTTCACATCCGGCACATTCATCAATTATCTAGTTGATGAAAGGTGTAGGTAGTTGTCCTTCAAACAAGCTTGATTTACATCCCTGTAATCGATGCAAACTCTAATCATTCCTTGCTTTTTCATCACAGGAACAATATTCGATACCCAATAAGTGAGTGGAACAGGGTAAATGAAACCAGCATGCAAATTTTTTTCAACTTTTGCTTCAATGGCAGTGGCTTTCTTTGAGTGAACCGGTCAAAGTCATTGTCATACTGGTTTGACATCACAATACATCTTGATTTCATGTAAAATGATGGTCGCATCAATGCCTGGAATTTCTTCATATGACCAAGCAAAGACATCTCTAAATTTGCGAAATAGAGCACAGTATATTTCCAGTTTTGAAGGAGAACAAGATTTGCCAACATGTATATTCTCTACAACATCTAGTTTGGTCAAGATATTAATGGCAATAGTTTCTTCAATATTGGACAAATTTCATTCTGAATCAACCTATTTACAGTATTTGATAGAAAATCAAAAACTAAAGGATGATTAAGGTCATTAGAGTAATCCTCGTTGTTATCTTGAGGCCAGGAATGATGGTGGTGATCTTTCCATGGTGTCTCTCCTATCATCATTGACTAAATGAATACTTTGTCTGTAGAATGTACATGTGACCAAGGATCATAAGAGGTACCATACTCTAGAGACCTATCTATCCAAACGCTTTCCAAGCGTTGATTTGGGTTTGCCGCCCATGCCGAGAATATTGATTGCTACAACAATTATATAGGGCTTGGGGGCAAAACTTGGTGATGATCCATGATGACAAAATGTTCATAATTCTTCTTAATCTTTGATGATGTAGAAGACATCATGTGACAGGTTTCCATTATGGCCACTTCTGCCATATTAATCGGAGGCGGAATGGGAAAAGTACCCATTAAGGAAGGGTCTTTTAGGAGACCTACTCCGATATTTTGAAGTGATTGAGAGCTTCCATGGATCAATGGAATGCTTCCGGTAACTTGAGAACTGTTGGGGAGGAATGTGAGTTGGTAAATGATTGTGATTCCACCTTGAAAGGGGAATGCAATATTTCTAAAATATGTTGACACAACAGCACCCATAACACAAATCCAGGGCCTACCCAGTAGGATGTTGTATTCAAGGTTTCCATCAATGACCTCAACTTCAATTTCTACTGTATTTCCCCCCAGTTCAATTTGCAAGTTACTTAATATCCCATATGGCATGTATGTTCTTCCATCGAACACTTTCAATGTCGTTGATGATCGTGACAAGGGTGGAGATCCTTATGTTTTCCAACAACTCATTGACATAATACAGGTAGATTCTCCGGCATTGATTATTGTTCGATGAACAGTTTTGTTGAGGGCTTTTACCTCTATGAGGAAAGTGAGTTGTGCTGGTAACTGAGGTTTGTATCCTTTATGATTAAAGGCCACTATATTAGAATGCACTCGATCAATCCCACCTATTGCTGATAACAAAGCCTGTTTTTGGGATGGGAAATTCTGTAGTAATTCAAGTGTCGACATGGCAGATGGAAATTTGGCCAGATCCTCCACTATATTATAATTCTATGCTACTCAAGCACGAGGATTAAATGTAAATTTATGTACTACTCCCTTAGGTGGTTTTATTGTTAATTTAGGAATGATTGGTGGAACAACTTCTGACGAAGTTGTTGTCGAACTGCTTGGTTGATCTGTAGCCTTATCGTTCAATGATTGTGTATTTCCATAATCCTTATTCCTTGTAGATATCAAAGCATCATTTTGTTGTTTTGAGATGGACAGCATAAGCACTTGGGAAGCACGGTCACTAGCAACCAAGTTAGTTTTTGGATTTGGAAATGGATCAGTCAATACTGGTGAGGTATTTGAAGTCTTTTTGAAAAACTTCTTGACTTCAGCTTGATGTGGACAATCTTTTGTGTAATGGTCCTCATTGCATATGAAACATGGCTGATTAGGTTTCTTGTTTCCAGTAGGGTTTCCAGAAGGTTTCTCAGGAGTTGAATCCTCCTGTTTCTTCTTTTTGTTTGTCCCTTTCTTCTTGCCCCCTAGTTACTTAGCATTTTTGCCTTTGTCGATTGACATGGCATTGACCACTAAGGTGAGAGGTTCCTTATCTGCTTTTCGACTAGAAACCGTATGGGCTTTCTTAGATGTAGCCTTTGCGGATTTCATGCTTGTTGTACCTATCACGCCATCTCTGGCATGAGAGTCTTTGTTTGATATAGGCAGAGGAGGAACAGAAAATTCTGGTCTAGGAGCATCATGAATTTTGTCGTAGAGCGTTCCAGACTGAGTATAGATCAAGTCTAAATATTGTGCATGAGCAATGACTTCCTCTTCTGTAACAACTCCTCCCTTAGCCACATCCTCTGTAGTAGAGGTAATAATGAATTTATAAACCATTCAGCTAAAAGCTGATCAGGAATGTATGTCTTCACCATTCTTCGACGACGCTACCACTCAAGAATATGATCAAATATGTGAGTGGCTATCATCTATTTAATGTTTGTAAGGAGTTCTATCCCCATTTCGTACCTTATGGGTAACTGAAAATGGGTTAAAAAGGGAGTGGCAAGGGTGATGAAGTTATCAAACGAAGCTCTAGGTAGTTCTATATACCATTTAGCTGCCAGACCAGTTAACGTTCCCTGAAAAAGGTGAAGCCTAATCAAATCATCATTCAGAGTGTTGGATGGACACCACAAATGGAATGCCATTACATGATTCGATGGATCCTCACCCGGATTTCCATTGAATTTAGGAATATTAGAGTGAATTTTATGAGGAATTGCAGGCCACCAAGGGGCGTAAGAAATTGGATCATTCGTCAAACGGTTTAGATCTGGTAATTCTAGCGTTGCTACAAAGGACAACTATTGATTCAGGTTAGGCAAAGCATACCCAGGATAAGATGGAACCGCTTGAGCGGTAGTAGGTCTTTGCATACCAGCATAATGTATTTGATGCTAGTAAATTTGATAAGGTTGATAGGCATAACCATTATAGTATGGTTGTTGATAATCGCTTTGGAAATGCGGTTGCCCATTACTTACAAAGACTTGTTGCTTAGGTCCTTGGTATGATTGTTGGAATTACGGTTGTTGATATTGAACCAGCCATGGTTGTTGGACCATTTGTTGTTTTCCAATACTGGATGATTGACCAAGATGTGGAGTCATAGTACCTTTTTGAGCCTGAGTCGTTCCAGATAAGGAGGCACTAACCTGAGGTTGTGATTGAATCGCTGAGACGAGAGAATGTTGTATTGTAACCTAAGATTATTTAGGTTGACATACAATAGGTAGCGCTTGTAATTGCGATATAGTCACAATAGTAGGTGTAGTGGGAATATTCGACACAGGATGGACTGGTTGCATTGAATATACAACCCTTGGTTGTTGAGGCAGTATTGGTACCCAACTGCTAGATGTAATTCCAGTTTGACCTGAACTTTGTTGTAAACTCTCATATGGTTGTTCTCCAGGAGGGAACAATGAAAAGCCCCCATATGGTGGTAATCTAGTACTTAAAGGGTAGATTGACCTTTGAAGACACATTGGATCAACTTGTTGAGTTTCAACATAAGAAATACCAGATGAGAATCTAGATGAAGAAATAGGAACTGACCATGTCATCGAAACAATCTCGGATTGGACTCTGGCTTGTTGTTGATAACTAGCTCGGACAGATGGTATACCAGTGATCATTTTAGGAACGACAGCAGGAAGCTTTGCCATAGCTATGTCAGTTGACACAGTCCTAGATGTTGATGTTTGTTTAGACATGTTTAGTCTATCCAAAATATTTCTTAGCAATTCAATAGGAACTTTGCGATGAAAAAGAACTAACTTCTCTAGTAGAAGGATGTAAGTGGATCCCAGTTCCAAAATGCACTAGAGTACTAGGTGGAAGATCCTACACTATCTCTTCTATAAAAATCAATCTAGGTGGAAGAGATAGACTGTCAGGTCCGTAAAATATTTATGGAGCCGAAGAAAGTGTAGCTTCTACAGTAACAGATACTAGAGGGGTGACACCTTCTGAATTCTAGAATTCAACTTCCACATGTTCAGGAAAGTGAACTTCATTTTTTGGATCAGTCCTACGTGGAGCTATTTTAGGAATAGAGGTGTCTACCGTTACACTAGGATTAGTTCTAATGTCCTCTTGTAACTGTGGAACTTCTTCTGTAAAGGCAGATGTACCAGATATAATTGGAGTAATTGTAGTCTCTGACAATGTTGAAACACAAGTTTCAAATAAATCAGGTGAATTCGACTCAGTTAAACAAGAACGCTTTGCTCGGGATGGTTTCGCTTCCCAGGTCAAAGACGGTTGACTCACTAGTCTCCACGAATGAAGGGGTTTTGATTGACTTTCTTCCACGATTGCAGATTACTTGATCAACTCAAAAATTGAAGGGAAAAATGTTATTCTGATTTAAATGAATTTTAAGACACTTTGATGCCACTTGCTTTTTCAATTTTTAAGAGTCGAGAAAAAGATAAAGGTGACTCTAGTCACCTTCGATTTTTAATGAGCCTGAAGTGACAAGTGCTCAGATGGACCTTTTCTTTTAAGGAGTTGAAAAGGAATGAAAGTGATTGCTCTGGAAGTCTAGACAGAGTGTTTACCAAATCAATCATAAAACTGCAAAATACACCTTGGTGATAAATGATAGAGAAATTACCAAGGACTTATGTACGGCAGTCAATCTTCCCGAATGTTGGGTTCAGTGCATTACGATTGATAGGGTGGAAGACACGGCTTCCTAAGGATAAAGGATATCAGCCTATTGTGGTCTCCCAATATATACTTGATGGTACATGGAGCACAAGTCCGTACTGGCACTTGTCGCATCAGGAGGAGGAATCACCCAACCTTCAATGAAAATGATAGTTACCAGGTTTTACGACATGAGAACACATCTCTAGCCTAGACTTATAGATGTGTTGCGTTAGATTCCAAAGCATTTTTATGTTCACTGAGGTTTATTTTAGAGTTGATCTTCCTTAGAATTTTGTCTTTCAAGGTTCATCGCATGATGTAGATGTGAAATTCCCAAATATGCAATCTAAAATGATAAACAGTCATTTATGTTCTTTCAGCAGTGAAAATCCTAGCTACAAAGGAAAGAAGATAATGATTTTCTTTCAGCAGAGAGCATAGAGCACACACTAAATGCACTTTCCTAAATCAAATTTCGCAAGCAGTCAAAATGCAGATGCACATGCATGTATTTGTTTTCCACTTTCTTAATGTGTGAATGACAAAAAGAAAGCTAAGTACAGATCTGAACTATTTTCTTTCAAAGCGACAGTACTAACAATTTTTCTTTTCAAAACGAAAGGAAGACTAAGACGACACTTTTCGATTTCGAATTTAAAACTATTTTTGACACTTGAAATACTAATAATTTCAAAATCAAGCACAATGACAAAAGTACAATCAACTATCTAGAAGAGGAAGACTTTACGACACTCTTCTTTTGATTCAGAATGATAATTACGATGCTTGCATCAAAAACGACAGTTTGATTAGGATACTTTCGATAAAGGAAGATTGTAAATGATTGACAAATACACAAAAACATTTACAATTCCTAACTGATGGAGGCTGAAATAATGTGCAGGAAGATTGTTACAGCAAGAAGGTACTGATCATGAACAACAAAACTACTTAATAAAGCTGAAAACAAAGAGAAAAAACCAAATTTTAGAGAATAAAAATAGTTCACTTAATCATTGCACCTGTAACACGGGGAAACAGGGATGAATCTCACCTACAACACATGGGAGGTACGATGCATCTAGGTTGCACAGTTACAGACAGTGCGATGGGCTAGGGAGTGAAACTAAGCTTGGTTTTTGCTCAAAACTTGTAGCTAAGTTCAATGATTTAGGCTGAGTAATGATGGACAGTAAACCCAAAGCATAAGGGTAGGATATGATGAGGTTCTGAGCTAGCACAAGGACACTTAGGATGCTTTGTAAGTCATATGTTCAGTTCATAAACCAACTTAGAGATTGACTAGAGCAGCATTTATCTACTTCGAAATTGCATAGCAAAGGCGTTTCAAAGGCTAGCTGGCTAACTTCAGGCTCCATGTGTAGTTTATAAAGAAAACAATAAACAAACAAAACAAACTATTCGTTCCCCAACCGAATCGTCATTTTGTGTCAGGCAAAACTAGTGTCGATTCGAACTGCTAGTCCCACTAAGACAGGTAGCTATCTTAGAAACAAACATTGAAAGCTTTTCAAGAGTTCCTTTAAGTTTGATAGATGGAAGAGAAGAAAAGAGGACCAACCTGGATCATCCGCTTTGATCCTAGATTGATTTCTCCTTTCCTTGATAGAATTTGAAACTCCTCTCCTACTTGTCCCACTTCAAAGAGTACCTGTAGAGTCAAAGTAATAGAAAAATATCAAAGCATCTCTATCTAAAACATCATAAACAATGTGGAATCAGAAACACATTGACCATACAATTGCATTTATAAACAATAAGATTCAAAAATACGAGATCATATGGAGGAAAAATCAAAGAACTTTATTAATAGTAATGTAAGAGAGGATTACAACCTAACTGTCTGATCCAACATCATCCTCCCAGTTGTAGAAGCCCTCTTCACCTCATGAACAAGCAAATCACCCAAAAATTCAATGTCTCTTCTCACCAACAAACCAACAGTACTTCCTTACAAAATACAAAATTCCAGCCTCGAGATCTCTTAGATGAGGGATCCATTTATAGATTTCTTGCAAGGGCGTGAGTCAACTCTAGGTTTTTTATTAGTGTCATTCCACTGATAGTTCTTGGTTCCACTTGGAGATTTCATGATCTCTTACTCATCCCTCGGCGAATTTAGAGAGGCAAGTGTCACAGGATAAGTTTCTGTAAGATTCATTATCGTCCACCTTGCAATCTATCTCTGCCATTTGTCTATTCTCACTCATTTCACCCCATAGAAGGCCATTTGAGTATGCATCACACCTGACTAGTTAGGCAGTCAGTATGCATCGCACCTTGCCCATGGAGCAGTCTGTATGGTCCAGTTTTGGTCAGTCCTGAGTAGTTTTTCAGGTGGAACTTCTGGGAAATGATGTAATCAATTGACCATGATCCTTTAGGGTGTGAAACAACACTTTTAGGGACTTAAGGAGCCCTTATTTTATGGACATATGAGTTTTGGCTTGCAATGCCCAAATATGTCTATAACACTTGTGCATTTGCAATATTTCTTTTACCTACCCTTAATTTACCCTGGCATTTTTTCTTCATTCAATAGGTGCATTTGAGCTTGCCGACCCTTTATTTCCTTTTCTTTTGATATGAAAACTATCTAATTCTATCCTTATAACTTCCAATGGCTCAAATTAAACTGATGAGCTCATTCTTATTCTCTACCTAACCACTGACCTTCCAAGTTTAAATAGTTTGGCTATATTTTTATTCTCTATCTATCAACATCAAATTTAAAGCATGAAAGAGTCAATATTAAGCTATTTTACCATCATGGATTGTGGCATTTTTGACAAGTTGCACACAATCTTATTTTTCATAGTAAAGTAAAAAGTAGTGGCATTTGAATTTGCACACTTTCATGATCTATTTTTATTTCTTTTTGGGATTCATATTTTTCACTTTTTTTTACCCTTTTTCTTTCTTTTTTTCCTTTGATTATTCTTTTAGGACATACCATTTTTACATTTTTTAATTTTTAATATGGAAAACATTTTTCCGAAAGAAAATGTATGTACAATATTACAAAACTAACCATAACGAATTCAAAATTATGAATCCTATTATTATAGGACCCTAACAGTGGCTCCACATGGGGATGGCATTTCCTAGGGAAATTTCAAGAACTTTTAAGATTAGTAGCCTTTGTAATTTTGACTGTAGTTGCCTTGTAACTGCTCCTCTGTAATCTGCTTTATTCATACTTATGATGGTAAACCTTTCAAATCTCAGGGACTTCTCTCCAGACTTCAACCTCAAATATTACCCTCCAATCCAATCTAAACTCTTCAATGTTATAGACAATGAGAAAAGTAAAATGAACTACTATTAATCTATGGATAAGTAATGCTTCAACATTCTACCATTGACTGGCCCTCCTGGTAGATATGTTCCATCTAATTGTCTCAAGAAAAATGTATTATTACCTCTGTAACCATAAATGAGGTAAGGGCCTTGCCACACGAAATCAAATTTGCCATGTTTACCCTTCTCTTCTCTTCTAGAATCCCATTTTAGTACTTTTTCACCTATGTAAAAATCATCAGCTTTGTTTTTCTTATCAAAAAGATTTTTGATTTTATCCTGGATTACTTGTGATTTGACATAGACTTCTACTCTGGTTTGCTGCAACTATATTGTCTGATTTATCCTTCTTTGCATATCACTTGGTTCTACTTGTAACTCTTGAATGATTTTCATCACTGGTACTCCTAAAGAGGATGGAAAAACATCATCCATTCCATGTACTAGCTAATAAGGAGATGTACCAATGGACTTTTTGGTAGTTAGTATGTCTGCCCATAAGGCATTTACCAACTTTTTGTTCCATGTCTTATTATTGTCTTCTAGAATTTTCTTGATCATATTGACAAGGATTTTGTTTGATGATTCTACAATTCCATTACCTTGAGGGTAATAAGCAATGGAATGGGCAAGGGTAATCTGATATTTGCTACAAGAGTCTACCATTTTCTTGGATTTGAAAGAAGTTGCATTATCAGTAATGATATTTTGTGGGGATCCAAATCTTGACAGGATATTGTTTTCCAGGAATGAGATAATGACAGAGTCTTTGGGTTGTCTAGAAGGGATGGCTTCTATCCATTTAGTAAAGTAATCAGTAGCTATCAATATCCAATTATGCTGGGTTGAGGAGGATGGGTGAATTTCCCCAATGAATTCTAAACCCCATTGTTGAAAAGGCATTTCCGTAGAGATGGGTTTGAGAGGTAGTGGTAAGATTTTCCTTTTTCCCTCAAATATTTGGAACTTGTGACAAGAGGTCGAATGTTTCTTCACATCTAAAAAAAGGGTGGGCCAGTAAAAACCTACCCTTAGAATCTTATCAGTAGTTGTTTTCCAATATAGGTGTCTTCCACAATCTCCTGCATGAAATTCATGCATAACTTTGTCAGCTTCATCTTCCAATAATCTATTTAATAGAATGCCACCATTATCTTTCAAAAATAAAGCATTATCTATGATACAATATTTCATTGATTTCATTTTAAAAAATATAGCTTTAGTTCTAGATAAACCAGGAGGAGCTTGTAGGTTTAGTAAAACAAATATGATATCTGCATACCAAGGTGAATCTGTAAAAGGTTCACTGATCTATGGAGTTGCCATCTCTTCCTGATCATCTAGGGCACCAATGAAATTTAAATCTAAGGCCTAACAGTTGGATTCAGCCATGAGTTTGGCTAAACCTTGGCCTTTGATAAGTTTTGTAGGCTTTATTTCTATGTCATATTCCAAAATAGTGGCAATCTATTTGCCTCTCTTTCCTTCAATCCCATTCTGTGTCAAAATGTCCTTTACTATTGAATTTGGAACATAAGCAATGATGTGAGAATACAAGATGTACACTCTGAAATCTTTAATAGATTTCACTAAAGCAAGTGCTTGTTTTTCCATTATGTTGTACTTTAGTGTAACATCTCTCAAAGATTTACTGAAAAATTCAATAGGTTTCTCATAACCTTGATCATTCTTTTGCAACAAGATTGATGGAATAGTATTTTCTGAAGCAAAAGAAAAAATTATAAAATCGTTTTGGAAATCAGGACTTACGAGGACTGGTGTTTTAATAAGGGCTTCTTTGATTGCCTCAAAAGAATGTTTAGCTTTTACTGTCCACTTAAGTGTTGAATCTTTATTTAACATGTTATTTAGTTCTCTAATTAATTCTGCTAAGTTAGATATTAATCTCCAAAGGAAAATTATTTTTCCTAAGAATTACTGTAATTATTTGATGTTTCTATGATGAGTGATGGTCAGGATTGCCTCTATTCTAGCTGGATCTATTCTAATTCCATCTTTGGATATTATGTGCCCCAAGAGTTTACCTTCTTCCAGACCAAAGAGTGTCTTTTGGGGATCTAATGAAATACCAAATTTTCTGCATTTAATGAAAACTCTTCTTAGGTGATCTAGATGTTCATTATCTGATTTTGAAAACACTATGATGTCATCTTGGTAAACCACTAGAAAGTCATGGATCTCTTTTGCAAAGGCTATTTCCATTTCTCTTTGGAATGTAGCTCCAGCATTCGTTAATCCAAAAGACATTTTATAGTACATGAAAGTACCCCAGGGAGTGGTAAATGCAGTCTTTGCTTGATCCTATGGTTGAACTAAGATTTGGTTGTATCCAGAAAATCCATCAAGCAATGTCATTATGGATGAGCTTACTACCCTCTGGAGAATTTGGTCCATTTTAGGGAGAGGGAAGTTATCTTTTAATGACACTTTGTTCAAGTTTCTGAAATCAACACAAAGTCTGATTTCTCCCATTTTCTTTATGGAAGTGACTAAATTAGAGACCCAATCTAAATATCCAATTGGTGCTATGATTTGTGCATCATACATCCTTTTTACTTCCTTTTCAATTAATGGCATAAGAAATGGATTAATTCTCCTAAGCTTTTATTTAAATGGTTTATGATCTTCTTTGATGGGTATCTTATGTTGAATTATGCTGGTATCATAAGATTTAAGGTCTTCATAACTCTAGGCAAAGATGTCTTGAAACTCTTTGAACAGACTTATATATTTTAGCTTTTCATCTGGAGGTAATGCTTTGGATATTTTGATAAGCTTTTGTTTTTCTTCTGTTCCTATGTTACATTCTTCTATGTCTTCTCTTAAAGGCTCCATTTTAGCTTTCCTAGCTACATCATTTGAATCAAACAAATCTTCTAATGGGACTAATCCCTTAGGAAAAAAGTTATTTTTAAGGTTTATAATTTTAGGATCATCACTCATTATTTCTTATATTTCTACCTTTCCTAAGTTATCTATTTCTACTTTAGTGAAATTAGTGGGTTTACCCACCTTTAAAGCATTTACGTCCATTTCACTATCTATCATATTATCTACTTTACAATCAGTTTCTATATTACAATTTTGAAGCTCTCCTTTAGTATTCATGAAATCATAAATTTGAGAATCTTGTGAAAAAATTTGCCTATATTTCAAATTGTTAGGTATAACAAGCCTATGTCTCACTTCTACAGTGTACTTGTGGTTGGGCTGAAAAGGCAATTTGCAGGTATTGGAAAAAGTGGCGAGACTATGAGCTTCCATATTTTGTTTCCTAGGAATAGCAGCAAAATCAGTTTCCAAAAGGTCCTTAATCAAATCTAGGACAACCTCTCTATATTGGCTAAGTCTGGGATTATTTATAGAGTATTCACCTTTGATTTGTTTTATAATCAATTCTGAGTCTCCCATGATAGAAACTCTCTTGGCTCCAAGTTTTCTAACCATTTGTACTCCTATGATTAAAGCTTCATATTCTGCCATGTTGTTTATGCATTTAAAGTTTAATCTAAATGCATGACCTTCAGAATTATTATTTTCCATGTTGTGAATCCAAACTCCTGCACCTACTCCTAATCTATTCACAGAGCCATCAAAATCTAAATGCGATAGAGACTCATGAAAGATGTTTTCAATATCAGGTGTTTTGTATTTTTCTTCTACAACTGTGATTTCATTTTTGTCATTGTCTGAATTATACAAGATGAATGAGTTCATATCAGAATGCATGGAGTATATAGGGAAATTCTATGGTTTTTCTACACTACTCACCATGTATTTCAATGTTTCTGTGTAAAGTTTCCTTTATTGACCAAAAATAGAGATGGTGGCATATGACATGTATAATTGTAGAGATCCCTGTAATTTTTCTCCCCGTAAGTGAGATAATAACATTCCATACATGGGTGGGATATCAATAACTACTATGTCCATCACAATACTCTTTGTTGGGCACTGGAATAGAGTCACACACAAATCTTTAATCAGGCCAATGCATTTGAATTGGATATAATCAAAGGAAAAGAGGTCCTTGTATGGTCTAGTGATATCTAAGTTTAATCTCTCCATGATTGCTTTAGGCATTAAGTTATGGGATGCCCATGAGTCTAGCATAGCATTTGTAAGATTTTATCATGAACATTCAAGCTAATGTAGAATGAAGGAATACCCCTTGCTGATGTGTGCCATTTATTTCTGGACCAAACAATAACTCAGGTTGATCATCATTCAAGTTTACAATATCTTCTCCTTCACCTATATTTAATGTTTCAGTGATTTGTGCTCTATAAGATTCATTTTTCACTAACTCAATCAAACGAACTAATATTTTCAACTTGGTTATCTCAGTCTTAATGTTAAATGGCATTTGAGTTTTTCTTGATTGGATGAGATCTTCCTTAGCAAATGTGCTTTGTGTATATTTATCCTCTTTTTCAGCACTTGGCAATTTATTTTGTGTCTCGGTAGTTTTTTTTTGAATTCTCTTATTCAGAACAATTTGAGTGACATTTTCAGTTTGAGTTTCAGATGAAGTTATATCTACAATTTTTGGGCTGGAAGTCTCCTGAGTTCCCCTAGCGAGAATTTGTAGAACTTTGGTCACACGAACTTTTGTTATCTTTTTAATTTGGGTTTGGATTGATTTCTTAGTGGAAATTTCGGTATTATATTTTCTTCTAAGATTGTACTGTTTGTGAACTTCATATATAGCAATTCATAGCCTTGTTTGAAGCCAAGGGACTCTCTAGATTCCAACTGTAATTGTTGTAGCATGTATAATTCCTCTTCTTCCTGAGTAAGGAAGACAACATCTTTGTTTTTAATCCCTAATAGGTTTATCTGGGTGTCATCCTCTTCTTCATGGTTTTGTGAACCCTCGGCATAGTTTTCCTGGAAGGGTGGTCTAATCTGCTGATCTAGTATTGCATTTTTTCCAGTGTTAGGATTTTTCCTAAAGTTGGGGTTTCTTATTGGGGGTGGCCATTGATTTTCCCACTGATTTTTTCTTTCGATGTTTTCTAATATATCCATTATCCTTTCTACACTCTTAGCTAAACTATCTATTTTACCATCTGAAGTGGAGGTTTCCTCTTTAATGAAAACTCTTTTCTCATTTCTCATCCTAGATTTCTTAGCTAATGAATTGGATTCTACACTAACATCATTACTTTGAATTTGTTCCAATGTTTCAGGGATTCTTTCCCTCAACTGGTAAGACATGCCAGTGTCAAAACCATCAGGGAATTTGATGAATGTTAGGTCTGGTGGAGGTTTAATATTAGTAGGGATTTCATTGTAGATAATGTTGAACCTAGTAGAATAATCCAGAAATGATTCATTAGGAGCTCTTCTAATGTTATCATATTCAAATAGTATTTGTAAGGGGTTTTTCTTTCTTTCCCATCTATCAATAAACAATCTATGAAAAGCAACTAAATATTCAAAATGATTAGCAGGTAAACCTTTAAACCATTTTTTAACATTCCCTGTTAGTGTTTGGGCAAATAACCTCATTTGGACATTAGACTCATCAATCTCATGCAACTCAAAATAGTCAATCATTTTTTTCACATGCTATTGGGTAGTATACTAACTAGTAGCATCAAAAAAAAATATTTTTCTTTGGTAATCTTGGGGCATGGGATGTAGTTGAGATGGTAAGACCAAAGGGACATATTTGTCTGCCATAGCTGAGATTTTGGTTTGACTATCGGGAAAAGTAGTGGTGCTTGAATAAGGACTTGAGATGGGTGTAGATGAACTATATGAACTTGAGATGTTCTGTTGGAGAGGAAGCTGAGGTGTCAATGGTTTAGGGGAATGAACTGTGGTGGATATTATAGGTGAGGTGGTAGTAAATGAAGCTGTATTTACAGTTTTTGAAGATTTTGTACAGAGTTCAGAGGCAACAATAGTGAGGGTAGCTAATTCAACTGATTGTTGAAGATAGGCATCATCTATATGGCTTATCAAGGTTGAGGTTAAAGATTCTAGTTTATCAAAAGTATTCAAAATAGGTTGATCTAAATCAGGATGTGTAGGCACCTTTTTTGACTCAATGAATTGAATAAAATTAGGGTCTATTACAGTTTCATGAATTGAATTTTCTGATTTGGTTCTAAACAAAGAAAGCTCAAATGATAGATCAAACTAAATATCCTCTAAACTTGATAATTCTTTGGGGAGTGAATTTGCTTTAACTACCTGACTACTGCTTCCTTATGTTTCTACCTTTTTTTTTTTTTATTAAAATTTTGTGATGGTTATCAACTAGTGTAGCAGGGTTTGGATCTAGATTTTCCATAGTATAATGTGTCCTTTTGGGAGCTAAAATTTTAATTTTTCTAATTTGTTTTATGAAACTTTTTAACAACTCAAAAATGACCTTAAGGGGCAAAAGATGAGATTTAAGATTTCCTTAAAGTTTTATTACACTGAGGATCAAGTCCCCAGTGGAGTCGCCAATATGTTATCACTCAAAATTTTCTCTTGAGTTGTTATGAAAGAAATGATAGAGGAAACCACAAACCTAATTTGGAGATTAGGATCTAGCCTTCCTAATGCTCAGAGAGGGCTCTCTCTTTATGATTTAACTTTGTTTTAGTTATTTCATTTTAGACTAGTTATGATTGTACTTGGGTTTTGATTTGGATTTGGTGGTTGAATCATTGAATTAGATGGATAGAGGGATGTCTTTTACCATTGAGCTATGGGGTCAAGTGTCAAGAAAACAGGACTAGATCAAGTTCTAAAAATAGTGTCTAGAGGGCAAGGTAGCCAAGTTATTTCAAATCTTAAGGTTGGATGGTGGAGTGGTTTTCAATCGGATCCAAGGAGCAATTAATGGTTCCTTAAACTGGATAATTAAGGAAGTGAAAGAGGTCAACCGAGATGGGAGAGCAATTAAGGATTCTCAGATTTGGATATCAGAAGAAAACATTGAAATGATTAATTGTTCAAGACAGAGTGTACCTAAACAAATTCTGAAATAAATTTCCAGTTAATTCATTCAGTTTAGATAACATGTAAGTTTGTGACATACATAAGAGAATAAAAATTTGACAAAGAAAATACTTCACTAAAGTAGCTCAACACATGAATCCTATAATGTAATCTCTTTATTACTTAGTCCAGTTTGTTGACTTGAAAAATTGGTACAATAACCCTCATGTTTCTGATCAATACAACTCTACAAATGTCTAGCAATCCACCTTCAATACTTCGAATTATGAAGTATTTATACAAAAATAGTTTACAAAATATCCCAAACTATCTTGGGAATTAATCTAGGAAAAAGAAATATCTTCATGCAAGAAGATAGAGATAGATTATCAATTACTGTATGTTGTCCCTGTTTATTTGCTTGTGTTGTCTTTATGCTTTGATCTTTTGTTGTTTATTCTATGCCTTATTGTTGGTCTTCCACAGTGGTTGTATTTCACTTAGACTTTTAACTGATACTCTTTACCCTAATACTCTTTCATCTGACTAGCCTGTTACTTTTCTTTTACTGTGGATTTTCACTTTTACTGTGCATTTTTATAGTAATTCATTAAACTTCTCCCAAATATCTACATCTGGTAATTTGATATTTACCATTTTCCTGTAATTTTCATCTGCTTTTGTGTACTTAGCAAAGGTGGGTCTATTCACAAAAAGGAATTTTACCTCATGCTGGAGGTAAAGTAGGTTCTCAAATGTCTTATATAGAACCTTTCCAGTAGGAATCCCCTTCATAGAAGAATTATTTTCCTGGTCCCTTGCCACCTCTCTAATTCTCCTGTTGTAGTATTCCTATGGCATCAATTTGTCATATATCACCAAGGGATTTGGCAGACCTTTCTGCCTCAAAACATCAAATTTTTCCATGAACATGTCTATCACCAGTTGCATGGTTTGGAATTTGTCCTCTAGGTTCATCACTAAATTCCTCTTGGTGAGTTTGGCTCTCAAGGACCTCCTCGCTCTGTGGATGTTTTGAATGTGGCAACTTCAATTGTTTTCTGAGAACATCAATATCCTTATTTTTCTTCTTTATCAATTTCTCAGCAACCTTGAAATCATTGGGATCATGTCCAAGCTCAATCACCAAGTCTTCCAATGACTTGATTCGGTTGTCCTTGGCCTGTGAGAAGGCCTTTTCCAGTTTGTATTGTGCAGTGATTTTATCCAATGAACCTTGAAGTTTGTGCATAGTCATAACTTTATTTTTCATGGTGGAATAGATCATCTCACATGCCTGTTTGTGAAACTCAATTTGGTCAATGGGGTCAACATCCCTAGCAAAAACTTCAAAATCTGTTTTCTTATAGTATGTTGAAGATCTTGGCTACTGGACTGTAGGTTTCATGAATGTCATTTGCATCTTCCCAGTCTTAATGTCCAAGGCTGACACTAACCTATTTTGATTTGCAGGTGTCTGCTTGAAGTACTGGGCATAAGTCTCAGCCTTCAATGTCTCATTCCTCAACTTAATTTCCTTATACCTCTCTTTAATATCTTTCTCTTTATCCACAGGCCTGGTGGATGAAGAGACTTCAATGCTGGTGTGTTTCTTCCAAAGTTGCTGGGCCTTTTCTCCTTCCCATGATTGTGTCAGTGTCAATGATTTCCATTGTTCCAATGGTGTCTTCTTGTTCAGTTGCAGGATTAATCTTGGGCCTCTTACTGTAACTAATCTCAAATTGGTTATCTGTGGTTTCCATGGCTGAACTCGAACCTTCTTCCCTGGTTCTCTTTGCATTTCTGTCTTCATTGGCTGGAGTCTGCAAAATACGAAGAATATTCATATGTTCTCCTAGGGATGGAACCTGCAAAAAGGAACTAGTATCAATTTGCTTTTCCACGTCTATTAATGTATTCTCCACATCTACTACAATACTTTCCATATCTATTAAAGTGTTTTCCAACCATTCTGACTGGTTGGAAAATCTCTTAATGTCTGGCTTGGGATCATGGATGAAAGGACCCAATTTGACTTTGAGCCTTAGTTTATTTATGACTCAATGAGGGTCATATTTCCACATATAACTATTCTTGAAATTCATCTGTTGTAGAGTCTTATTAGCCTCTGGTCCAGCTTCCCTATTATTACAAATAAAGGGGCCCGATTGGTTTTTCATTTTAAATTGAGTCTTCTTCTTGGTTGCTAGGAAATTAACTTCATCAGAGTTTATAATCTGTCTAAAGTACTCTAATGCAAATGTCCTCATGGGGAGGTATTTGGGAAACTTGTAGGGAGATAGTTGGCATCCATATATCCTAATTTCTGTTTGGTCCTGATATAGATACCAGTTTCCCACTTTATTGTTATTTGTCAACTATAAAACTATTTTAATCTCCTGATTGATCCTGGGCTGATATCTACTGGTTAGCATGTTTATAACAAGATGAAAAAATGAATCAATGAAGTGCTTGTAATTAAATACAGTGGAATACATTTAGATCAATGGTGTCCAATAGATGAGTGATCTTGGATTTCCTTTGGTGTATAACTTCTGAATGTTGATTGGAAACTTGTCTAACTGATGATATAAGAACATGTGAAACAATACAGATGAGTATTGAATAATCTCTTATTTGGTAGTCTGATGAATTGTTCAAGAATTATGTCTTCTATGAACTGAGATAGTTACAAATTATAGTAGGAGGCTTTCCTGGGAAAAAGATAGAAAGCAAATCTAGGAAAACCTCATCCACATGTTCATCTGTGGTGTACCCTAAAATGCAGGAGAGCATGGTTATGATTTGTCTGCCTCTCTCAGAAAAAATGGTGGTAGCATAAGGAGGACTATCAGTAGGAGTGTGAGACTCCTCTATGATGAAATTTCGAAAAATCTGGGCCATCTTTGGTAGGTCTATCTTGGTATAGAGGTTAAGGAAGACTTCAATTGAAAGTGGGGTCTCATTTTGGCTTGGCTAGATTTGCAGCATTTGATTAATGGATTCTGCAGTAATGGTGAATAAAACTTGTTGGTCAGGGGTGACTATGGCTCTTTGACTCGGAATGTAGCAAGCTTGGTAGAAGTGGATAATTTCTGGGAATGGGTGTACCTATGGGAAACAATGCTTGGGAATATTAAACTCCCAAAGGTGAATGTCATCATTCTGGTTTAAAAACTTGTCTTTACTCTAGCAGTTGAGTTGCAGTAGGCAGGCACGAGAAGCAATATCTTTAATTTGAAAGCCTCTATCAACTAATGCAAGGTGGTCAATATCCAAGTGAGGGGTTTGCAGAGGTCTTACATCCAGAGATGTTTGGGAAACCATAATTGGGTTTAATGAGTTGAATTTTGCTTTCTGTGGCTTGAGTGAGTTTTAGGAGCTCTAGACAGTGGGAGGGTAATTTCAATCTGTAAAAAAGGGTTTGAGATGTATAGTAGGTTTCTCTTCAATTGAGGAATGTTTTTTTAGTTAATTTCATTAATTAACCATTTAACAATTACTGTGCATTTTTCAAATTCACAGGGCCATTCTAGTTTTTCCAAGAATACCTAGAAATTGGCAATTTGGTGTGCATACGGGGTTCTGTGGTAGCTGCAAAAGGTACTGAGGTTTCAACTGTCAATTGGCTGCTTCAATTGGGTATCCATAGTGTCCTCAAGTGGCAATTGGTGGCTGAATTGGTTGCTCAAAGGTTCAGGGTGTCACAATTGGCTTAGCAGCAGTTTGCAGAAAAAACAAACGAAAAGAGAAATTTGGGGATTTTTCAACCTTTTAACCGAAAACAGTCACATGTTTGCATGGAATTTATTGAATGAAAAGTGGGCAGTTCTTGGTTTAGGCAAGGAGGTGGTTTTGTGCGATATCGCATAGCTTTTGGATGGCGAGTAGTATTTTTCTCGAGCATGTCATATAACTTGATGCTGACATGTAGTAGAATAGTGCCAAGCCAAAACCGTGAATCTCACGTGCTCTCGGGCTGTTAACGGTCGGACGATGAATCAACGCTATATGGCTATGCACCGTTACATCTAGGGGTGGGAGATCGAAGGGATATCACACAGTTTAGTTTCACGGACAGAGTCGGGAAGATGGTTGGTAGGGCCCGAAGTTTAATTACAAAGAATTGTAATTAAGTAATAAATAATGTCTATATTTAATATAAACAACGGGTTAATAAAGGTGGGACCACGGGTTATATGACGAGGTTTTTGAACTACACCAAGGGTTTGTGGTTTTAAAAGGGTATCAGGAAAATATAAAATGGGGATGTTAGTTACATAATGCGGGACTTTAGGAAAAACTTAGGATAAAGAGATTTTGTGGGTTTTTAAGGGAAAAGAGAAATTAATAAGGGGGGAAGATGATATTTGTAATGGGGAATGGGTTTCACACTAGGGAAAAGGGGGTTTGGGAAGGGGGAGTGATTTTTGAAGGGTAATATCTAGGGAAGTGTGTGAAACCAAGGGGTAAAAGGTTCAAATGTGGGGAAACGGTATAGTGAAATGAGGGGAAATTAGTAAACAAGCTTTGGTGAATATCCTTTTTCTTTCACCCTTCCTCCTACACATGAAAGATACGATTAAGCATGATGAATGTGATTTTGACTTAGCAACCTTGTGCATTTTCAACATTTCTTCTACCTACCTTTAATTTACCCTAGCATTTTCTCTTCATTCAATGGGTGCATTTGAGCTTGCTGACCGTTTATTTCCTTTTCTTTTGATAAGAAAACTATCTAATTCTATCCTTATAACTTCCAAGGGCTTAGATTAAACTGATGAGCTCATTCTTATTATCTACCTAACTACTAATCTACCAAGTTTAAATAGTTTGGCTATATTTTTATTCTCTACATGAAATTTAAAGCATGAATGAGTCAAGATTAAGCTCTTTGACCATCATGAATTGTGGCTTTTTTGACAAGTTGCACACAATCTTATTTTGCATAGTAAAGTAAAAAGTAGTGGCATTTGAATTTGCACACTTTCATGATCTATTTTTATTTCTTTTTAGGGTTTATATTTTTCCCTTTTTTTGTCTTTTTTCTTTCTTTTTTCCTTTGATTATTATTTTAGGACATACCCTCTTTACATTTTTTTAATTTTTAATATGGAAAACATTTTGCAGAAATAAGAAGTATATACAATATTACAAAACTAACCATAGCCAATTCAAAATTATGAATCCTATTATTATAGGACCCTAACAAAATATAGGGATAAATAAAAATGTGAGAGGTTGTCTTAACACAATTCAATGATATTGCAATATCACATGCAGTGGACATGTGTGACAAAGGTTATAAAGAATGATCGACGGGAGGCCTCAAACTATGGTAGAAATATGCGATTGAGTAACTTTAAGGAGTGATAAGTGGAATATAACAACATGTTCGACAATGTATACATCCACCATGTATGTAAACACTACATTTTAGCACACATTGCAAGCACGTTGTAAATATTAAAGGATTATGATGAAGGCAACCACAAGGTGGAAATGGAAGGAAAGGATATACATCAATCCATATGTTGGAGGGAAAAGTGCAAGGTTCTATTAAGATACAAGGATGCGAGTAAGGATATAAGGATACACATAATCGTTGGGTCAGTTTAGCATCAAGATGAAAGGATCATTTAATGGAAGTGAACTATTAGTAACCTTTAACATTAATTATATAAATCAATTAAATGTATAAAATCTTTCTTACTTTATAATAAATATTGTTTAGCCTACACTTTAATTGATGGTTATGTTTACAGGATTGGAGATGTGAAGCAGTGTTGGCCAATCAGATCTAATCATTTCATGGGGGTGAGATAAAACTTAGTGACAATTATTGAATAGTCAACCCACCACAAAGGTGACCCTCAGGCATAATGAAGACTTCACCAAAGTCCAATGTCTTCATACAAGAGGTTATTTCAGAGCATGTTGACTTTACCATTATCATATTTTAAATGTTATTTTGTAATTAATGAAAAATTTTGAAGTCATGGAAAGAACAAAAGAGAGAATATCAAATTTTTCTTGGAAGTATGAAAGTCCTTAGAAATATGAAGATTCGAATTGGAAGGTGATAGGTCATGAAGGAGTCCAAAAGTCATAGGAGAAGGTGAAAGGTCACCCTCTTCATTTCTATAAATGTAACATCATGCCTCAAGAAAAGAGAATTTTAGAACTTAAGTTAGGATAGCTATATGCTTGTTATCTTTTGCTTGAGGGGTTGAAATCATTCACTTTTGATATCCCATAGGTGGAGGGATTGTGAGGCTAGTGCTATGTTACGAATATGATATGAACTTCTCTCATCCTACTATGGGGTTTTGACAAGCTTGTTGTAAAATATTAATGAGAAGCTTTTATATTCATGCATTGATTCACGTGCATTCATCTATTTTTAAATTGGCTATCTGGTATTTCAACTATGTATGGATGTGGTTTATGCATTGGTTACATGTTTATTGACTAATTAGTTTTCATGTAGCTTGTGTGTTGTTTTTTAATCTTTCCCCTTAATTCAATGTTAAGGTTAGCGATTGGTTGTGAACTAATTTGTAGTTCATTGGTATAAATTTCCCTTTGTGTATTTCTTAGTTAGTTTCAACTATTTAATGATTCCTTAAGGCATGTTGTTACTCATGATGTTGTTGTTCCATTCTTATATCATGTTCCACAAGTTATCAATGGAGAGTTGATATCATTCTCATTCTTCTAACATATTACACTTTGTCTCACGCTCATCTCTACATTTGATATCCAAGAGAAAACACACAATGATGGACGTTAGTTCATTATCTCGAAAGGGATTCCTACTCCAAATAGTGTAGGTTCTAGTTGGGACTTTATACTAAGGAGATCTCCTAGTGTTGGCATATTTTCCATCACCATCAACAAGTTTCTTGGCTAAATCTCTTAGTCTTATGTGTGAATTCCATTGTTTAATTTTTATTATTTTATAAATAACATATGTGTGCATTTCCTACTCCAAAGGTTTAAAACTTAGATTTAGTATTGGAGCGAGCTTATTGGCTTCATGGGCACACCTTTGTTGCTAAGGGTTAAATTATTTTGGTTTGATGATAAGCCTAGTACCAATGGGAGCTCTATGGTGGTGATTCTTTTATGTGAGAAAGGAATGGATAGAAATTGAAAAATAAAGGTAAAAAAAACTAATGGGAAAATATTTGGGCTATGGAAGTTCAATATGGAATACCCTTTGGTAGACAAGGAATAGTAGGTCATAGTGTATCCTAGTATTGCAATTACGAGTATGTTGACAAAATACTTGACAAAGTTGGATATAAAGGAAAAGAGCATAATCCATTTATGTATTCCAAATTCATTCTTAATAAATGCTTTAGGAGAATTTTCACCCAAGGTGTTATGGGACAAGTTAGGAGCTTTATATTAGTCTAAGTCCTCAGTAAAATAACTCTTTCTTTCAAACAAGTTGTACCTCCCAAGGATGAATGACGGAGACTCAATGATAAAGCATCTAAATTCCTTTAATATTGTGGTAAGTCCATCATTTTTCATGGATATCAAATTTTAAAAAGAAGATAAGTGCATTAGTTTGTTTTGTTCATTTTCTAGATTCATGGGATAGTTTGGTTGTAACTATTAGTTATAACGTGACCACATTAAAGTTTTATGATGTGTTTTCATGCTTTTAATTGAAATAAACAAGGTGGAAAAACATGGATAGTAAAGGAACATATTCATTATCTATAAGAGGATGTTCCCTTGATACAAAGATAAATAATTCCTTATGTTGGATATCTAAATCTACAGGTAGATCTAAATATTTAGGAAAATCCTTAAGGAAATATTTGAAATGTGGTAAATTTGGCATTGCAAGAAGGATTGTATATTTCAAAGTGAAGATGATAGTAACGATATATGATGATGTTTCTTCCATAGAAATGAATGCCTCCTTAGAGAATGTAGGGGATGTGTACTTTCATTCTTCAAGAACATATGCAAAGAATGATGTATCACTGATTGACCAATGTGCTTCTTTTCATATGACTTCCCATAGGAGTGGTTTTTTTAATATGTAAGGTATGATGGAGATAATGTTTTCCTAGAAGATGCCTCAAAATCCAAAATCACAAGATGAGGAAAATTCAAGTTGATGCTCAAGGGTGGAAGAATTAGAACACTCCCTAGGATTCTACACATTCTTGAGCCAGTGAGAAACTTGATATCTATAAGCAAGATGAGTGATGCAAGAATAAATACTATGTTTAAAAGGGAAACCTAGAGAATTATATGAGGAGCAATGTTGTTTCTTAGGGGAGTTTGGTCTAGAACTCTATAAAATCTATTGTGAAGCACCATCATTGATGGGTGTAAGAATTCTATTTTCATGAGAGTGTAAATGGAGAAGAGAAACCCCTTATTATATTTAGCGAGAATGCAATGTTATGCCATCAAATACTAGAAAATATTGGAGAGAAGGGGCCTTCAAGCACTGCATGTTAAAGGCATGGTTGAAGGTATATATAATTTCACTCTAGATCATGATTTATGTGAAAATTGGATATATTTTAAACATAATTGGTTAATATTACTAATAGGTGCTACAAGAGTAAGGGGAATTTTAGAGATAGTACATAGTGATGTATTTGGACTTGTTCATATTCCATCATTAGGTGAATCTATATACTATGTTTCATTCCTACTTGATTTCTTAAGGAACACATGGATTTATTTCATCCAAAATAAATTTTATGCCTTTGACAAATTTAAAGAGTTCAAGGCCCTTGTGGCCCAATCAAATATGGAAGAAAATTAAGATGTTGAGGATAAACAATGGTGAGGAATTATGTAGGAATGAATTAAGTAATTTTGTAACAAGTATATTATATCAAGGAAAATATTATTACATACACACCCCAACATAATGAGGTTACAAAATGGATGAATAGGATGTTTATGGAAAAAGTAAGGAGTATGGTTAGCGGTTTCAAGTTATGACATGAATTCTAGGAAAATATAGTGGATATTGCACGTTACATGGTAAATCGATTACCCTCATCGATTTTGGTTGAAAAGACTCAACATGAGGCATGATGCTTTGTAAACATTACAAAGGAAAATAGGAGTAAAATCGATAATAAATCTAAAAGGTGCATCTTGATTAGTTATAAATATGGTTTAAAAGGTTATAAACTTTGGAACCCATGAAATAATAATGTTTTTTATAGTAAATATTTTATCCTTAACGAGGTCAAATATGTTGCCAAACAAGAAGTCCTATCAAGGGAAAAAGAACTAGAGAAAATAGATTTTGAGTTGAAGGATAATGAATCTAACTAAATTTAAGATTACGAATTAAAAGAAGACAAACCTCATACTCCAATTTCAGTATATTGGCTCAAGAAATAAGGAAAATAGAAAATTGTAGTCCACTTCGTTTTCATTTTGTTTTCTCTTTATCTAATACCATGAGGATCATAGAATTTTTATGGAGGTAGAGGAGTCAGAGGATGGTAAGATCTAGAAGAAAGCCATGGTTTAATAAATGGAAAACTTATATAAAAATGAGGCTTGGGATGTAGTTGACTTACTCAATAGAAGAAATGTCATTGGATGAGCTTCCAACTAGGTTTTATCTGAAAAGGGTTTCCCAAATCATACCTTGGTCTTCTTATGGTATGTGAGTGATTTTGTATTGTCCTCTATTTTCTAAATTTAATATATTGCATGCATAAGTAGAAAATAGTAACATAAATCTAGAAAATCTAAGGAAACTTAACCCTCGTAGTATGGATTCGGGATTTCAATATATTTTTATTACTTTTTTTTGAAAAACTATCTAGTGGAATATCGAAGGTAGTTTACAAATCATATTGACATTAGAATATGTTTCTTTTGGTACATTGTGGGGAGCTTTAGGGATTATATTAGCTTAAGAAAAAATACATAAATCCCTAGCAATGGTCGAAAAATATAATTCTAATAAGCCTTGATATTTTATAGAGGAAATATTTATAAGGTCGAAAAATAAAGTTATATACATTATCCATAATATAAACCGCCTTATGGCAGCTGTAGTAAACAAACCTGGAATCATAGAAAGCAGAGGTTCCAACTCAGAGGTTAGATAAGGGGGAAAATCAAGGCATCGAGAAGAACCAAAGAAGGAGTCTAAGAAATAACCCAAAAAAGAATATATGAGTTTAAGTGTCATGAACCATTCACATTCATTGTTTAATTTGGAGGTCAAGGTCAACATCAAGCCATATCAATGTTAGGTTGATGATTTCAATTTAAATCACCAGTGGCAATATATATAGGATTAATTTTGTTTCCACCACACAAGGAACAAATAAATTATTTCACTCATTTAAAATTAAAGGGTCATTCCTGACTTAGTGCGAAATCCACACATAAACCCTTAGATAGAAGGGGATCCCCTAGTAACTAAGAGAAAGGATTTAAAAACTCTAATAAAGTTGCAATTCTACCCTATCAAGTATCTATAGGACCAATAGGCCTAATGGAATTACTTCAGGGAGAGCCAGGGGTAGAGTGTATAGGCGTACACTAGAAAATGCAAGGAGATGTAAATTATGCTAGGCATCTCTCCCAAGAACCCATGCATACTCCTCAAGTATTTTTGGGGTCTACACAACGATTTGTGGAAGAAAGTGATGTTTTTTAAACCAATACTAGTGGATGAGGCTTATATATGGGCACAATACCTAGAAAAAATTGGACAAAATAAAGGGCATTCAAGTGGTTCAAAGTAGAAGGAACATCATAAAGCTTCAAAAGAAAGGAAGAAGAAATGGAAATGGGGGAAGGAAAAAAATACAACATCCACAACACTCCAATTCAAATATCCTATCAAACTCTACAACCACTATAATATTTATGGTCACACAGAGGGGAAATTTTTAAACTACATCTAGAACTCAACCTGAAAAACTGGAAGAAGGACGGGAAAAAGAAAAACCACATGGCCACAAATTCAAGTAATTAGGTAGAAATTAGCTTGGACATAGATGAGAAGATTGTCTACACATAAGTGTAGAAGTCGTTGAATCTAAGTAGTATTTAGCAATAGGAAGAGAAGGAGATGAATAAACTTTTCCATATAGAGATACAAGTCAAGATGACAAAATTGATCCTTTGTTTGTCTTAGGATCATAGGAAAAACTCATTGTAGTAGAGTTGGTCAAAAACGAAAGATTAGAGGTTCATGATAATCTAAGCCCAAATCCATTGGGATGGGTAAATAATGATGAAGAAATAAAGGTAAACAAACAGTGCAAAATCATATTTGCTATCAATTTTGATTTTGTTAATGAAGTATAATTGGATGTAGTTCCACTTGATGTATGTAATGTTGCCTTTCGGAGTCCCTATATGTAGATGCAATATGAAATCATCATGTAGAAGGCCAACCAGTACCACCTCATCAACGATGAAAATTCCTTGACCATAAATACACACAAGGGAAAGTCTAAAATTTCACTAGTAAGTGCCAACCAAGATAAAAATTGATCAATTCTAGTAAGAATTATGTTTTTTTGTTTTTAAGAGAAAATGTCTATAGAAGACTTAGTGGGAGAAAATTCATCAATGGACAGGTGCACTAAGGAAAAAGGAAAAATATCTAGAAGAGTTTTTATAAGCATACATGGGAGTGTTCTAAGAGAATAAAGGGATACCACCCAAGAGGGAAGGTGATCACGAGATTGTCCACGGGTGGTAGCAAAAATGGAAAATATCTTGTTGGTAAGCTCTTGTGTATTAAAGTGATTGGAATTTCAATCTCTCTGGACATTTCTCACCAGCCAAACTTAAAAAAATGGTTGGGGGATCATGAGATCCATCTGTTATTAGAGTCTTCATTGCGAAATATAAGGTTGTATAGGAAGTCCATTATAGGAGCAACCAAGGTGAAGAAGTTGTTATAGAAACATCTGGAGTATCGATTTATTTGAACAAGTACCTCATCATATGGGCCACCCATCATAATTGTTCATAAGAAGGATGGAACTTGGTGAATGTGCATTGATTATAGGGCATTGAACAAAATAATGCTCAAGAAAAGGTCCCCCTTGCCATGGTCTGATAATTTAAGGGCATAGAAATTCATGGAAAAGATTAGGAAGATCCATATGCAAGTATAGGAGAAACTAAAGAAGTCATAGAAAATGAACAAGGCTAGTCATTATAACCACAAAATAGAGAAGTTATTGAAGGTGGTAGATAAAGTCTGGTTATAGTTGAACAAGGAGAAGCTACATGGTCCTGGTAATAAAATCAGAGCTTTATGATATGGTCCCTCTAAGATAATATTAGAAGTGGCACATAATTCCTATTGAATTATTCTACCCCTATACATGTGCGTTTACTCTATAATGAACATGGAAAATATGAAACTCTATGATCCTTCCATGTTGGACCACGAAGAGAAACATGGATTACCTTTTAAATAGGATATAACACCAAAAACACACGTAGAGTTGGAAAAGGATACAATTTTTTAGAAGAGGCCTAGAACCATGAGATAGGGGAAACACGACCTGTGGATAATTGGGTTTAAAATAACATTCCAAGCAAGGTTAAATGGTACTCCAAGGAGAAGGTAGAGGAAACATTTCCTCACCTCATTCAATAAAATCTTTTGGGCACCAAAAGCATACCAAAATGGGGATTATGATTTCATTGTAAACAACATATTTTTCTTCATCCATATTTATGAATTTAGGGTGGAAAAATAAAATAAATAAACTTATAGAAGTAATTTTAGCAATGGAACCTAGTTTAGAGAATTGGGGTCAAAAACCTTCTTGGGCTAGTTTGGGGCCTTAAATAAAGTTTTTTTTTTTTTTGTAAGTGGGGGATCGAGGTGGGGGATCGAGGTGGGGGATCGTGGTGCACCCCATAGCATTATTCTACACTCAAATACTTTTCTTATGGTGCAAGAAGCGTGACAATTAATGTTTGGATGTAAAAGTTATTCCTTCTCGAAGTTAAGTTATCATGATTTATCATCATAATTCGAGAAGATGCCATGACAACCCCCATTACAAATGGAAAAGAGGAAAACCATGTGGGAACTATGAATAAGGCTTTAAAAGAGACAATTTATAACTCATATTAAGGGTTAAATGGCTCAAATTTAACCCTTTGTTGGTTATCGAGCTATGTTATAACTGAGTCACTAGGAGGAAAAGGTGTTTGATTCTATTCTAGTGCATTTTGTTCCATAGTAGAGTAGAGTAGTTTAGAGCGGATAGAGAGAGGGAAGAACAAAGAGATTTCTTTATTTGTAGCTTCGCATGGGCTATAGGTCTCACTCCTTTTTATTTTCATGAATTCCATTCATAGAAAGAGATAGTAGATAAGACTCACCTTCTAGTTGGGTTTTCTTCGGAAAGGGTTTCCCAAGCCATATCTTTGTGTTATTGTGGTTTGTGAGTGATTGTTTTATTATTTCTCTCTTTTTTATATTTTATATATTGCATTCATAAGAAGAAAACAATAACTTAATAAATCCAAAAAATCTAAGGAAACTTAACCCTCATATTATAGATTTCAAAGTTCATTATATTTTTATTAGATATGTAGGAATGAATTGTCCAATGAAATATCTATGGAAGTTTATGAATTAGTCTATCAAGGTGCACCTGAAGCAAATAGATTGTTGGGAATACATGGCTTTGTTGATGTAACTTGAGCTAAAGATCTGGATTGTAGAAGATCTACATTAAGTGGTTATGTGTTTAACTTATTTGGAAGAGGAAATACTTGGATGAGAAAGAGATAGTTTATAGTTGTTCTCTCAACTTTAAAAGTTGAATACATAGCAACAACTCATGCAAGTAAGGAAGTTGTATGGTTATAGATATTATGTTAATGTATATTATTTTTATAGCAAGATGCAATATCAGATTGTTACAGTTCGATTACTTATGGTGAAGAACTCAATTTAGTATTCTAAAACACAAAGTCAGTATCACTCTCTGAGAAACTTGGTTAAAAACATGAAGGTGTTAATGATGAAGATGGCCACTTTTAAGAATTTTGTGGATTATTTAATAAATTATATGAGTAGGAAAGTTTTCATGGTGTAGATAAACAATGAGCATTGTTGGATTTGATTATTGACCATATAATTATATGGTCCCTTGTATGTAGAAAAAACAACATGTGGGAGAATGGTGTCTGTGTGTTATATTCTTTGCACAACTAGTCCCATGCATGATTCACATGAATGGGTTGTAGAAAGTAGGTCATAAGTTGGGTGGAAGCCCACCCTATTTGGATAGGGTCACTAGGGTTGGTATTAGCCCCGTGATTGAGGGTTTAGGGGTGAAGCCCCTATTGACATGTTGGTGTTGCCATTGGTGTCACCTGATGGTTATCATAACTCATATGTTTCTATTGATGCATTTACAATGTATGTCATGTTATCATTGCATTCAAAAGGTTTTCATGGTGTTTTAGAAGTTTTTCATGGTGTTAAAGGGTCCGAAGACAGTTTTTATGTTGTCTTATGTTCACTCCTACGACTAACCTACTAAATGGAGGTGACTTGATACTTGCATAGAGAGATTGCACATGTTTGGAGGTATTGTAATGTTTATCAGTGTCTTGATATTGTAGACGTGTTGTAGAGGCTATCATGATATATCAAGCTCATTTTTGAGGATGAGCTACATTTTTTATGCTACTTGATGTAGTTCCTGCAATCATGAGTTTGTTCCTACACTCATGAATTCTATGTCCTATATGATCTCAATAGGAGGTTGCATAGATCTTTCTAATATTTTTCATGACTTGGAAAAGTCCTATAGATGCTGGAGAAGTCATTCAGTCATTTTAGAAAAGTTATGAGTTGAAAGGAGTTGTGTTCTTCTATTCTCTACCCTAGCTGGCACAGAAGGAGTTTCATGCGTGTAGTTAGAAGTCTCCAGACGAGATCTGGCAGTGTTGTGCATGCGTCTGGGAGCCTTCCACCCAAGATTTTTTAGCGTTGTGCATGTGGTTGAGGCTATTCATGATATTTTTTCCACATTCCTCACATGTATAAGGTGTTTTAACTGTCTTTTTGAGTTCTCTTGTCTAAAGCTATAACAACCCAGGTTAAGTTTCCATGTAAATAAAATAAGACCAAGGTCATGGGAAACGTATTCCAAGTTGAATGATGGGAGAAAACATCCTATTAGGAATTACTTTTAGTTTATTATAGCTAAGGAAATTGGAAAAGGCAATCGAAAAGGAAAAGAGGCATGAATTGGTATTTATTTATGAAAATAAAGGAAAATAAGAGAAAATAGAAGGTGAAGAGACACATATTTGCATAAGAGAGAAATTGAAAGGAAAATGAAGAAAAAATGGAATCAATAATAACAAGGCATCAAAGAATTAGTTGACATCTTTTGGTCAGCTTTTGGCCTAGTTTTAGAGTAGGTGTAGTGAAGGAAAGATTGCAAGCACTTGGAAAAGTAAGCAAAAGAAGGAAAAGAAAAGCAAGGAAAGTTAGGAAAGGTTGGATCAAAAGCTTCAGTAGGAAGATATGGTAGGTAACAAGTTGCATTTGTGATTTCCTAGCTGAGGTGTGAATGCATGGTACATAAATTTGTTCATTTGGTTTATTTTTTGTCATTGGCATGGGTTTTGTCGAGATTGGCAGTGGTTTCAACCTTGCCTTGCCATTTCCTGGATAACCATGGTGTGGTGGGATTCTTTTATCATTGAGATTTGGATTGATGGAAGGTTTTGGAACCAACTGAGGTGGTCTCAACAAAATTCCAAAGGGTTGGGGGTGGAGGCGGTTTAATCTTCGAGAAGCCCTCGGCATGTGGGTGGAGATAGGAAAATTCCTCAAGGTAATGGTGAAGCAATTCTAAAGTATCCATGATTTTTTTAGCTTTGTGATCCCTTGATAAGTTTTGGCAAGATCGCGGTAGCTTGAGTGTGGATGTGGTTTAATATTTGGGAAGCCTGGTTGTTTATGCCTTGAGATTCCACATTCATGCTTGGAATATGGTACGTGGGTGATTGGTTGAAAGAAATATTAACTTTCGCCCAATCTATGGTTAGGTGGTACGTGGAAATCCCTTACTTGGTTGGATTTTATACAAGTTAAGAAGAGTTATTTTCCTATTGTTATCTATGAGCACTTGTACTTTTTATTATGATGATTTTATGATTGTTCTTTCATGGTTAATAATATGGTTATATGTTGGTTACAAGCATGGATTTGTAATGTGTTATGGCTATGACTTGTTAAGGATTTGATAAATATATGAATGGCTCATGAATGCATGGGCTAATAAGTGTTATTGGAGCTAATATTAGAGGGCATTAGACATTCTTGATGATTATCGTATGGACCACAAACTCTTAAGATTACATATGCATTCATGCCCTGTAACTCACATGTTCACCATATGTTTGAGAAAATGACTATCATGGTCAGGCCTGGTTAGGTCAAGTTATTTTTCAAGTTTTGTATGAATAACATTATCGTTATGTCATTTATCATTATGAGAAGTTACAAGTAGTTATGGACAGTGGTCTGGATGTTGGCCTAGATAGGTGGTTCAAATCTTAAAACCACACACTCTAAACTAAAGATGTTGGGATATAACCACATTGAAGGAGGCTTGTGCATATAGTTGGAGGCATATAATTGCACTCTTTCCTCATTGTTAACACCCAGGTTGTTCCCTTTGACTCCCAAGGGAATACGGCCGGGGTAACCACTAACCAAGCTTTAGATTATAGGTCCTAGCCTACCTATAATCAGAGAGGGCTCTCTCTTTAAGATTTATCTTTGTTTTGGTGAAGATTTTAGGCTAGTTGTGAATTCAGCTTTTGTTTTTAAGGTTTTGGTTGTGTAATGTTGTTTTGAGAAGGGCATGAAATGTTTGAGGCATTTTTAATCCATTTGGCATATGGAGTCAGAAATTGAGTAGGTCCTGAGGTCTGTGATGGAGAAAGATTTACTGCAGAGCTAGACAGCTATTCATGATACAATTTTTGGTTTATAAATGAAACAGAGTTAAGTGTAAACTTATGCATAGTGTGACTGTAAGCTGAAGAAGGCAGATTCTATTCAGTAGCATCTAAGAATTACTGCACAGAAACTGTTAAATATTTATAGTAAGTTGGAGCATTTAAGAATTCCAATTTAACAAATAAACCTGAAGAAAACATTTATAACAAGGAAAGATTGAATTCAGGGTGTCTCCATGGACAAATCCTGAGTTATTCTTCTACTTTCTTGTTGAGATTAGACCACATACATGAGAAGTGAAATAAACAAAAATTAGACACAGACAGAGATAGAGAAACTTATTGTATCAAACTATAGCACTAGAATTCTGCAGCATTCAATGGTTCCAACACAGCATGCATCAGAAAAAACAATCTCTGAAATCCCAGAGCTTCTTTGTATTAACTCTCAAAAATACAGCCGAGTTCTCTTTCTGAACAAGTCACAACAACCCTTGCAAGCTTATGCGAGGGGGAATATATACAATCGGTTCTACAAAAATATCTGAACCGCTGAGTCACTTGAGAAATAAATATGTTCACCAACTTTACAAAATAGCAGATAAGGAAGTTATTGCTGCTCTAAATACAAAATGAATGCTTTTTAATTCTGTCAGAAGACTTTTTGACCTTTGGAGGCCATTGAGTCGGTTGAGCATTCTGTATTAATTGCTGAAGGATGTGTCTTTATGCTCTGTCATGCTATAGCTTTCTCGGCCCTGTCATTTGCAGCTGTCAGTATTGCTTTGGTGGCCGAATCTTTCTGCTGAGTTGGCTCAGTCCACTCTTCTTCATACATACTGAATGCATCAAATTTTCCTGTATATGATAACTTATGTTTTTTAATGAAAAAACTTGATGAGAGGCTCTTGTTCACAGTATCAATTGTATCATTTTGGTCCACCATTCCTGTGTGGGCAATTGATGTCTCAAAATTGCATCTAAGGTCTCATCTACCTCTGTGTATTTGTAGAAGTTTGGAGGCACTTCAAACAAATGTTTGATCTCATTCATAATGAAAAATAAGTTCTCTACTCTGTCATAGAGATTTTGCCCAGATGCTGGCCCTGTTACCTCTGAGGTACTTGATCCTTGAGTGATCTGATTTGTAGCAAATGTATTGACCCTTTTAGCATAGTTCTCATGTGAAAGTAGTCTCCCTGCGCTGTTCAGTAAGCCAGGAAGACCTCTGCCTTGTAATGCTGCAAACTTGTCCATGAATTTGTTTGCTTCTGTCTGCATGTCCTGGCTTCTTCTTTCCAGTGTTTGCACCAGGATTCTCAATGTAAGGACCCTCTTTATCAGCAGGATAGTTTCAGTTCTGTTAGGGATTCCTATTGCTGCCAGCTGAGGACCTGTACGGTTATTTATCGCATTAATCATTCTATTGGCAATCTCAGGCATATTGCCTAGAGATGCCCTTGCTCTCTGGACTTCCCTGTGTGCTTTGCCTATGAGCTCCATTTGCTCATGAATGGTCTCAATATACTGCCACTGATCTGTGATTGACTGGCCAATGTTGGCCCATAAAACTGTCTTGAGCTCAGCCACCACTTTATCAAGAGTGAGCTCTTTCTCCAGCTCCTTTATCTTCTCTTTGAGAGCCTTCACTTCTCTTCCCTTTTCAACTATGTTTTGCTTTGACTTGTCATATTTTTCATTGAGCTTAGCCAAAATCTCCCTGGCTTCATTTAACTCTGCCATTTGGGCTTCTAAGGCCTGAATTTCATTCTTCAGCTTTTGCATATCGAGGCTTGGAGCCTGCTCTGTTGTTGGTGCTGGTGCTGATGTAGATGGTGTTGTTTGAGCTGTCTGCTCTGTAGGAGGAGCAGTAGTTTGAGGAGATTCCTCAAGGTTAATTATTTGTGGAGGGGGCTATGATGTTTGGCCTCCTTCCTTCTGTTGTAGGGCTGCCTGCAGCGTAGCCTCTGACTCTCCCAATTTCTCCTGTGTCTGGATCAGTTGTTTGTATAATGATACCAGCATAGCTGCTGCATCTTGGTCATGCCTTAGCTGGGCAACCTTTCTGTCTAAGGATGAAGAGTTGCTGGAATCTTAATCATTTTTCTCAATGCTGCAATGTCTTGCATCTCTTAAATTTAACAGCGCTTGTACAGCCTTGTTGTCCTTGGGATCATGCCCAAGCTCTATGATGATATCCTCCAATGCTTTGATTCAATTGTCTTTTGCCTGGGAGGATGCTTTCTCCAACTCAAGTTGGGCAGCTGTGTTATTTAGGCCATTTTCCAGCCTATAATTTACCAATGTTTTGTCTACAAGGGTAGCATATACCATCTCACCCGTTTGCTTGTGCAATTCAATCTGATCCATGGGGTGGATATCTTTTGCAAGGACCTCAAGGTTGGTCCTTATGTAGTCTGCAGCTGACTGTGGCTGCAGCTGATTGTGGCTGCAGCATGGTTGGCATGAAATGACTCATTACCATTTTTCCCTCATGTACATCATATGCAGACATCAACCTTTGTTGGTTTGTAGGAGCCATCTTTAATAAGTGGTTGTAGAGCTGTATCTTGAGTGGCTCATTCCTATTTTTGATATCAATAAATTGTTGTTTGATGCCTGCTTCACCTCCCCTTTGGTGGCTTGAGGAGCTGACTTCTCCTCCAACTGTCCTTTCCTGTTACTGCTGAAAGGAACTTGCAGATGCTTCCATGCTTGGTGGGCCCATACCCAAAGATTGCCCTATAGGCATTTCTTCTTCTGAAAGGGGATTTAGCCTCTGTCTTTTCTCCCCTGGAGTTGTGGATGTGGTGAGGGGAGTCTCTTGCTCTCTATCCCTCTTCCGATTTCTGTCTTCATTTTGTGGGGTTTGGAGGACCGAGGCCTCCACTGTCGTTTCCTGCCTGGGAGGCACAGTGTCTTGTGCCTGCTGCCCAGTGGATATTGGGGCTTCAGCTGTTTGTTCTTGCTGCACTGGCTGCTCCTGTTTTTGTTGTTCTTTTTGCTACTGTACTTCTTCATGAGGTGGCTGTTCTGGCTCCATCTGTTTCTCTTTGCCCTTGCTGGAAGCCTGATAAGTAGCTTTGGCTGCTTGCTGATGTGCTGTAGAAGATGAGGTAGCTGCTCCAAGTTGCCTTTGATGTGAAGAGGGAACCTGTCCACAAGTTTCCAAGTCAGCCTCTTTTTCAATATTCTTTGCCTCTCTTTGTATCATTTTCTCTCTAGTAATTGGCTCTTCTAGGGTGCCCGCTTTCCAACTCAATAAGTTGGCATACTTCTCAATGTGAGGCAATCTGACATGAGGATAGCCACCCAATTTATATTTTACCCTCGTGAGAGAAATGAAATGATTAGGGTCATAGGGTACCCAGCGAAAACTGGTTTCCAATCTGAGGGCCTCTAGCATGCCATCTGCTTCCTTCCATCCCTCCTCCCTTATGTTGTAAAGAAAAGGGCCTAGCTAGTTCCTGACCTTTAGTTGCACTTTCTTGTTTTTGCTATGGAAATGAATGTGGTCTGCATTTCCAAATTGCCTGAAATACTCCAAGGCAAATAGTCTCATAGGGACATATCTTGGCAGCCTATAAGGGTCCAACTCACAGCCATATATTCTAATTACTGTGTGGTGTTGGTAAAAGTACCAATCACCAAAGCTGTAGGACTTAGAGAGATGGAGAATTCTTTGGATTTCATCAGTCAATCTTGGAGGAGGAACACCATATAACAAGGTCAAAGCTAGATGAATGAAAAGGTCTATGAATTCACAGTATGTGTATGGTGAACGGGAGGTGCAATGAAAAACTGAGGTCCAAAATACTACAGACCTTGGATTTCCCTGGGCATCAAGTTTCTTGAGAGGAATAGGGAAATTGTCTGGTTGATAAAATAGGAACAGATGATAGATGTATGAGGTGTATCTGAACACCTTTTCCCTTTCTAGATTCATCAGTTGCTCATGAATCTTGTTTGCAATATACTCAGCATAGTCATAGTGCACAGCAGGAGGCTTTCCAGGGGAAAATATGGACAACATGGCCATTATGGTGTCATCAACATCCTCAACTCCCTTGTACCCCAGGACATAGCTGATCAAATCCACCAGCATCTTCCCCAAGTCATTTAGATATGGATGTCCAATAGGAGGTGTTCTCAAAGCTTCAGAGCTTAGCTGAATAAATAACTGATTAATTTTGATGATTTGGGCACTGGACAGGTTGCCCCCCTTCTTTAATAAGTCCAACATGGAGAGAGTAGTCAATGGTCTTGCAGAGTGAAAGTGCAGCATCTCATTTATGGCCTTAGGGGTGATGTGGAATAAGACTGAGCCTGTGGGACTAAGAACAACTCTCTGACATGGATCATAGCATTCACAGCATCTATGGATCAAGTCTGGAAGGGAATTGACTTGAAGGAGGTTGTAAATGGGAAAATTGGAGTCCCAAATCCCTAAAATATCAGCTCCACTGAGGTGTTGAGCTTTTAATTCATTTAGCATATGAATATTAAATTTAGAATTCATTGAGAACAAGTCTATCATCTGATAGTCTTTATCTCCTAGGGCCTTCCATTCTAGCTCTCTTTGTGGAGCATTTAGAGGTTGAATATTCAGGGCTACTGGCGTTTCCATGGTTAAGTAGTACTAAGACTTGTACTAGAACTGGTTTCAGTAGGCAGAACAATACAGAGGGATATCTCTGGAATCAGAGAGGTGAATTACAGAGGAACTGAGGGTAACAGGTAGTGCCAGCAATTGAAATACTGCACAGAGGACTGATAGAGTAAATGCCAGGCCTAGTGAAACTGTATTCACAGTGAATTAGAGGAGCTCGGGTCGTAAGTTCACGAATGCGCGAACTGTTGGTGAATTTGGGAAAATTTGGCTAAATACGGGTTCTGCAAAGGAATTCCGACCCAACAATTGAAACTAGACACTGGTTACTGGAGGTTTGTTGGTAGTTACAGTGTTCTTCACGCTTTTTAAGCTATCTTTGGAGAATTATGGACAAAACCAGGCGCGGAGGGAGCGATTTGGATAAATACCTTATGAATTGCCGGCAATGGTTACAAATGCAGGTGTAATGGATGTGCCCATGATCTTTGTATTGGTTTCTGCAGGTTGGAGGCTAACGGTCGTAGTATGCATGCAGAGCGGAACAATTTTTGTTTTGCAAAAAGTAAGAAAAACCGCGATTTTCAGCAAAAATATGGACTTTTTGGGATATTGGCGCTTTTTTTGGATGACGTCAGCATGATGTCATCAGGTGGGGTCAGGGTCGGGTGACGTCAGCATGACGTCATAGAGTGACGTGGCGGCCTGTGAGTCATCCACGAGGACCGGTGAGGTGGCGGATAGGTCAGAGTATTGTCGGCCGGGGGCGCTGATGCGGTGGCGATGTGGCATGACGTGTGCAGGACGTGGCAGTGACGAGGACGTGACGCGAGCGCGACTGGTCAGCGGTAAACGGTAGGCGGTAAATGGTTTTCGCGGACCGCTCCGGATACGGAAGTAGTATTGTCAGAGGGCGACCCGAGAGAATATGGGGGTGACGTGTGGCAGAGGCCTGATGTCACCCTCTGATAGTTTCTCGGGCGATAAAGGCAGTACATCGGGACCGACCCGATATGGATATGGGCTGTCGGATGGGAAGGCCCAGATCCAACGGTCGACGGGTCAATCAGATGCCAGGGCGATACGGAAGCGGGCGGGCATATAAAATAATATTATTTGGTGAAATTCGCGCCCGGCAAAACATTGGAAAAGTGGGTTTTTTTACTGTGTTACGGGAAAAATGGGTTATGCGCGGGTATATTAACAAAGCCAGATTAAGGTTATTAATCCAAGCGAATCTTGGATTAATCCCAGGATTAATATATCAGCGCTCTTTGGGTCATGTTCTAATGTTTTAGTGCTTAAATCATTTAGAACCAAACTTAGATCTATAATGCTCGGGGAAGGGATACATAGGTATTTTGGGGTTTTTTGCATAATTTACATAGTAATAGGGGGAATAGGGGGCATAGGGAGTTAAATAGTAGAAGTTAGGGGTTAATATGAGTGGAAGAGGTGGATGAGGAGTGGAAACACTAAGTTTTATATAGAGTCAACTTAGTTTAGGGAGTAGATCAAAATGAAAAGAATTTTAGACAAGAAATGTGGCTTTTAAAGAAACAAGAACCACCATAAGACCTTGACTTTCTTTCATGAACATAACTGGTAATGGGATGTTAGCAATGAATGTGAGGGGGGGGAATCAGGAAGTTAGACATGCTCCTTTGTATTGCTGCAAGATGATGGAGAAGAGGGACTTCTCTATCCACTGATGTTTCCTTTATGTTAGAACAGCAAAATTCAATTGCAAGGAATGACATTTCTGCAACCTCCTCTACCTACCCATTCACTTGCCTAGCATTTTTTGTTTCTTCATGGAGGGTGCACTTAGACTTGCAGACCCTCATGTGCCTTTTCTTTTCTTTTGGCTTTTTCTTTTGATTTTCTATCTAGAACTGCCCTTATTGCTTCCAAGGTCCTAGATTAAGCAGTTGGGAACCTTAATTCTCTACCTAACTACTGGTCTGCCAAGATTGAACAGTTTGGACAGACTTCTTTCTCTATTCTACAACAAGAAATTGAAACATGACATGATCCAGATTAAGCTGTTGGATCACCCATCCAAAATTGAGTCAACATCAAATTATGTACACATATTACCTTCTTTTGAAAATATGGGATCTTTGCATCACCAAAGCAGAGCATATTTGGAACTTTCTTTGCCAATCATGAAATATGAAACCTATTGGTATAGGTATCTAACAGTGGCTCCACATGGGGATGGTTTTTCCATTTGAAAGACCAAGAACAGCAGGTCAGAATGCCTTGGCCCTTGACTTCTTTCACCAAAACTTGGAGTTTTCCTCCTTGAAATCTCAAAATTGTGCTCTGTCATACTTGTGGAACTTGCCGAACTGAAAGCCCTTTCCTGATTCTGCAGGACCCTTCAAACTGAGCTATTCACATGCTGAAAGAAAACATTATATACAACAGATTATGTACAGGGGAACAGCCATGCTATGTTCATGGAAAGTAGTCAAAATAGTGCTTCAACATCCTGCCATTCACAGGACCTTCATCCAAGTAAGTTTCATCCAGATTTTTTAGGAAGTAAGTGTTGTTTCCTTGCACTGCTTGGATGACAAATGGTCCTCTCCAAAGGGAATCAAATTTTCCATTTTTTCCTTTATCTTCCCTTCTTGAATCCCACTTAAGGACTTTGTCACCCATGTTGAAATCTTCAGCCTTAGTTCTTCTATCAAAAGCTTTCTTTAACTTTTTTTTTGTAAAACTTGAACTCTGCTATAAACTTGGTCTCTAGTTTGCTGCAAACATATTATTTGATTAACCCTTCTTTGCACATCATTTGGTTCAGCTTGGCTTTCTTGAAGAAGTTTCATGACAGGGATCCCTAGTGATGAAGGAAATTTGGCTTCTAATCCATAGACTAACTCATATGGGCTGACCCCTATGGATCTCTTGGTTGTTAGTCTATCTGCCCATAGGGCATTCACAAGCTTCTTATGCCAATTCTTCTTATTTTCTTCCAACACCTTCTTTATGATGTTTACAAGGCTTTTATTTGATGATTCAACAAGGCCATTTCCTTGGGGATAGTATGCAGTAGAATGGCCCAAGGTAATGTGGAATTTGTGGCAGAAGTTCACCATCTTCTTGGATCTAAAGGCAACAGCATTGTCTGTTATGATCTTATCAGGAAAACCAAATCTAGACAATATGTTATTTTCCAAAAACTGAATGATTGTTGAATCATTTGCCTGTCTACAAGGGATGGCCTCAATCCATTTAGTGAAATAGTCTGTGGCTGTGAGGATCCATCTATGTTGGCCCGAAGATGAGGGATGAATTTCCCCAATGAAATCCAAGCCCCATTACTGAAAAGGTCTCTCTGTTGCAATAGGCCTCAAAGGAAGTGGCAGTAACTTTCTCTTTCCCTCAAACACTTAGCATTTATGACATGAAGTGGTAAATTTTTTGACATCAGAGAAAACAGTGGGCCAATAGTAACCAGCCCTCAGTATCTTGTCCATAGTGGACTTCCAATACAAGTGTCCACCACAATCACCTGCATGAAATTCTTTCATGACATTGTTAGTCTCATTCTCAATTAAGCAGTTTAACAATATACCCTCATGGTTTTTCCAAAGCAAATTGCCATCCATGACATAAAATCTTGAAGCTTTCATTTTTAGGAACCTACATTTAGTTCTGGACAATCCTGGGGGAGCACACAGGTTTTGCAATATATAACAGATCTCAGAATACCACAAAGATTGTTCAAAGGCTACATTGATCTTTGGAGTCGCCAGCTCCGGTTCACTGTCCAGTTGGTTGATGTCCAAGGCTTGGAAATTTGTTTCAGACATTAATTTGGCCAAACCTTGCCCTTTTATCAGTTTTGTAGGTTTTATTTCAATGTCAAATTCTAAAATGTTGGCAATCCATTTTCCTCTTCTGCCCTCTAAATTCTCTTGAGTAAGTATGTCTTTCACAATGGGACTTGGCACATAAGCTATAACATGGGAGTATATGATATAAATCCTAAAGTCTTTGATGGCTTTGACCAAAGCATATGCTTGCTTTTCCATGATCTGATATTTCAGGGGTGCATCTCTGAGAGCTCTACTAAAGAAAGCAATAGGCCTCTCATTTCCTTGGTCATCTTTCTGTAACAAGACAGCAGCAATAGTATGCTGGGAGGCAAAAGAGAAAATGATAAACTCTTTGTCAAATTGTGGATTTGTTAAGACTGGAGTTTGGGTAAGGGCCAATTTTATTCCTTCAAAAGCTTGATTTACTTCTACTGTCCATTTTACTTTTGAATTCTTTTTAAGCATGTTATTGAGTAATCTGCTCAATTCTGCCAGATTTGGGATAAATCTCCTTAGGAAGTTGATCTTCCCCAAGAATGATTGTAATTATTTGATGTTTCTTGGGTGGGGCATGTGCAAGATGGCCTGTATTCTGTCTGGGTCAATCCTAATGCCATCCTTTCAAATAATATGACCCAATAACTTGCCTTCTTTCAAACCAAACAGGGATTTCTTGGGATTTAAAGAAATTCCATATTTCCTACAAGTTATGAATATTTGCCTTAGATGTTTTAAATGTTCTTGGTCAGATTTTGAGAAAGGTGTGAGGTCATCTAAATAGATGACAAGGAAGTCATGAATTTCTTTGGCAAACGCAATATCCATTGCTCTTTGAAAGGTAGCTCCTGCGTTTTTTAACCCAAAAGGCATTTTGACATATTTGAAGGTTCCCCATGGGGTTGTGAATGTTGTTTTGTCCTGATCATCAGGGTGAACTAAGATCTGGTTGAAACCTGAGAATCCATCAAGTAAAGAAATTCTTGAGGTCCCCACTACTCTTTGCAAGATGTGATCCATCTTGGGTAAGGGGTAATTATCTTTTAGGGATACTTGATTTAAGTTCCTTAGATCAACACAAAGCCTTATTTCACCAGTTTTCTTTCTTGTAGGGACCAAATTTGAGATCCAATCAGAAAACCTGATTGGTGCTATGATGCCAGCTTTAAACATTTTTTGTAGCTCTTTCTCAATTGAAGGGAGAAGCATGGGATTGATCCTTCTCAATTTCTGCTTGAATGGCTTTTGATTAGGCTTGAGAGGGATTGTGTGTTGGATCACAGAGGTGTCATAGGATTTTAAATCCTCATAACTCCATGCAAAGACATATTGAAACTCTTTGAAGAGGTCAATGTATTTAGGCTTCTGATCAGGAGGTAAGGATGCAGACAATTTTATTATCTTGGGCTCCTCAATAGTTCCAATGTTGCACTCTTCAACAGCATTAAGGGGATGCAATTTCGGTTTTCTAGGGACATCATTTGAGTCAAAAATGTCCTCTAATGGAGCTAGGCCTGTTGGAAGAAAATTTTCTTTCAATTGTATAACTTCATCTTCAACATCAGCTATTTCCTCAGGATGTAATTGTTCAAGTTCTTGTATTTTCTCCTGGTCAAAATTTGTTGGACGAAGCATTTGATTTGCTGTTTTGAGTGAGATATTTGTTTGGTGCTGTTCACCTAGTATTTGTGAATCACTTGCAGCCTCAGTATCAATGTTTAGTCCTGAGAATTCTTCCTGCAAAGTCAAGAAATTGTTTATTTGTGTATCATCCTCAAACACTTGCCAATCCTTGACATTGTTTGGGACAGAAGGTCTGTGTTTTATCTCAACTATAAAGCAATGGTGGGGTTCAAAAGGTAGTTTACAAGTGCTTGCAAATGTAGCCAAACTATGAGCATGAAGGTTATGGGTTCTAGGAATTTTGGTAATTTGGAATTCAGTGAAGGAATTTAGTATTTCAGCAGCAGCAGACCTATAAGATCTCAGTCTTTTTTCATTAGTGACAAAATTTCCCTTTACTTGTTGGATAACTAGGTCTGAGTCTCCTAGGATTGAAAATTTTATGGCTTGTAAGGATTTTACTAGCTTGAGGCCTAGTAAGAGGGCTTCATATTCTGCCATATTGTTGGTGCACCTGAAGTTTAACCTGTAGGCTCGGCCCTCTGCATGACTGTTTTGTTTGTTATGTATCCAAACCCCCGCTCCTGCCCCTAATTTGTTGACTGATCCATCAAACTCAAGGAACCATAAGATCTCCTGTTTTAAGGGATTTTCAACATTCTTTCTATAATTTGGGATTATAAGTTGGAGTTCTTGTTTTTCATCTGGTTTATCTTTTAGGAGTGACTCATGAATTGGTTTCTCAATTTGGATCTCTAGGGGACTCGGTTGCTTACTCTCATGCATGTTTTGTTCAAGTGTGACTGATTTATTATCACTCTCAGGACTTGTATCATCATTGAACAGAATAAAGGAATCCATATCTGAATGGACTGCATAAAAGGGGAAATTCTGAGGCTTTTCTTCACTGCTCACCATGTATTTCATAAGTGACTCTCTATATAGTCTCTTGGGTTGACCAAAGACTGAGATGGTGGCATATGACATGTCTAATTGCAGGGAACCTTGGAGTTTAGCCCCCCATGATCTTGATAACAACATTCCATATTTGGGTGGGATATCAGCGACTACAACATCCATTAAGATTGTTTTGTTTGGATACTGGACAAGGGATACACACAGATCTTTTTTCAATCCTAGACACTTAACTTGGCTGGAGTCAAATGAAAATAGGTCCTTATAGGGTCTTGTAATGTCTAAGTTGAGTCTCTCCATCACTGATTTAGGCATAAGGTTATGAGATGCACCTGAATCAAACATTGCATTGTGTAATATTTTATCATGAACATGCAAGCTGACATAAAAAGGTAAGATCCCTGTAACTGCCGTCTTTCCATCAACCTCTGGACTGAAAAGTAGTTCTGGGGTATCATCCAACACATTGACATCATCTTTATTATGGGTAAGTTGAAGGGACTTTTTGATTTGTTGTTTGTAAATGTCATGCTTGGCTAGCTCTGAAAGGGGAATGGCTATCTTCAATTTTCCAATTTCAGCTTCTAAGTCAAAGGGGTTTTCAGATTGGACCTTGGTGTTGTGGTTGACAGCCTTTTCTTTGTTGTTCAAGTTTTCTTCTTGGTTTTCACTCAGGTCTTGAGGCTTGCCCTTTTTACTCATATTCTACGAAGTAATGCTTGAATTAGGCTGCAAGGGTGATGTAGCCATTGCTTGTTGTTTTGGGGAAGATGTTTCAGTTATTTCTTCAACTGTTACTTCCTTTGTAATAGAATCAGTTTTGTCAATTGGATCTGTGACCATGGTTTTCTTAGGCAGAGGAGTGTCCTTTGCTTTCTCAGGCTGTGTCACATTTATGGTTCTTCTCCTTAGCTTGTATTGTTTATGAACTTCATAAACAACTGTGTCATAGCCTTGTTTAAAGTCAAATGACTCACTTGACTTGGTTTGAAATTTTTTAATATCATCATCCTTATGATCTTCTTGACTTAGGAAAACTTGTTGATCTTCATTCAGGCCCATCAGGTTAATGTGGGTGTCATCTATTTGTTCATTAGAAGTGGATGCTTCTGTATAGTTTTCTTGGAACGGAGGTCTAATTTCTGGTTCAGAATTGGCTTTACCAATATTTGGGTTTTGGTTTCTTCTGAAATTAGGATTCCTAATAGGATTATTCTGTGGTGCTTCCCATGATGACTTCCTCTCAACTGATTCTACTCTGTCACCTAATCTCTGCATACCAGTGATTATTGCATCCAGTTTTTGATCCCAGCCTGAAGGCTCTTCTTTGAAGGTGGTCTTTCTCTCATTTCTTGTCCTGTTTCTCTTGGCTATCAGATTGGCTTCCACACTTACTGCTATATCTTGCATTTAAGCTAAAGTTCTGGGAGCCCTTTCCCTTAATTGATATGCCATATCTGAATCAAACCCATCAGGGAAGGTATATAAAGCTAGATCCGGTGGGGGTCTAAGATTTTGGGGAATAGCATTGTAGACATTGTTAAACCGGGCACAGTAGTCCAGGACAATTTCTTGGGGACCTCTTTTGATAGTGTTGTATTCAGATAATATATGGAGTGGGTCCTTCTTCTTCTCCCATCTGTTGATAAATGTCTGATAGAGGGCTTCAGGGTCAGCTATGGAATTTGGTGTAAGTGACCTAAACCATGTTCTTACATCCCCCGTTAAGCTTTGCACAAAAAATTTCATCCTAACCCCATCATCATCTATTTCGTAGTTTTCAAAGTAGTCCTACATTTTCTTAGTATGTTGAAGGGATGGTTATGAGCCAGTACCATCAAAGTATGAGATCTTGCTTTGGTACTCTTGAGGCAGAGGAGCTGGATTGGCTGGTAACTGCAGTGGGGCATATCTATTGGCCATGTTTGGTGGGACAATAGGGAAAGCAGGGATGAATGGGACAAGTGGAGGAAATGGGATGGAAAGGGTGTGTGTATTTGATGGAGTGGTTGAAAGGATACCTTGTGAAGTGGATGAAGAACTAGGAGATTTTGGGCCAGTTGTATGAGGATGTAGAGAAACTTTAGCAGGGGTTGGAATGTCAGTTTGGAGACCTGCTTCCGAACTTGAATCTGATAAACTGCTTTCTGATTTGTGCCTCTTGAGGATTCTTGCAATCAAGTTTGGATTTTGAAACTCAGGTGCTGGATCAGGATCTGGGTTTGATCTTGTATAACGAGTTTTCTTCTTGGGAGCCAGCTTCTATAACTTTCTTTGTGACAATTTCTAAGGAGGTAGTGATCTTTGATAAGGACTGGTCAGTTATAGCACAACTATATGAGAATTAATACTGAATAAAGATTGACTGAGGCAGCTTTTATATACTCCTGCAAATGCAAAGCAGAGGCAGTTTCTAAGGCTGTCTGGCTGTCACTCAGGCTTTATCTGCAGCATTAAGAACCAAATAGGAGGTTGCAAAGTTTATCCAGTTCCCCAGTGGAGTGGCCATTTATGTTAACACCCAGGTTGTTCCCTTTGACTCCCAAGGGAATACGGCTGGGGTAACCACTAACCAAGCTTTGGATTATAGGTCCTAGCCTACCTATAATCAGAGAGGGCTCTCTCTTTAAGATTTATCTTTGTTTTGGTGAAGATTTTAGGCTAGTTGTGAATTCAACTTTTGTTTTTAAGGTTTTGGTTGTGTAATGTTGTTTTGAGAAGGGAATGAAATGTTTGAGGGATTTTTAGTCCATTGGGCATATGGAGTCAGAAATTAAGTAGGTCCTGAGGTCTGTGATGGAGAAAGATTTACTGCAGAGCTAGACAGCTATTCATGATACAATTTTTGGTTTATAAATGAAACAGAGTGAAGTGTAAACTTATGCATAGTGTGACTGTAAGCTGAAGAAGGCAGATTCTATTCAGTAGCATCTAAGAATTACTGCACAGAAACTGCTAAAGATTTATAGTAAGTTGGAGCATTTAAGAATTCCAATTTAACAGATAAACCTGAAGAAAACATTTATAACAAGGAAAGATTGAATTCAGGGTGTCTCCATGGACAAATCCTGAGTTATTCTTCTACTTTCTTGTTGAGATTAGACCACATACATGAGAAGTGAAATAAACAAAAATTAGACACAGACAGAGATAGAGAAACTTATTGTATCAAACTATAACACTAGAATTCTGCAGCATTCAATGGTTCCAACACAGCATGCATCAGAAAAAACAATCTCTGAAATCCCGAAGCTTCTTTGTATTAACTCTCAAAAATACAGTCAAGTTCTCTTTCTGAACAAGTCACAACAACCCCTGCAAGCTTATGCGAGGGGGAATATATACAATCGGTTCTACAAAAATGTCTGAACCGCTGAGTCACTTGAGAAATAAATATGTTCACCAACTTTACAGAATAACAGATAAGGAAGTTATTGCTGCTCTAAATACAAAATGAATGCTTTTTAATTCTGTCAGAAGACTTTTTGACCTTTGGAGGCCACTGAGTCGGTTGAGCATTCTGTATTAATTGCTGAATGATGTGTCTTTATGGCTTTGTCATGCTGTAGCTTTCTCGGCCCTGTCATTTGCAGCTGTCAGTATTGCTTTGGTGGCCGAATCTTTCTGCTGAGTTGGCTCAGTCCACTCTTCTTCATACATACTGAATGCATCAAATTTTCCTGTATATGATAACTTATGTTTTTTAATGAAAAAAATTGATGAGAGGCTCTTGTTCACAGTATCAATTGTATCATTTTGGTCCACCATTCCTGTGTGGGCAATTGATGTCTCAAAATTGCATCTAAGGTCTCATCTGCCTCTGTGTATTTGTAGAAGTTTGGAGGCACTTCAAACAAATGTTTGATCTCATTCATAATGAAAAATAAGTTCTCTACTCTGTCATAGAGATTTTGCCCAGATGCTGGCCCTGTTACCTCTGAGGTACTTGATCCTTGAGTGATCTGATTGGTAGCAAATGTATTGACCCTTTTAGCATAGTTCTCATGTGAAAGTAGTCTCCCTGCGCTGTTCAGTAAGCCAGGAAGACCTCTGCCTTGTAATGCTGCAAACTTGTCCATGAATTTGTTTACTTCTGTCTGCATGTCCTGGCTTCTTCTTTCCAGTGTTTGCACCAGGCTTCTCAATGTAAGGACCCTATTTATCAGCAGGATAGTTTCAGTTCTGTTAGGGATTCCTATTGCTGCCATCTGAGGACCTGTACGGTTATTTAGCACATTAATCATTCTATTGGCAGTCTCAGGCATATTGCCTAGAGATGCCCTTGCTCTCTAGACTTCCCTGTGTGCTTTGCCTATGAGCTCCATTTGCTCATGAATGGTATCAATATACTGCCACTGATCTGTGATTGACTGGCCAATGTTGGCCCATAAAACTCTCTTGAGCTTAGCCACCACTTTATCAAGGGTGAGCTCTTTCTCCAGCTCCTTTATCTTCTCTTTGAGAGCCTTCACTTCTCTTCCCTTTTTAGCTATGTTTTGCTTTTACTTGTCATATTTTTCATTGAGCTTAGCCAAACTCTCCCTGGCTTCATTTAACTCTGCCATTTGGGCTTCTAAGGCCTAAATTTCATTCTTCAGCTTTTGCATATCGAGGCTTGGAGCCTGCTCTGTTGTTGGTGCTGGTGCTGATGTAGATGGTGTTGTTTGAGCTGTCTGCTCTGTAGGAGGAGCAGTAGTTTGAGGAGATTCCTCAAGGTTAATTATTTGTGGAGGGGGCTCTGATGTTTGGCCTCCTTCCTTCTGTTGTAGGGCTGCCTGCAGCGCAGCCTCTGACTCTCCCAATTTCTCCTGTGTCTGGATCAGCTGTTTGTATAATGATACCAGCATAGCTGCTGCATCTTGGTCATGCCTTAGCTGGGCAACCTCTTATGTCTGAGGATGAAGAGTTGCTGGAATCTTAATCATTTTTCTCAATGCTGCCATGTCTGCATCTCTTAATTTTAACAGCGCTTGTACAGCCTTGATGTCCTTGGGATCATGCCCAAGCTCTATGATGATATCCTCCAATGCTTTGATTCGATTGTCTTTTTCCTGGGAGGATGCTTTCTCCAACTCAAGTTGGGTAGCTGTGTTATTTAGGCTATTTTCCAGCCTATAATTCACCAATGTTTTGTCTGCAAAGGTAGCATATACCATCTCACCAGTTTGCTTGTGCAATTCAATCTGATCCATGGGGTGGATGTCTTTTGCAAGGACCTCAAGGTTGGTCCTTATGTAGTCTGCAGCTGACTGTGGCTGCAGCATGGTTGGCATGAAATGACTCATTACCATTTTGCCCTCATGTACATTATATGCAGACATCAACCTTTGTTGGTTTGTAGGAGCCATCTTTAATAAGTGGTTCTAGAGTTGTATCTTGAGTGGCTCATTCCTCTTTTTGATATCAATAAATTGTTGTTTGATGCCTGCTTCAGCTCCCCTTTGGTGGCTTGAGGAGCTGACAGGAACTTGCAGATGCTTCCATGCTTGGTGGGCCCATGCCCAAAGATTGCCCTATAGGCATTTCTTCTTCTGAAAAGGGATTTAGCCTCTGTCTTTTCTCTCCTGGAGTTGTGGATGTGGTGAGGGGAGTCTCTTGCTCTTTATCCCTCTTCCGATTTCTGTCTTCATTTTGTGGGGTTTGGAGGACCGAGGCCTCCACCGTCGTTTCCTGCCTAGGAGGCACAGTGTCTTGTGCCTGCTGCCCAGTGGATATTGGGGCTTCAGCTGTTTGTTCTTGCTGCACTGGCTGCTCCTGTTTTTGTTGTTCTTCTTGCTGCTATACTTCTTCATGAGGTGTCTGTTCTAGCTCCATCTGTTTCTCTTTGCCCTTGCTGGAAGCCTGATAAGTAGCTTTGGCTGCTTGCTGATGTGCTGTAGAAGATGAGGCAGCTGCTCCAAGTTGCCTTTGATGTGAAGAGGGAACCTGTCCACAAGTTTCCAAGTCAGCCTCTTTTTCAATATTCTTTGCCTCTCTTTGTATCATTTTCTCTCTTGTAATTCGCTCTTCTAGGGTGCCCTCTTTCCAACTCAATAATTTGGCATACTTCTCAATGTGAGGCAATCTGACATGAGGATAGCCACCCAATTTATGTTTTACCCTCCTGAGAGAAATGAAATGATTAGGGTCATAGGGTACCCAGCGAAAACTGGTTTCCAATCTGAGGGCCTCTAGCATGCCATCTGCTTCCTTCCATCCCTCCTCCCTTATGTTGTAAAGAAAAGGGCCTAGCTGGTTCCTAACCTTTAGTTGCACTTTATTGTTTTTGCTATGGAAATGGATGTGGTCTGCATTTCCAAATTGCCTGAAATACTCCAAGGCAAATAGTCTCATAGGGACATATCTTGGCAGCCTATAAGGGTCCAACTCACAGCCATATATTCTAATTACTGTGTGGTGTTGGTAAAAGTACCAATCACCAATGCTGTAGGACTTAGAGAGATGGAGAATTCTTTGCATTTCATCAGTCAATCTTGGAGGAGGAACACCATATAACAAGGTCAAAGCTGGATGAATGAAAAGGTCTATGAATTCACAGTATGTGTATGGTGAACGGGAGGTGCAATGAAAAACTGAGGTCCAAAATACTACAGACCTTGGATTTCCCTGGGCATCAAGTTTCTTGAGAGGAATAGGGAAACTGTCTGGTTGATAAAATAGGAACAGATGATAGATGTATGAGGTGTATCTGAACACCTTTTCCCTTTCTAGATTCATCAGTTGCTCATGAATCTTGTTTGCAATATACTCAGCATAGTCATAGTGCACAGCAGGAGGCTTTCCAGGGGAAAATATGGACAGCATGGCCATTATGGTGTCATCAACATCCTCAACTCCCTTGTACCCCAGGACATAGCTGATCAAATCCACCAGCATTTTCCCCAAGTCATTTAGATATGGATGTCCAATAGGAGGTGTTCTCAAAGCTTCAGAGCTTGGCTGAATAAATAACTGATTAATTTTGATGATTTGGGCACTGGACAGGTTGCCCCCCTTCTTTAATAAGTCCAACATGGAGAGAGTATTCAATGGTCTTGCAGAGTGAAAGTGCAGCATCTCATTTATGGCCTCAGGGGTGATGTGGAATAAGACTGAGCCTGTGGGACTAAGAACAGCTCTCTGACATGGATCATAGCATTCACAGCATCTATGGATCAAGTCTGGAAGGGAATTGACTTGAGGGAGGTTGTAAATGGGCAAGTTGGAGTCCCAAATCCCTAAAATATCAGCTCCACTGAGGTGTTGAGCTTTTAATTCATTTAGCATATGAATATTAAATTTAGAATTCATTGAGAACAAGTCTATCATCTGATAATCTTTATCTCCTAGGGCCTTCCATTCTAGCTCTCTTTGTGGAGCATTCAGAGGTTGAATATTCAGGGCTACTGGCGTTTCCATGGTTAAGTAGTACTAAGACTTGTACTAGAACTGGTTTCAATAGGCAGAAAAATACAGAGGGATATCTCTGGAATCAGAGAGGTGAATTACAGAGGAACTGAGGGTAACAGGTAGTGCCAGCAATTGAAATACTGCACAGAGGATTGATAGAGTAAATGCCAGGCCTAGTGAAACTGTATTCACGGTGAATTAGAGGAGCTCGGGTCGTAAGTTCACGAATGCGCGAACTGTTGGTGAATTTGGGAAAATTTGGCTAAATACGGGTTCTGCAAAGGAATTCCGACCCAACAATTGAAAATAGACACTGGTCCTAAGTGTCATGTAAGACTTGAGGGATGTGTGTGAGTTGTCAGTTGTCAACCCCACTTCCATAATTGAAACTTGGAGGTTAGGTCATTTCATAGTAACTCTTCATCTCGTGTTTACCTTGGTAGCCAAATGAAATTTGGTAAATGTGGGAGGGGGTGGTCACAGATTGGTATCAGAGCATGGTTCAAACACTTGGACTAAATGGGATAAATGTATATAGTTATGCATGCATTGTAGTTCAAACATGCATCATGGTGGTCATTATGTAGTTTGTGTCATCATGATATTTTTGGTATCTTATGATGTTAATATGTTGGCTAAGATAGAGCAAGATATGCATATCATCAAAGTGAGGTTGCAGCACTGGACCTCGAGGTAGGAGCAGATCGCCATATAGGTTTGTATGTTGGGCACGAAGGTATGATGGCTAATAGTTGTTATATGCATTATTCTTATAGACATTCCTCTCATTCCATTATTGTTGTGGTTACATGCATGATAGATGTTAGTTAGTCAGTGTGGTCATATGAACATGCATCAGATAATCATGCATGGTAGTTAACTTGTTGTTATATGAATCGTGGTCATACACATTATGATTATGGTCATTGCATTTAAGATATATTTTTTTTTTCTCCGTAAGACTACGCTATTTATATTACAAAAAATTCAAAAATTACAGCAAATTTTACATCAGGGCCGTGGCCCTGCATCTCCAGAGAGATTTTCCCCATAATGGACCTTTCAGAGCAACACCATTACAAAATTGGATCAGCTTTCCATCCTTCCGACATAGCCAGCATCTAAATCGGCACAGTAGACATATAAACCGCCACGGTGGACACATAAACCTACACGGTGGACACATAAACTAACACGATGGACATATAAACCGTCATGGTGGACACATAAACAAACAGACAAAGAGAGTAGAAGAGACGAATAGAGAGTTGCGTTCCTGGCAGTGAAAAACAGAGTGACGGTTGAGCTATTCCTCATCGGTTGTGTGAGGCTCATCCTTCGTTTGACCTTCGAGCTTCTGAGATTCCTCCATGTCTGAGCGCAACGACCTCTGTACCGGCTCACTGGGGCCCGCAACAACAGCTTGTGTGGCTTGGGGAGTGTCTGCTCTGGTTGGCCGCCTCATATCTACCATAGGAACTTGCATGTCAACCACTGGCACATTCAGGTCTTCCAATTGCCCCCTGAGACTGCTGCAATGTTCCACAAAGACTGAGACAATGAGAGTGTTGTTCTCTAGAGTGCAGGGGATCTGGTAGCGAACAGCCAGATGCTCCACATGACCACAGTCCATAATTTCTCCCCATCCACGCACATTTCTGCGGCCTGCAAGTCTGCTCGGGTTTCTGTTCTGCTTAGAAGTGATTTCCACCGAGGAGGAAGGCGAAATGACTGGCCGCTGAGTAGCAGAACGACCCCTGGAACCGCCACGATGACTGCTCATCTGGGCCTTTCTCTCTGCATCTTCCGTTTATCCTCCAAACAAGAATTCTTCTGAGAAATCTTACACTAAACCAGAGAATGTTCCGTCTCTACCAGCTTCTGCTTGGACCGCTTGAAGGAATGTAGAAAAGCGGCATGGGGTTCGAGTTTATTGAGCGCCACTCTCCTCGTTCTTTGCTGCACATTGAATGTCGACTGGACCAGCCTTAAAACCCAAATAACTTCACCTTCCGTCGAATTTACTGCGCCAGCGTCCTGGTAAGTCGTGGCTCGTCTGGGCTGACACATGCCCATGTGACGAGCCACCTGCCTTTCACGCATCGAAGTCACCCGCATCCAGGAGAGGGAGGTCTTTTTGCACCAAAGAGATGCAATCCTTTTTGAGTTGAGCATCATCTACCATATCCGGTGAGCCTGAGAAGTAAGGTGTCGACTGTGACACGCCTTGATTTGCCATCCGATCTGCTACCTGGTTTGCAGTTCTCCTTACATGATGGAAGGTTATATTGCGGGGAGTGTGGAGCTTTTCTTCCAGGGATTCCAGTCGGCTAAGCAGGCTCCAACTTGTTGCAATCTTGACTGCTTTAGCCCCAACCTGTATTCTTTTAGCCGCCTCTATGAGTATAAGAGAGTCGCCTTCAACTTCAAGTGGGAAGAAGTGATGTTGTTCAGCGAGACAGATTCCTTTCCAGAGACCTTCCAGTTCTGCTGCGTTGTTGGTGTCTTTGCCTATTGTTCCATAGTATAAATGTACCGCTTCTCCTGTGTGTCGTCTGATGACTCCCCCAAATCCTGCAGGGCCAGGGTTGCCTTTGGCTGCTCCGTCGAAGTTCAGCTTGTATGAGTTGAATGCAGGTGGGGACCAAGAAGATTGTGAGGTGGATCTGATAGATGGATTGGCGATTACCTTGACTAAGGCCTTGAGATCAAGATTCCATTCTTTTAGAATGCGGTGCTCCTGCTGAGTTTCGGGCATGTCAGTGTCATTCCAGGCTCTGATGGCCAGGGTTTCCTAAATGTTTTTTTTTAGGATGAGCCAAAGATCATCTATAGATCTGTATGTGTTGTTGAAGATTCTGTGGTTGCGCTCCTTCCATAGGGTCCAGTACAGAAAGCCTGGTATAATACTCCACAGAGAGTTAAGAATCTGGCTTTTAAATGGTTTTTTGGCCCAGTTCCTTATGTTTTCTGTTACATCCTCCTGTCTTTGGTTTGCTCTCATGTTGCATTTTCCAACTTTCTCCCAGAGTTGCTTTGCTAGTGGGCACTCTTCCATTAGGTGACTAATGGTTTCATAATTAATGTTGCAGTTTGGGCATCTAGAAGGCCCTACAAATCCTCTTTTTATCAAATTGTCCCAAGTGAGAATGCGTTTTTTGCTTAGTAGCCATAAAAAGGTAGAGATCTTGGGCCATAGCCCTGAGTGCCAAACTTGTTCCCAGATTTGATCTTTGGCCGCCTGGAGATTGGAATAGCGCAAGTGATGGGTTTCTTTTGTGGTAAATGTTCCTTTCATTGTGTAGCCCCATCTGAGTTTATCCTGCTGATTGGAGTGGCGGATTTTCCTGTTTAGGAGTTCCTGATCAATATCGGTGTACAGTTCTCCCTGCCAGTCTATTTGCCAGAGTCGCGCTGGTTTCCATGTCTGAAAGTCATGATGTGTAGATGGCTGCCAGAACTGGTGAACCTATGTGATTCTCTCTTGCTTCATATGAGCTTGCCAAAGAGGTTTGTGAAACAAATTTGCAAGTTTAGGGAGTTGCTGCCATGAGTCTTCCCAGAATCTGGCAGCTTTGCCTGAGTGAATTTCCCAGAAGCTATGTTCTTGTATGAAGCTGCTCTGAGTTTTTGCATTATTCTAGATGAGTGATCCTTGTGCTGTAGGGTTGATTCTGATGAGATCACTCCATTGGCTGCCTTTGGCGTATTTTGCTTGCCATAATTGAGCCCATGGGGTGTTTGGCTTGGAGACCCAGTTCCACCAAATTCGAGCTCCCATTGTGTTGTTGCTTTGAAGCCGATCCCGAAGTCCTAATCCTCCTTCTGATTTGGTTTTACAAACCTCTGTCCAGTTAACAAGAGCCCATTTTCGATTCAGGCCAGTGGAGCCCCAAGGAAGTTGCGTTGTAGATTGCGTATGGCTTTCAGTACCCCTTTTGGAGCTGCCAAGATGGAGAAAAGATAGAGCGGCATTGCTTGTAATACTGATTTTATTAGGACTAGCCTGCCTACCAAATTTAAAGCCCGGAAAGTCCAGGATGAGAGCTTTGATTCGAGTTTGTCCAGGAGCGACCGCCAGGACGCATGCTTGATTGCTGAGTCTGAAAGGGGAGCTCCCAGGTATTTAGAGGGCAGGTGGGATATTGTGAATCCCAAAATTCGAGCAATATTCCTTTGCGTGGTGGGGGGGGTATTGAAGAAGAAGAGTTGAGATTTTGCAGCGTTAATGGAAGTGCCAGAGGCGTCAGAGAAGAGGGAGAGAAGAGATTTGAAAACAGAGGTTTCTTTTGCGGAAGGGTGCCCGAAAAGCATAGTATCATCAACGAATTGCTGATGTGTCTGAGGAGTGCATCCATGGAGAGAGATGCCTTTGAGAGCTTGGGAGGAAACTGCCGATTTGAGGAGCCTGCTGAGCCCTTCGGCCATTAGAACGAAGAGAAAAGGTGATAGAGGATCCCCTTGCTTGATGCCACGCGAGGGGCGAAAGGGAGATGAGGGAGAGCCATTCAGTAAGACAGAGAAACTGGGAGATGTGATTAGGTTCATGATCCATCTGGTCCAGGTTGCATTAAAGCCAAAAGCCAAGAGCATTTTATGAATGTAATTCCAGCTAAGCTTGTCGAAGGCTTTAGAAAGGTCTAATTCGAGAAGCATACCTGGTTTTTTGAGAAGCTTTAGAGAATGTATGACTTCGTTTGATAGAATTATTCCATCCATGATCTGCCGGCCTTCAACGTATCCCGTCTGTTCTGGAGAGATGAGCAGGGGAAGGAGTGGTTTGAGACGGTTTGCAATGACCTTTGAAATGAGTTTGTAAATCACATTGCATAGCGCTATTGGTCTGTACTTCTCAGGTTTGTTTGATGCCGCTTCTTTGGGTACCAAGGCTATGAAGGTTGAGTTGAGGGCCGGGAGGACCCAGTGCATGCTTCGGGATTCCTCCACTAGGTCCCATACTTCAACTTTAATGAGTTCCCAAAATTCATGAAAGAAATTGGTGGTAAATCCGTCAGGCCCTGGTGCCTTGCCGTCTTTGAGCTGAGCCATGGCTTCTTCTACTTCCCTTAATGATGTGGGTTGGAGCAATTTATTGTTGTGATCCTCATTTATAATTTTTGGAATATGCTGCGTGATGGCTCTGATTGCCTCATCCCGGTTGCCGTCAGGTTCCTTTAGAATGTCCTTGAAGTATCCTGTGAATTCTTTTTCCATGTCTTCATGAGCCTCAATTATTTCACCCTGTTGATTGTTGACAAAGGTAATGTTGTTGTGCATATGCCGTTGTATGGTAGTTTTGTGGAAAAATTTTGTATTTTTCTCTCCATCTTTAAGCCAGCTGATTCGGGATTTTTGCCGCCATAGAATTTCCTCTTGTTTTTGGCGTTCTTCAATTTGATTCCAGAGGATCTGCTCCTGTTGAATTTGTTCTTCTGTACGGCCTTCCAGAATGAATATTTGTTGTAGTGCTTTCATTTGCTACTCCAGTTTTTGTCTGCTCTCCTGTATGTTGCCAAAATGAGTTCGGTTCCATACTTTAAGAACTTGTTTCAGATTTTTCAGCTTTTGTTGAAACTGGTACATCTTAGCTCCCGCAGGCGGGGTGTAAGATGTCCATGCATGATTGACCACGACCTTGAAATTGGCGTTTGTGAGCCAAAAGGCTTCGAATCGAAAGGGTCTGTTGCAGCAGTTGCCTGGTCTGGACCATTGGAGCAAAATTGGCTAGTGATCTGAGCCTCCTTGGGGAATAATTGAGGTGTTAAAATCCCCTCCAAGGTGGATCGCGTTGTCTGAAATTAAGAATCGATCTAGCCTTGAGGCAATGTGGTGAGCACCTCGGCGCTTGTTGGACCAGGTGAAAATGCCATTGGAGGTGGGAATGTCCATGAGCTGATTGTTTTGTAGGAATTGCTTGAAGCCGCTGCTGTCACTGTCGAGCCTGGTTCTGCCCCCTTGTTTTTCTTCCATGGATTTTATTATATTGAAGTCGCCTCCGCCAATCCATAAGGGGAAGTGTCTGTTTTCATTGAGGATGGAAATCGTGTCCAGGAGGTCCAATTTTTGCTGAATTGTCTGCGGGAAGTATACATTGGTGAGATGCCCATGGATGTTGGTTCCAATGAGGTGGAAGGTAGCTTGAATAAGATGAAGAGTGGCATGAAAATTATCAAGTGAAACAATCTGCGGGTTCCATAGAATGGCAAGACCGCCGGAGGTCCCTGAGGCGTCTACTGAAATTGAACTGCTGCCTGCCCATATTTTATTGCTAAGTTTGTCTGTCGCTGTGCTACTGCTTTTTGTTTCTTGAAGAAAAACTATTGCTGGTTTTTCTTGCATTATCAGGTTTTTGATCATTCTGTGTTTAGAGGGACTGTTGAGTCCTCTTACATTCCATGAAATGAGCTTCATGTAGACTGAGATTTGGGTTTGTAGAACTTGGTCAACTTGGGGAATCGCCCAGAATCCATAAGTAATTCCCCTACTATTATTGTTCTCTGAAGGTCTGTTTTTTTGCCCCTTTTTTTTGTTTCTTTAAGGATCTTTTTTCCATCCCAGTGACTGCCTCCTTGTATTCCCAGGATTTTATGGTGCTGCACCTTGGTTAGGACTCCTTCAAGTTTGTCTATTTGCCAGGGGGGGATTGAGTTGTACTCTTTTTGTTTGCATGTTGTCTCAAGTTTGGAGATGTCAAGCTTGGAGATTTCAAGCTCTTCTAGATCTACATCTTCCGGATCTTCCTCCATAACAATTGGAGTGTTGTGGCCCTCCTCCGCTGCATCTTCATGAAGACTCAGGGCTAGAGCTGCGTCGAGATCCATATCTGAAGCTTGTTGTTTTTCATTCAACATGGTTTTCCCCTTAGATGGGAATAAGGGACCGAGATCTGAAAAATATTTGGTTTTCTCCATGGAGGGGGAAGGAGCAGAGTTGGAAGAGGCTGGGTCAGAGGAGAACAAGGGGTTGGAGCGGATGAGGGAGGGCGAGGGTGGGAGAGGCTGACCCGGGGATTCAGAGTTGGGACTATCTTGTTTATCATGCGAGGCAAGAATAGAGAAGCGGTTCTGGGGGTTCGCTTTAAAGGCTTGATCCGGAGCTGCTTGGTTTTTCTTGGCGTACCTGCGGCGGGTGGGGATTTTGGTGAAACCATCTGAGTCGTTATTAGAATCATTAGATGAAGCCTTGGACTGCGCATTTAAGGGACAGTCTCGGAAGAGGTGGCCATGCTCATGGCATTTTCGACAGTGGAAAGGGATATGCTCATAATCTAAAGGCTGTTTCCATACAAAGTCATCGTGAAAGAGACTTACCGAGTCTGCAAGGGTCTTGGTTAGGTGCATCTGGACGCAGATCCTAGCATATGAGGTGTATTTGCATGTCTTTGTTTTGGTTGCAACTTTGATGAAGGTCCCCAGTTTGTTGCCAATGTCTGCCAGCGTTTCTTCTCTCCAATATTCCACGGGAAGGGAATACATTCTTATCCAAACAGGGGCCCAACTGAAGTCTTCTTTATCAGGGTTGAATCTGGGCTTCCATTTCGTTAGATACAAGCCTGAAGAGTTAAAGAAGTATGGGCCGCCTTCAAATATCCTTATTTTGTCCTCTAAACAGTTAAAGATGGCTGTAAAGAAGCCCTTTGGGCCAAGCTGCAGAGTTACTTGTCCTTTGGGCTTCCATTTTGAGGCTATCCATCCTTGTAAGGCTTTTTCTGTGGGCCAGAATCCCAAGAACTTTCCGATAAGTGCATAATCCTGCATGAATTGGATTTAATTGCATTTAAGATATTGATGTTATATGTATCGTGCTAATTTGCATTGGCTTGTGTTGATGGTTATGGTTATGATATTCAGGTATGAGTTGATATACTTGTGATATTGTGTTATACTAATCTAGACTAACTTATGCAGATGAGATAGCCTCCCCTCAGATACATTGAGATATGAGTTTTTTTATGTCATCTATTTTGTTTATCTAACATGGTATGTTTGTAGAAAATAAAAGGTCTTGCATGAAAAGTAGAGTAGTGGAATACAGTTCACATGACTTTTGTTACAGGTCTAACGTGAAATATACAGAATGGAGAAGTGGAATGATTATGTGGTATGCTTTCAAGTAAAAAATGTATGAGAAATGAAAATCAATTTTTGGCAAGTCTGGCTAATTTTGGTAGAACCTTGGAGATCGGACCATTATAGTAGTTTCCTCCTCCAACCTTAGTGTGGATCATGGACAGTGAGGGGGTATGTTCACAAGTTGTTTGAATGATTGATTAATTTCTAGAAGATTACATGAAGGAATGATCTTGTTTTAGGACAGTTGTGCTAACACAATATGTGTTGAGATAGTTGATATTCCCTTGACTACAAGTAGGTTCTAGTTGTAGTATTATGACTAATGATTGTGATTTGATTATCACATGGTTGTTAGTCTTCGTAAAGGTTGATTTCAAAAATAGATATAATTTCTTGATATCTGGAACATGTGACTAACATGTGCGAATAGTTGCAAGGAAACATGTTTGGTATTAGCATGACAATGTAACAGTTGATTTGTTTATATAACTAATAGTTGGGTGATGTGATAGCACATAATAAGACTCAATTACAGCAAGGTAAAGAGGTAAAAGAAAATAATTGGGTGAGAATTCCTTGGCTATTTTTGGAAACTACAATTCCAATTGAATGAGTGCTTTACATATAGGAAGTCTTCTTAACCTAGATTTTGTCTAAAATTATGTGGATATGTGTTAGATTCATGAACATGTATTTGATATGAATAATAGCTAGTTTCTAGTTATGGCTAGATTCGCTAAGGAATTAGAGTCCCTTGAGAGATGATATATGTAGGTGTTTAGTTATAGGTAGAGTTATGGGTAAAACAAGGTTAGGTAACCGATATATTGTTATTTTTATTTATGCACTGGCAATTGCATGTGTTTATCGCAGCATGATGCAAGGGATTGCATGGAAAAAGAGATTTCCATGAAATCGTGAAGAAGGTTGGGGTTGAATTTTCCCTTGGAAGCATGGGAACCCATGGAGTTGATTCATGGTGTATGTTGTTATTTTTTGTGCTTTCAGTGTTTTGTGACTTGTTTACATTTGAATTTTGGTTTTGATCGTCTCTAGCGCATGACCATGCCATTTTGTTTGTGGTATTGTATTGTAAGTGTATTTTAATGGTTTTTCTTCTTGTTTACTTCTTAATTTTTCCTTTTATGTTTTGAGGTTCTTTGGAATTGGTTGGGGAAAGAAGAAAGTTAATTGAGTACAGGGGCAGCTGAATGAAACCCAACAAGTAACATAAGACTTAGGTGAATCCTAGTGCATGTATAAGGGAATAATATGATAGTCAGTTAGATTGGTTGGGTCGATTGGGGTAAATGGATGGTGGCAGGATAGTCATGAGAAAGGTAATAGGGAAGGTAAAGTAAATGTATTTGAGAGGTTAGATGCCTTAGTTATGTTGGGAACTATTTTTCTCGATATTGTGCATGTGATGCACAATTAAAAGGAGTTCTCTTAACCTTAACCTTATGATATCTGGTAATTGTGTTATGATTATGATTATGTTGATGTATATATATGTATATATGTATGTATGTATGTTGTTGTCTTATAAGGTCTTTAGGGATCATGATTGCTTTATGCCAATGTTTATATCTATATATGTATGTATTTATGCCATTGTTTGACAAGGTCATCAGGGATCATTCTTGTGGAGGAATGATTGCTTGTACAGGTGAACGACATGAAGGGGTTCCTAGTTTATGAGGAATCAAGTGGGTAGAGTGGCCCTATAAAATCTACCAGGTTGATATTATGTGGATATGAATTGATATTATGTGCTTATACTATGTATCTATTTATGCCATGATAGGTAATTCTGAGGGATATGTTAATGGAATCAAAGCAGTGTGATCTACGAAATGTTGGGACAAGCATGGATAGAGGAATGACACTACAAGAAAGGTTGTTTGGGAGATACAGTGTGGTCGCTAGATGTTCAGTACTATTTTTGTGTACATGTGGTGTTGTGTACACATTTTGCATGTGGTGTTGTGTGCATGTCATGTTGTGTACATGTGGTATTGTGTACATGTTGTGTAGGTGGTGTTGTGTGTTAACACTCCTCAGTGTCCCAAGGCTGAGAAAGGATGCGAAGGAGCTAACCTCAGACTAACCTTGGACTTTCCAGCTAGCACTACCAAATCAGAGAGGGCTCTCTCTAAAAAAACCTCACAGTCAATGGAAGTAACTCGAGAATATGTGGATTTTAGGCTAGGTATTTGGCAGAGTAGGGTTTGATTTAGGGTTTGCTGGATAGAAGCACTAGGTTTGAGAACTAGGTCAAGTATCCCAAATGATCAATTGCAGATATAGAATGAGGCAAGGTAGGTGTAATCAATGGAACAAAGTGAATTTTTCATTGTATTGTGGCGAGGGGGAAAGAAGAATAAAAATGAGCATATAGGTATGAATTCATTTTCTTAGAAGAAAAAAACACTTATATGAAAATCTCAAACAAAACATAGCATATTGGTCATGAAATATTCTTTAAGACTTAAGAGATAATCACCAGAAGAATATAGGTGGATGCTGGAAATACTTAATCATCAAATGCATAAAGAAAATTGGAGAAAAATAGTGCCACAAACCACATCATAAGAATCCCATAAAAATAGTTGCAACTGCATATATTTCTACAAAAATGTCTAGTACACTAGTCCAAGAGTCGAGCTTCAAGAATCCAACTACATATAGATGAAAAACAACATGCCCCCTCTCAAGGGTCGAATCTTACTTCCTAGGAACTGATTTCCTAATCGTACCTAACTACTGCCACATCATGAGTAGTTAGAAACCACTTTCCTCCTTTACATTAACTGATTTGAATTTGAATTTGAAGGCATTTAATTACAATATATTCACTCTAACCATCATTAAAACACTCAGCTACATAATGTAAAATCATTTTGACACTAATTACATCAACAAAAATCAACTCTACACCACGAAAATGCATAAAAAAGCTTCATTCACAGAAGTGCGGCAAATGCTTCAGAAGCGCAGCGAGTGTTAGCAGAAGGACGATGAGTCTTTGACTTGATGTTTTCATGATATTGAAGTGGCTTTGAAAATTTTTTATGACCTAGGAAGATATTTTAGGATGTATACTACACCCTAGGATCTTTAAGTCACCCAAATTCTATCATTAAGACTCCTCAAAAATAATTTGAAAACAAGTTCTCCAAAAGTGTAGCAAGTCCTCTAAAACAGTGGTAGAAAGGATGAAAATAGGAAGTTTTTGTTGCTTTTCTGAAAAATTATCAACTATTAAGTGACCCCTAGTAGTTTTCCAACATGTACAAGTCTAGAGCTATCTCCACATGCTTTCCATGCTTCATTTAGAGCCTCTAGGAAAAATCACAACAAGCACACGCTGCATTTCTGTAGGATGCTTTTTTGCCAGTGCACAAAAAACTCGAAAATTTTCAAAAATTTGTCTCCTTTCTTAATTTCTGACATGGCTTCAAACAACTAAGGAGGCATCTACTAAGAGATAAAGATTATCCATCTTCTTAAGCTTCTTTAGTGTCTTCTTAAGCTTCTTCTTAATGCTCTTAACCCTAATCTTGCACACTATGTTACTTATGTAATAGAGCCTTGCCATATGCCTCTGCATGGTAGTGTCTATGTTTGCCTTCTTCAGTAGTTTCTCTAGGTGCACATTCACCTTCGCAAACCAATACTCGTTCTCTTCAATTTCTACATCTATGGGGTCATCTAAGGTTTTTAGGGTTTGAGGAGAAGAAGGATTTTCTGCTTGTTGTCCCTTCTTGGCCATGGCTTTGGTTGTGGGTCTCCTTAGCTGCACCTGAATGTTATCCTCTTCTAAATTTTCCACATCAATGACTTCTTTACCTTTTTCCTTTGCTGCCATAACATATTCTCTAATAGATGAGAGAGAATATTCATGTGATTTACCTTGCTACATTAGGCTTAGCTTCAGTTGTATATTCTCTTATTTCAAGAAATCCATCATGAAATTGACTTTAGAAAGGTCATCATGTAACCCTTTGATCTGTGTTTGCTACTCTTTAATGATGTCTTATGCTGCCTTATCTCCATGATCAGTCATATCCACCTCAGGAGGTACCTTTCCATGATGCTGCAATGGTTAATCACCTTTATCCCTAGGTGATTATTCTCTCATGGCTTCAACTTGGACTTCTTCAATAATAACCTCCTTAGGCACTCTTTTTGCTTGACCCCTATTCATAGCTCTAGGACTAGGCATGTCTCTTTCTATCTGAGGGACAAAAGCTAGCCTCTTACCCATCTTGTATGTTTGTGAAACCTCTGCACTAGGATTTCTTTTTTTCACAGATGGTATGCTAGATGGCTCAGGTCCTTGTGGCCCAGATGATGTTGGAGTATTGAGGCTTTTGGACTGATGAGAGAGAAGAAAGAGAGCAACTACCTCCAAGAATGCTTCCCATGACATATTGACATGTGTGAGCTGGTGGAGAACTATGATTTGATCAAAGTGTGATGGAATAAGCTTGATCGATGATCTTTCCCTTTATTTTGCACCTTTTCAGTCATCTTAACCACGCTTCTAAACAAGTAATTGGGTAGGTTTAGTAGTCTGATGGATTTGAAATGCATCAACAACCTGATGTGATACTGATACAACCTGATGAACCTAGCTTCACAAGTGAAATATTTCATAATCATCTTCATCAAAGAAGTATATTTCTCCAATAATTGCCTGCTCGGAAATATATGAGACGGGGTTTCCTTATACCATAGTTTCAAGAACACTTTGTATTTTTCAATGTCCAAATCCATTCCCTTAAACCAAATTTCTCCTTAATTGGGGATACTAGTGGCTGAAGTTATAACCTCTGTTGAGACTAGGAAGTCCATCCCTGCTATGGTGGTCTTGTTCTTCTTGAAACTGGTGGAAAGTAGACTAGTCAACTCACAATGGTAGCCCAACTTGATCCAGGTGGATATTGGTGGCCACCTGCCTATTCGACTTGGACCCCCAACATTGTTTCTTTTAGTTTTTCAGTTTCCTTAATTGTAGCACAGTTTACTCGTTTTTGGCAGTTTTTCAGGTCCTAAACTTCCTGAGTCGTTCTAAGGCCCTAAATGGAATTTTTACGGAAAATGAAGAGGCCAAAAACATCTCAAACTAACTTGTGAGTTTTTTTACGGCCTTCTCTTCGAGATGTTCGAAATGAGGTATTATGATAGCCAAACAAAGATCATATGCCAAAGTTACGACCCCGGGAAGTTGATGTACCAATTTACCCAAACAAGGCCCATAGTTTTGGTGCTTCATCTCCTAGGGTTAGGTTTTCAGATGTTTAGGGTTTTCCATTGTTTCTCAATAATAAATAGGACTTTGAGACTCATTGTAACATAGTTCACAAGCATGTAGCCACCACATCTCTCCTTAGAGATAAGTTAACATTGCTTGAGCTAGCTTATTTCCATTCTGTTTGTAAGCATAGTTCAGTGTTTTTCCATTAATGAAATGACGTGTTTTTCTGCCGCATCTATGTGTTTATGATGATATCTATAAGTTGTTGTGTTCTTGTTTAATTTCAGATCAGTGGTATTAGAGCGGTCTACTATTTCTTTGTTTTTCTTTGCATGTCCCCAACAAGGTCAGGGTATAAGGAATCAGATCTCAATCTGGTTGAACCATTGCAAGATCAGCCTCGTAAAAGCTGATGACCTCCCATGGTGGAAGAAAAGAAAGACGAGGGGGAAGGAGATCCTTTCAAAATGTTTCTCGATGAAGCTCTCAAGCGATAGAGGGACACGATGATGGATAACTTTTCCCAGATCCTTTCATGGCTACCCACAGGCAATGCATCTTCATCCAGCAGCCACTCTAGATGCGCCACACATTTTAAGGTACAAATTAACTTCAATATTCCCATATTCAAAGACCTGATAGATGCAGAAGTTGTAGATAAATGGTTAAATCTATTGGAAGGATATTTTTTAGTTCATGACTTTTCCAATCGAGAAAGTATTATGTTTGCACTTCTCAAAGCATCCCAACATTTCAAGGACTGGTGGGAAACCTACTCTAAAAAAAGGATGAGAGTGAACCCTTGTTCTTTTCAGCTACACCCACTTAGAATTCTTTCTGAGATACCATGAAGGAACAATATTACCTTGTCGGGAGCTATGAATATAAATACATAAAGTGGACCACGGTACAGTAGGGAAGGGACCAAGATGTGCCAGAGTTCACAAATACTTTCCATACCTTTGTACGAAGCTAGGTATCAAGGATACTGAGTGGAATTTGGTGATCAAGTACCATGGTTTTCTACACAAGTACATCTAGGATGAGATGGAGTTCCTAGACATTTCCTCACTGTGCTGAAGTAAAATTATAAGTGCGAACACAAGCAAAGTCCTCTAGCCCGATAATGGGTCTAGCCACAATAGATACATTCTATGGAATATTTCCTTAGGTGAGAACCAATTAAGACGACCTACCTCTTAGTATGCTTATCCAATTTGATGATGTCCTTGCTTGCTCGCTCCAAATATCTCTTGCTTCCTTATTCAAACACCTGAAACAAGTAAACAACAACAAACAACAACCGTGATAATAGACAAATTGTAATTCAACCTACTTAAAAAGTTAAGAAACATTAAGCCATGAATATGTAAGATGACAAAACATGTACAAAATCAATTGATAGTTGCATATATATTGATATCAAAGAGAGATTACAACCATTTTCTTGACGTTGCAGTTCTCCTCTGATAAGACCAGGTTCCCACACTCTTCTGCTAGCATTCCATGATGGCTTCATCCAAAAATAGTTTTAAGGTTGTTCCCTTTAGGCTTCACTCCAAACAAAATCATACTTCTCCTTCACACAACTAGATAGCTACAAATATGGATAGCTTGTTGTTTACTCTAAACCAAAATAGCACTAGCACACCAACATCAACACTAGCTTGTGCCTGGGAAGAAGGGAGGTTTATATAGGATGAATGGATGGGAGATGGATCCTCTTCTCAAGGGAGAAGGTCTTATCCCTTGAGGTAGTTCCATCATTATAGGGGAAAGGAGCCCAAACTAACATCCTCGACCCCATCAGGCCAAACCATTTACCAGACTTCCATTATGAAGCTTCTAGAGTTGGAAGCTTTGGCTCTTAATTTAAAAAACTTTCCATAACAAGACCAGCATGGCTAGAACACAGCTCAGTCACTCCAATCGGAGCTAGGGATAGTGCTAATCTCTACACATCGGTGCGGTGGAGACAAAGGTCATTAGTGCTGGTCTTGTAAACTAGGAAAAACAAAAGTTTCAGGGGAAAAGGTGCAAAATGGAATTGATTTGCTCATGAAGAGGGCCACAATGGGAGTTTCTTCATGAAGGCAAAGCATGTGGGTTCACTGTAGAGGTCCTCTACGATCAAGAAATGGGGAGTACAAGGACAGTGATGAAATTCTATATAACACTCACTCGGCACATTGTATCAGTACACTATAAAGATTGAGCAGAAGCTTAAACAAAAGAAGCGAGACTTTGGAGGTGTGAATCCAAAGCAAGGAAAAGGTGCCCCCAAACCATAGAGTAAGGGACCAAGCCAAGTTTGGGCTACCCAGGACAACCCGCTGAAGCCACAAGCAAAGAAAAACACCAAAATGATGAAGAAAGACAAAGGAAAATTGTGTGAATTCCATAAGAGCTCCACTCACAATACAAGCGAGTGTCGGGCCAAGCAGTAACTGGTGGCCAATCTGAAGGCTTCCAAATCAGAGTAGGTTCCGACTCTGAATCAGAACCGAATAAGGGGACTGACAAAGGGGAGCATATCATTGATGTGGAGCCCAATGCCACTATGGCCACCACAAAGATCCATAAAATTGAGCCTGAAGATCCAGAGGAGGGGGAACGCCTCTTCCACTCATAGATGTGGGTGAAGGGTTCTCCGTTGCAGTTCATTGTCAACAACGAGAGCCAAATAACCTCATTTCAGCAGAGTTGCAAAGTGGCTGCGCCTAAATACTACAGCACATCCACAACCATACACCATTAGGTGGCCTCACCAAGGATGAGATCTTCATGCTAGCCAGCAATGCCACCTTCTCTATAGCATCAAGCCCTTCACGGATGAAGCATTGTATGACATTTCTCCTCTTGAAGTTTCTGATGTATTTTTAGGACAACCATACTTGTGGAAGCGACATGTTGTATATGAGTCTAGACATCGCTTTGTGATTATTACTTTGGTTAATAAGTTGTACAGGATACCAGAGGTAGCCCCACATACCACCATATCTTTGATCACTACAAAGCAATGTAGTAAGATTATTTCCCTGACTAGGAAATGTGTTTTCATTATGATTTCCCCCCAAGGAAGGAAGAAGGTTGTGGCCACGGCTTCCAAGCAAGGCTCCTCTGCATAGCAACAACATATGGACAAGGTCATGGAGGAGTACAAGGACATTTTCACCTCACCCACAGGGGTACCTGTGCACTATCAGGTCAAGCACTCCATCAATCTGACCCCGGGCGTGCCACTACCCAATGGACTGATATATCAATGCTCTATTCTATATAACGATGAGATCAAGAGGTAGATTTAGGAACTACTATACAAAGGGCACATCAAGCCAAGCTCATCACCCTGTGGAAGCCCAATTGTATTGGTACAAAAGAATGATGGGACCTAGAGACTTAGTATTGACTATCGGGCACTGCACAAGATCATTGTTCAGGATAGGTACCCAATCCCATGGATTGATGACCTTCTGGACCAGTTCAAGGGAGTCAAATATTTTTGGAAGATTGACTTGAATTTAGGCTATCACTAGGTGCTTATCGAACCCTCTGATGTGTGGAAGACTCCCTTCAAATCCAAGGAGGGCCTTTTCAAATGATTGGTCATGTCGTTCTGATTAATGAATGCCCCTGCAACCTTCATGACACTAATGGATGACATCTTTCAGCCCTTCACCAATGCATTCGTGGTGCTGTATCTAAATGACATCTTGATCTTCACCAAAGTTGGGAAGAACACCTCCACCATATTCGGTAGGTCCTTCAAACCCTTCGACGACACAAGCTGTGTGCTAACTTTGAGAAATGCACCTTTGGCCTGACCCAAGTTCAATATCTGGGGTACATCATTGGTTAGTAGGGTGTATATGTGGACCCATCCAAGATACAAGTCATCCAAGATTGTCCAGCCCCAACCACTCTAATAGAGCTCCGCAGCTTTTTGGGTCTTGCCAGGGTTCTCTCATATTGCTTGGCCTTTAAGTCAAGTCACCAAGGACAGAGTGAAAGAAAAGTTCTTTTGGTCGGAAACCTAGCAGTGAGCATTCTCCAAGTTGAAGAATCACATCTGTTCTACACCAATGCTCACATTACCAGACATGCGACAACCATTTGAGATTGAGACAGATGCCTCTGACTATGCTATTGGGGCAATTCTTACTCAACATGGGCATCTAGTGGCTTACCATAGTGAGACACTTTTAGATGCAATCTAAAATTACCCCACTTATGACAAAGAAATGTATTCCATTGTGCAGGTCTGTCGTCAATGGAAAAATTACATTCTGGGGAAGGAAACGGTCATCCACACAGGTCACAGGCCTCTACAGTTCATACAGACACAAGGGAAGTTGCAGAACAATCGCCATCAGAAATGGTCCACCTATCTGCAAAAGTTCCATTTGAACATTAAGTATAAGAAGGGCAACACTAATAATTTCTTTGATTTCCTCAGAAGATCAGAGGTCATGGCGTTGATCACTATGCTAGACTCCTATGGGCACGAGACATCAGGGTGCCCAAATGTTTACAAGAGCGATCCAAAATTCAGCAGCATATACCAGACACTCCTGGAAGGGAAGAAAGTTCCAAATTTTCACATTCAAGATGCACTATTATGCCACTTGGGAAACATATGTGTTCCTTCAAGTGAGCATGCCAAGATGATTTGGGAGGTGCACTGCAGTTGGGTCACTGGAAATTTCAGAGTAGAGAAAAGAATGGTGGTATTGCAGAAGTATTTTTATTGGCTGAAACTTCGTCAAGATGTTGGGAAGTACATTAGATCTTGCACCACCTGCATCATAGCCAAACTAACCATCAAGAAGAAAGGCCTGTATACTCCTCTACCTACTCCTAACTGGCCTTTGGAATCTGTCTCCATGGATTATATGTTGGGACTTCCCTCTACTAAGCATGGCAACAATTGTGTTTTTATGGTCATCGACAAATTCTCTAAGATGGCCATCATGGCGGCCTGCAAGAAAAGTATCTCAGCAGAGGCCACTTCTAAGCTCTTCTTCGAGCAAGTGTGGGTACACTTTGGGATCCCACAGTCCATTATCTAAAATCAGGACATCATATTCCTAAGTGCATTTTGGTCAAGTATCTGGTCGATGCTGGATACAAAACTCACTAAGTCCATAGCGTTCCATCCCCAAAATGATGGCCAAACATAGGTTGTAAACAAAATGATCGTACACATTTTGTGCATGTACAACTCGAAGAATCCACGGGCATGAGATGAAAGTCTCCCCTATGTCCAACACAGCTACAATACAGCTCTCCACAGCTCAACAGGCCATAGCCCTTTTAAGGTAGGGCTAGGATTTCAGCCATGATGCCCCATTGATGTGACCATACCATTTACAGCCACTCAAGTAGATTCGGCTCACGTGCAATCCAAAGCTAAAAGGGCTAACAGCTTCATTGAGTTCATTCAACACATCCACCAACAAGTCCATGATATATTGAATAGATCCAATGCCAAGTACAAGCAGTGATATGTTCAACATCGAGTGTCGTACAAGTTCCAGGTGGGTGACAAAGTGTGGCCTCATTTACAGAAAGAGCGCCTTGCTGGGCCCCACCACAAGCTTCCCCTGCTCCGATATGGGCCAAACACCATCACCAAGTCTGTCGGTGACAATTCCTTCAAGCTCAACATCCCACCATTCCTTGGTTTGTACCCAGTGTTCAATGTAGATCGCCTTCGGTTATACTTCAAACCATTGTTGGACACATCTGACATTGCAGAACAGCTCACACCAATAGAGCTAAACCCAGACTACATGGAATAGGCCACCACTGATCAGATCATGGACACACAAATCAAGAGCATTCGCTAGTAGAAGATCCAACTATATCAGGATGTCAAATCTAGCCAACTCCTTCACGAAGGCAAGTGGCTTGCCAGGGACCAAGTTCAATAGAAGTTTCCCCATCTCATGGAGGCATTGAATGCAATGGGGACAATTTATTCCTAAGGGGGGAGGAATGATCCAGGTGGATATTGGTGGCCACCTACCTATTCCACTTGGACCCCCAACACTGTCTTTCAGTTTTTCGATTTCCTCAATTGTAGCACAATTTACTATTTTTGGCAGTTTTTCAGGTTCTGAACTTCTAGAGCCATTTTGAGGCCCTAAACGGCATTTTTAGGGAAAACAGAAAGACTGAAAGCATCCCAAACTAGCATTCATGTTTGTTTTTGGCCTTCTCTTCGAGATCTTCAAAACTAGGTATTATGATAGCCAAATGAAGATCGTATGACAAAGTAAAGACCCCAGGAAGTTGATGTACTAGTTTACCCAAACGAGGCCCATAGTTTTGGTGCCTCATCTCCTAGGTTTAGGTTTTTGGATGTTTATGGTTTTCCATTTGTCATGCGGAAAGAGTCAATTTTGCGGACAAAACCGACCTCCCTAGAAGCTAAGGCTTTCTAGTGACAAACAAGACAAGTAAACACTACCTTTCTCTAAATATGCATTTAGAATACAAGTAATCAGGTGTTCATAACATACCTTTAGTCCAACGCTTTGTAGTAGTCCAGCCTCGCCGATCCGGATGAGCTCCTCCTTCTCTTCGAAACCTGCATTCACTAACAAGCCAAAAGATTACATAGCACCTGAATAACTTATAAAATAACACATATTCATCATACAGACCAAGGAGTATATGAAACAAATCATGTATAACAATCTGTTGAGAAAAGTGAGCTTATTTGTATTAAGTGGAAACAAAAGAAACCATTACAACCTGAGCCTTGGTGTTGTGCAGGCCCCTCCTAGGGTCCAGCAAGAGTTTTCCTTTACTTTGATCAGCTCACCCACTTCCAAATAAGGCTAGTAAAGGATGGGAATCTCTCCTCTCAAGCTCTATAAGGGAGTCCTAATTCCAGCAGCATCTACCCTTAGAAATATTTAGCTTTCAACCTCTCCTCCCTCTGGCCCAATGCCTGTATTTATAGTGCTCTAGAGGAAGTTAATCAGGTCCACCATCAATGGGATAAGCCCCTCTTTGAATGGGATAGCTCCCCTCTTGATGGGATAAGTTCCTCTTTCATAGGGATACATGAACCATCTGGAGGCGCTCAATACACGTCAAACAAGCTTCTAGAATGCTCTTGAAATGACCACAAGTAACTTTTTTGAAGTGAAACTTGCGCCTTTTGACCTTTACAGGAGTATGCACCCACCCCTTTACAGACAGAGCGTACAAGTACGCAGGTATTGTGAACTTGGGGTGCGTACACGCAGGTAAGGCTAAGAGAAACTGCGTAACCAGAGTTATTTGACTTTTTAAGGACTTTCTTTCTTTCTTGGAGTTTGACATGAGGAGCAGAGGTATGAGACTTGCCAAGGAGGATAGTATGACAGTTGATAGAGCCATACTGACTGTAGATAGTCATGGTGACAAATTTTAGTGTAACACCATTGTTTCTCAATAATAAATATTCCTTTGAGCCTCATTCTAACATAGTTCAAAGGCATGTAGCCGCTACATCTCTCCTCAAAGATAACCTAACATCACCCAAGCTATCTTATTTCCGTTCTGTTTCTAAGCATAGTTCAGTATTTTTCCATTAATGAAATGAAGTGTTTTTCTGCTGCAACTTTGTGTTTATGATTATATCTATAAGTTGTTTCATTCCTCTTTAAGTTCAAATCACACCTCTTGTACTTTCTCACAAAACCCTAAGCAGCCTACTTGTTTAAATGACCTCTTGATGAACTTTGAAGCATTGATCTTCTGCATATGAGTTGGATGATATCTTGAGACATGTCCCCCCTTTTTGTATTTCTTCTTTTCACTAACCATGCTATTGGCTTTTCTTGACTAAAAATCCTAGTTTGAGAGGACAAATGGTAGGGGTCTAGGGTTGCAAAACAGGGGAAACATAGCAGCTAGTTTAGGGAGGGAAATGGAGGGGATAGGAGTTAGGGAAAATTGTAGGGAAAACTAAAGGGGTAGAGGTAGATGTTATGGATACTTTGGCAGTGAAATTTCTTATAATGTGTGAGGGAATAAGGGGAAAAAATGAAAAACTCAGTGAAAACCTAGAAATTGGGAAATTTCCTTTTCAAGTGAAGCAAAACCATGAAATCACAAAAGCACAGCAAAAACGCAACAACAAACCCTAGGGAAGGAGTTTATGAGTATTGTGAAGAAATTTATTGAAGAAAATATTTGTAATGGTCCCACTTACTTGTTTGAAGTTGTTTTAAACACTGAGATAGAGTTTTCACTTGTTCTTTCCCTCGTTATGTCTCCAAAACAAAAGCGCAACAACCCTACCAGAAACATGGCAAAAGCGCAGTACGCTGATGAGTTGAGTAATTTGGTGACGTAATATGAACTTATGATGGTTGTGGAAATTTTTGCAATGCAAGAGAAGAGCTATTTAAGACTTGGAAGGATAGAATTAACTCTTGGAAAGCTTTATTTCTCTCTGTAGCTCAAAAAACTCGATTTTGGCTCATGAAATCATGTGTAGTTTTATAAAATGACTAATGATGTGATTTGACTGCAGCATCATTTATTCAAATGGAAATGTTACCTTTTTTACTTTATTCCCTAATTTGATAACTCCCATGATGGTGACCCAAATTATGGAAATGACTCTCTTTTTCCTTTTGATGACTTGCATTATGATGACAATCAAATGTTTATCCTATACCATGACCTATATGATGGCACATTAGCTCTTTTGATGACCTAGGACACCTAAATCATGACATGACCATGATGACTGATGATGACCTTGAGCAATTAGATGTAGTAATGACCTAAACAAAAACCAATGACCATTTGACAACCAAGAGGTATCAAATTTTATTTGAAAACACAATAATTTCACCAAAAACTCTATCAACCACATGGACAGAGTACATTTGATCAGTGGAACTAATGGACACTAACATTGTGTACATGTGGTGTTGTGTACACATTTTGCAGGTGGAGCTATTTACATGTTGTGGTGTGTGCATTTTGTACATGTGGTGTTGTGTACACGCCGTGCAGATGGTGTTGTGTACACATTATGCAGGTGGTTTCCTGTACATGTGGTGTTGTGTACATGATGTGCAGGTGGTGTTGTGTACATGTGGTGTCGTGTACATGTTATGTAGGTGGTTTTATGTACATATGGTGTTGTGTGCATGTGGTTTTGTGTACATGTTGTACATGTGGTGTTGTGTACGCGTTGTATAGTTGATGTTATGTACATGTGGTGTTGTGCACACGTTGTGCAAGTGTTGTTGTGTACATGTGGTGATGTGCACGTATTTTACAGGCGATTTTGTGTACAAGTGGTGTTGTGTACACATTGTGTAAGTGGTGTTGCATACACATTGTGCAGGTGGTGTTGTGTACATGCCATACATTTTATGTTATGTCTATGTGGTATTGTTTTATGGGTATTGTGTAGTTGTTGTGTCATGACTTGTGCATCTGTATTGTATGGTGTGTATGTATATGTATTATGTTGTAAACCTGGTGTAGGTATATGTGTAGTGTTGTACACTACATGTAGGTGTATGTGTGATGTTGTACACCAGGTGTAGATGTATGTGTTGCATTGTACACTTTGTATGTGTATGTGTTATACAAAGTGATGGGACATGCAGGCATGGGATTGTCTAGGTTCCCTTGTTGTTTCTATTAAGGGTTGAGGTGGTTTACCCTTTGAGTGAACTTGTTGTTCCTATTAATGGTTGAGACGGTTTAGTCTCTAAATTCCCTTGTTGTTTCTATTGACGGTTGAGGCGATTTAGTCTTTGGATTCCCTTGTTGTTGATATTGAGGGAGGAGGTGGTTTAGCCTCTAGATTTCCCTGTTTCTTTGAATAGAAGAGAAGGCACTAGGTACTTGTTAGGTTTTTCAACCAATCCACTGTGTGCACATGATCAAATGGAAGAGAAACCACTAGGTGCTTGTCGGGTCTGGAAACTGATTTAGTGTGCGTACAAAAAGGACAAAAAATAAAGGAAAAATCAAGGAATAATTGAAATATAAGTACCAATATTTTATTTCAGTTACTAATTATGCACATGATCTATGATTTTGATTTATGATGGTTGATTTTTTAGATAATTGGATGTGATATGTTTATACCTGATGATTTGATCAAAGAACTAATTTAACTTGTTGTGATAGGAAGTAAACAGATTTTCAAGTGCACCTTATTGGCAAGCCACCAATCAGGTATGATTTGAATTAATTTCAGTTTCTTTTTGTCTAATGGAAATTATGTGCTTGGTACAAGAAAGCAGGGAAATGCTCTGTTTGGGTGGTTGAAACTGACTACAAGAATTAGCAGCAATGACAAAAGGACTTGGAACAGGTAGCAGTATACTGGTAAATAACTTCAAGAGTAGGGCCATTATGTGACAGTGGTACCCAATAGTGTCCATTGATTTCCATGAGCATGTTATGATCAGAACGATGGTTTTGAGGCAGGGTTATGCCTTGGATTTTGGACCTTCTGATGTGAGGAAACCTTACCAAGGGATGGATCACCTGAGAAGGGGATGTCTCGGAACTTAGAAGGTGAGTGACTGCATTGAAGGGGGGGACTGTATTTCTTAAGGAACTATGAAGCAAACAAGGGAAGGGCAAAGAATGAATTTATTTTGGTAATTAGAATTACCTATAGAATTAGAAACACACTAGGAGTGTACCTTAGAATAATGAGCCAATAACTATTCACTGATGGAACAGGTAGCGCAAGGATCATAGTGGTGGACATTGGATGCAAGTTTGAATTTGGTAGTTGATTCTAAACTTCTTGGGAAGGAGGTGAATCCTGGTAGTACTTTGAGGGTGGAGGTGTGATCCTCTAAATTCTCTTTTTGTTGATGCAGGAATCATACCCTTTATTTACTGGTTAAAGCATTGTGCATATGTATATATGTGTATATGTGTATATTATTGTAAATACTATATTCAGTTGGATTTATAAAGCTCCATAGACAGTATGATTATTTGTTGGTTGAAGAAAATGTGCATAAATATATGTGATTGTTACAGTAAAATATTGTAATGATATATCTTATAAAGATCCAGTAAACGGTATGTTTGTCATGTTTGTAGTAGGATGTCATTGTAAATACTACAATGAGTTGGGTTATAAAACTCCATTGGTAGTCTGTTTTTTTTTAGTGGTGTTTTGGTCATAGTGTCATAGAACACTGAGGTAGAGGTTTGTAATAGTCCCAATTTAATTTTCCATGTAAATAAAATAAGACCAAGGTAATGGGACACTTATTTGAAGATGAACAGTGGGAAAATGCATCCTAGTGGGTGTTACTTTTAGTTTATTAGGGCGAAGGAAATTGCAAAAGGAAAAGAGGCATGAATTGGCATTTATTATGAAAATAAAAGAAAATAAGAGAAAACGAAGGTGAAGAGACACAAATTTGCATGAGAGGGAAATTAAAGGAAAAATGAGGGGAAATGAAGAAAAATGAGGCATCAATAATAAAAAGGTATCAAAGAATCAGTTAGAGAACTTTAGCTCATCTTTTGGCCCAGTTTTAGAGTAGGTGTCGCAAAGGAAAGAGAGAAAACACCTGGAGAAGCAAGCAAAGGAAGGAAAAGAAAAGCAAGGAAACCAGGGAAAGGTTGGATCATAAACTTCAATAGGAAGATATGGCAGGTAATAGGTTGCATGTGTGATTTCCTAGTTGAGCTTTGAATCCATGGTATATACATTTGTTCATTTGGTTTATTTGTTTTCGTTGGCATAGATTTTTCTTAGATTGACAATGGTTTCAGCCTTGCCTTATCATTTCCTTGATAGCTATGGTGTGATGGGATTATTTTGTATTTGAGCTTCGGAATGTCGGAAGATTTTAGAACTAGGCGAGGTTGTATGAGGAAAATTCCCAAATGTTGGGGGTGGAGGTGGTTTCATCTCTAGGAATCCCTTGACAGGTGAGTGGAGAAAGGAAAATTCCTCAAGGTAATGGTGAAGAAATTCTAAGGCATCCAAGCTTATTTTGGATTTGCGATCTCTTGAATAGTTTTGGTGAGCTCAGAGTAGCATGAGGGTGGAGGTGGTTTAATCTCCAACAATCTCCAGTTTTTTATGTCTTGATATCCCACATTCATGTGTGGAATATGGCACTGGAGTAATTGGTTGAAAGAAAGATTTGGTTTAGCCCAATCTACAGTTGGGTGGTACATGGAAGTCCCTAACTTGGTTGGCTATTGCACAAGTTAATAAGAGTATTTTCCGATTGTAATCTATGAGCACTTGCAATTTTTATTGTGATGATTTGATGGTTTTTCTGTCATGGTTAATAATATGGTTATATGTTGGTTACAAACATGGATTTGTAATGTGCTCTAGCTATGAATTTTTTAGGATTTGATAAGTATATGAATGGTTGATGAATGAATGGGCTAATAAGTGTTATTGCAGCTAATATGAGAGGGAATTATACCCTCTTGATGATTATTAGATTGACCACAAACTCTTAATATTATATATGTATTCATGACCTGTAACTCATATGTGAACCATATGTTTGAACAAATGACTATCATGGTTAGGCATGGTTAGGTCAAGTTCTTATTCAATTTTTGTATGAATAACATTTTCATTATTTCATTTATAAGTCTGAGAAGTTAAAAGCAGTTATGAAAAGTGGTCTGGAGGCTAGCCTAGAAAGGTAACTCAAATTTCAGGACCGCACCCTCTGAACTGAATTTTTTTGGCTACAATTGTAGGGAAGGAGGCTTGTGCATGTGGTTGGAGGCCTATAACTACACTATTTCTTTTTCATGCATGCAGTTGTGGGCCCAGGTCAGTGAAAAAGTAATCCAGCTTAGGGTTTGGTCACCTGGGGTGGTTCTTTGGCTCCTAAGTGTCCTATAAGCCTTAAGGGATGCCTGTGAGTTGTCAGTTGTCGACCCCTCTTCCATAACTAAAGCTTGGAGTTCAGGTCATGTCATAGTAACTCTTCATCTTATGTTTACCCTAGAAGGCTAGTGAAATTGGGTAAATGTGGGAGGGGGTGGTTAAATGATCCTTCCATGTAAAGGTTGGAAAAGGTCAATGAATTTCTAGAAAGTGATTAATATGAAAATATCCTTCATGAAGTGGTTTTAGTGGCTTGATCAAGTCAAGGAGTTATATCTGAGAAAAATAAATGATGTGAAAATTATTTTTGAGTGCTCCATCACCTGAGGCAATTTTTAATTTAACCATCTCATGAATCTATAAATAAGAGAAAGCTATGAATCTATTTGGATGATTATTTTGTGTGTGTGAGATCATGCCATTGAGAGGGCATTGAGAGAGTAAAGCCATAGCTACAGTTGCTCACACAAAAATCACAAATATATTTTAATGTTGTATGTAGGAACCAGATATCATATTTGATGTGAAGATGCAAAGGATGAACTCCATCATAATATATTCTTTGTATTGATTCGCATTTCAATGTAGCTTATGGTTGGATGGATTGAGATATATGCATGGTGGTTGTAGAGACAAATTGTATATCATATTTTGTTGTGAAAATCCCATAATTTTTTATGTAGATAGCAGTGTTCCAAGAAGAGAATAAATGGAAGAAGATAAGGTGTTAGAGAGTGAGAATTGTATATGGATATTTTTTGTTTTTGAGCTATCATGGTTATGTTGTAGAGATTGTTTCTTTTATGAGTTGGTGTCCTAGTTTAAAATATTCTAAAAGGTGGCCCTAGGGATTTCAAGGGTGGTGGCTACTTGTTGGTGGTTTTCAGAAAAACAATATTTTAGGAGTTGTATCTCCATCCATGGTGATGGATAGTCCAATAGTAGTTGGGTGAGGCTCGTTGGTTGTGGAGGCTTCCAGCAGATGGTTGTCCACAAAGTTGTGTGAGTAGAAACTTCCTAGATAATGGGTATTAGAAATATTTATGTAAAAGAATATTTGATTAGTGCATATTCAGAGTAGCACAACAACAATAGGGTGGTTTTTCTCCCCTTTAGGGTTTCCACTAGAAACACTTGTTTCTTATTGTGCATGTTTGTGTTGACGTTTTTCATGGTTTTTATGTGTTGACTTTATGTTTATTTTACATTAAGATTTGTTAATATTTTTCATGTGTGTGGCTATTTGGTAATCAAGAAAACTCTTTTAAAAGTAATATAGTTGTTATCATTACTAATTCACCCTCCCTCTTAGTAGTGATCTAGTTCCTAACAATTGGTATCAAAGTCAGTTCTCTCCAGTGAAGCTTGACCTCTTGAAGAGTAGATCGTGGACCATGGCAAAGAACAAGAACAAGAACAAGATGTATCAAAAGAAAAAGAATATGAAGAAGTAAGAAAATCAATCTATTGCAAATGCATAAAAAATTATGAAAACTCAGAAAAAATAGTTGTGTCACAAGAGAGAAAATTTGAAGGTAATATTTTGAAATAATTTTTTAATTATGATTATGATGGTTCTATTGAGTTACATAATGAGGATGAGAATGATATTTCTCTTGTTAACGTTGAATATGAATCAACAATCGAAGTAATCAGAAAATTATCTAATGAACTGAATAGATAACCACTACATGTAAGGATCAGAAAAGACCTACAAATTTCCTATGATAAGGAGAATGGACTAAGAGAAGAGATCATTGGATTAAAAATTCAGTTAGAGGAGGCAAAGAAAATTGAAGAAGAAATGAGAAAGAAATACATAGAAAAGGAGTATCAATTTGAGAGACTAGAAGTTGAAGTGGAATCATTAAGAAGATATTTAGAGAAGAAAGCCACTCAATTGAAAAGCAGCCAAAATTTCACATCAATCAAGTCAGATTACAGCATGAAAAAAGGAGAAACTATCTTAGTTGCAGCTACAAATATAACAAATGGTGGCATTAGCAAAAGCAGCAAAAAAGAAAGCCATCAACAAAACTAGTAGTTAAAGAAGGAGGTGATTGAAGGAAAGGAAAAAGTGATGCAAAAAAAAGTACCTAAAAGATTATTCTCACCCATGGGATATGTGATATTCTTCCGCTGTCATAATTATGGACATTTCACAACAAATTGAAGAATCATGCAGCAAAATAAGTAGTTGAGTAGAATACCTTATCAAGAAAACAACCAAATAGGACCACCCCCTTCACGAACTTCAGCCAAAATCAGGTATAATGGTCATTTTTACAGTTATTGCTACGCATGCAATGATTTTGGCCACAAAGATATTGAATGAAGGTTGCATGAAAAGTGGAGCAATAGGAAGATGAAAAGATTCAAGTCTTTTCCTCCATTCCTTGGTCATATCAGGTGCTACATATGTGACAATCTTAGTCATATGGCCAAACATTTCAAGATGCCAAGGTACTTAAAGCCGCCCAATGAAAGAATAAAGAACATGCAAAGTAGGCCACATAAGAGGACATGAATAGATCCATATGTAAGAGACCAACCCCTCAAACATTGGAGGAAGAAGGAGCATCAAGAGAATGCAAGGAAAAATTGAGGCTTGCATGGCCTCAGGGGAGCATATGGCACATCTTGTTTTACATGTAGAATTAGTGAAGGTGCTTCCATATCAAGTGAAGTGTGCATCAATAGATCTGTGCGTTGAAGTTGTTTTAATGCATGTAGCTAGGGTTTGATGATGCTTATTCTCTTTTATAATAAATTTCTGATGTTAGATTTTTGTTACAAATGTTATATTTGCAGAGGCTATTAGGATCAGGTTCTGGTGGAGGATTTGTAATGTGAGCATCAACATAAAACTCTCCAAGAAGAAAGTTGAAAAAGTGTGATGGAACATGTTCAAGGGGATCATTTCATATGCTTCCAATATTTCAGTGGTATCAATGGCACTATGGTTTAATCGAGGAGTTTTTTTATGTATTCCATGTTATGTTTTTATTTGACATTGATCCGTTGCGGGAGTATGTGTTTTGGTTATGCATGGGTATATGTTCCTTGGTAGTATTACATGAATTAATATGTATTTGGATTGCATTAGCTTGACGTTTTTTTGATGATGTTATGTATGTGTTGGTGCCATGAAGATTAGTATTTTGTTGGTGTTTGGTTATAATTATTTCCATTCCTGTGTTAGATATTTGTAACTATATGTAGAATATCTAGGAGCTGATCATGACCGATACATTTCATGTTAGTGTTGTTGTTGCACATGGTGGTTGTCTGTTGCTCATCTATTATGCTATTTTCTAGGCCACTTACCCAAGTTGTTGATGATTTATATCTACTTAGGGTTTTCATGATGATGTTATTTTTGGAGTTTTTTCATGAAGAATATTGTGATGCATAGACACATTTGATGCTAGAGATATCTTCATTGGTTCCTAATCTATTATCTAATGTTGTAGCATGCACTTTGGTATAAGTATGGCTTCATGATGTTGAGCCATGTGGTATGTGATGCTTGTATTTATGATGATATTTGTTGATGTAATATGTTATTGCTACTACTGCATCATTATATGTATGTTGTTGCTACCAGTTCATACTTTCTTGCAGAGGTTCATGATCCATGTGATGGTTACTTTTGTTGCCATGAATAACTTCAGAGGGTTGATATATAGTGTGTTATGGTTGTTGATGCTACTTTGAGGGTTTTCATGTTGAAAAGAGGTGTCATGATTCTTTTTATATATGCTCTTGAGGACCACTAAGAATTATAATGTATTGCACCTTGTTGGTGATGAGATATTGACCTGTGGTTGGTGATTTGGAGAGGCTGACATGTGAGTATATCGTGATATGTATTTTTATTATATTTTTGTCATGTGGGGAAATTATTGTTGATCATACATGTCATGTACTTGTTAATGCCATGCATAGAGGTGAGCCATGGGGTTATGGCATGCATTGTAGTGAGCGTTTATTTCAGCTATGTGTGAAGCCTTAGTGTCATTTTATCAGCTGAATATTTCATTTATGAAATCTTGTATTGTTCTCATGAAACCATGTACTATCACTGTAGGTCATTTGGTTTTGGTCATAGAGTTATGAACCATTATTAGCGTGTCTTGAATAGTGAGTCATGAGAGTTGGTGCAGCTATGTATGGGTTGTTAATGTTGTTGGTACAACCATGTAATTCATATTCATGTATACTCTCGTGCTTATATTGGTGGGACATTCTTGAGTCATGCATGTATTGAGAGAGAGTTATATGAGCCATGTTTCTGCCATATATGGGCTTATTGATGTCATTGTACAACCATGTATTATCATTCTTGTAGCCATGTAATTAGCCTATGAATCCATGTACTTTCATTGCATATCATTGGGTCATAATCTATTGGTCCTTGTGGAGTAGCATCTTGCATGTGGCAAGGAGGTAATGACAGTGATACAAATCAGTGCACAATCAACCATGGAGAGGTTTTTATTTCGAAGATTATGTTCCTATTTGCACATATTTTGGTCATAGTTATTATTTCATAGTATTCATGGTTTGTTGTTGTTCCTAAAGATGAACAGAGATAGGTTTTTGTTATTGGTGTTGTTGTTGTTATTGTTGTATGAGTTTTGTACTGCTATGATCTAGTTAGGAAAGTGTGGAGGTGAAAGCATGAGATAGAACGGATGTATATGTTGATGTTTCTTCATATTTTATTAGATGTATATGTTATTTATACTATAGAGTTGATCAGAGTTTTTTCTTTCTACTGACATGACATGTGTATTGTTGCACTAGTGTGTTGTTGATCAGACCTAGCTCTTGTCCAGGGGGAGTTTATTTTACATATTCTTAGGTTATGATATCAGTGGAGGAATGTTGGTATTGTTCTCATCTTTCATCCATGTATCCCATTTCTTATCATCCTTATATGATGTTGAGTGGAGTTTCCAATTTGGCTGATGGAGCCCATTGCATGTAGAGGAGGAGCATGTTTAGTTTGGAGAAGGCATAGTGATTGATATTGATATGTTTTGTCACTTACCATTTATGTGAAAGGGGAGAGAGATTTGTGTGTGGTCAACTTCAGAGGTTCACTTCAGAAAGGGAAGTTTTAGATTGACATCATTGGAAAAGGGGGAGCTTGTTAGCATGTTGGTGTTGCCGTTGATGTCACCTGATGGTTATAATAACTCATATGTTTTTATTGATGCATTTCCAATGTATGTCATGTTGTCATTGTATTCAGAAGGATTTCATGGTGTTAAAGGGTCTCAAGATAGCTACCATGTTGTCTTTTGTTCACTCCTAAAGTTGACCTACTAGATGGAGGTGACATGATACTTGCATGGAGAGATATCACACATTTGGAGGTCTTGTCATTTTTATCATTGTCTTGATGCTACAAATCTGTTGTATAGGTTGTCATGATGTATCAAGTTCATCTTTTAGGTTGATCTACATGGTTGATGCAATTTGATGCACTTCCTACACTCATGAAGTCTATGTCTTGTATGAGCTCAATAGGAGGTTGCATATTTTCTTCTTAGAATTTTCATGGCTTGGAAAAGTCCTGGAGATGTTGGAGAAGTTGTTCAATCAGTTTGGAATAGTTCTAAGCTAAAAGGAGTTGAGTTCTTTTATCCTTTTCCCTAACCGCTGGGAAGGAGTTTCATGCATATAGATGGAAGTATTCAGTTGAGATTTGGCAGTGTTATGCATACTACTGAGAGCCTTCTAGCCAGGATTTGTTAGTTTTGTGCATGTGGTTGAGGCTCTTCATGAGATTTTCTCCACATTCCTCATGCATATCAGGGGTTTTAAGTGTTTTTCTGACTTTTCATGTTCAAAACCTTCCATGTAAAGGTCAGAAAAGATCAAGGAGTTTCTAGAAAGTCATTAATATTGAAATTATCTTTCATGAAGTGGATTTAGTTGCTTGATCAAGTCAGGTAGTTAGATATAGGGAAAATAAATGATGTAAAAGGGAATTTTGAGTGCTCCATCACCTGGGGAACTATTAATTTAACCATCTCAGGAATTTATAAATAAGATAAGTCTATGAGTCTATTTGGTTGTTTCTTTTGTGAGTGTGAGAGCATGTCATTGAGAGGGCATTGAGAGAGAAAAGATATATTTGTAGATGCTCACACAGAATTGTAGAAATATTTCAGAGTTTTGTATGTAGGGACGAGAGATAAGATATCATGACAAGATGGATAGTATGAACTTCATCATAGTATATGTTTTGTATTTATTTGTATTTCATTGTAGCTTATGGTTGGATGGATTGAGAGATGTGCATGGTGGTTGTAGATGCAAATTTTATATCATATTTTGTTATGTAGATCCTATACTTTGTTATGCACATAACAACGTTCAAAGAAGAGAAGATGTGGGAGAAAATAGTGTGTTAGAGAGTGAGAATTTTATATGGATATTTGTTGTTTTTTATCTATCATGGTTATGATATAGATATTGATGCTTTGATGAGTTTGGGTCCTAGTTTAAAATATTCTGAAAAGTGGCCCTTGGGATTTGAGGGGTGGTGCATCCTTGCTACTGGTTTCTAGCAAAAAAATATTTTGGGAGTTGTATCTCCATCCATGGTGACAGATAGTCCAGTATGTAGAAACTTCCATCAAGGTCCAGATAGTCCAGATAGTCCATGGTGAGGCTTCCATCAAATAGTTTTCCATAGAGTTGTATGAGTAGAAACTTCCTAGCTATTGGGTGTCTGCAATAATGATGTAAAAGAAGATTTTATTAATGTCAATTTAGAGTAGTGCAACAGAAGTAGGGTGGTTTTTCTCCCCTTGAGGGTTTCCACCAGAAACACTTGTGTCTTATTGTGCATTCTTGTGTTGATGCTTTTCATGGTTTTTATGTGTTGAGTTTATGCTTATTTTACATTCAAATTTGTTAATATTATTCATGTGTGTGGCTATTTGGTAATCTGATTTTTTTTTAAGTAATATAGTTGTTGTCACTATTGATTCACCCCTCCCCCCAACAAAAAATTAGTTGGGTACTTTTTTGTGTATGTGTTTTGGTAGACTTTACAACATTGTTTTCTAATTATAATTAAAAAATTAAGGTTGTAATCTAATCTAAGTCAGTGGATTAAATTTGTGGATGTCGTCTGATCGTATATATTTGATCATAAATGATAAAGTTAATGATTATGAAAGTTAAAGGTGCAACTCTAAGATTTTTGTTGGTTTTCTCAGATAAGGGTTTCTAAGGTAAATATTTGAGTACTATGTGTGATTTCCATTGTTTACCTTTCCATTTTATAAAGAATCTAAGTGTGTGTTTCCTAATGTATTTAAAAATTAAACTTGAAATCTCTAGCAAGAGTGATATGATGCTAAAATCCATCAAGGCAATGTTTATAAATTCAAGTAGATATACTCATATAGGTTGTGAGGAATAAATGTCTCTCCAAGAGACATGGTTCATGAAGTGATGGAATTTGGTTGTTCATTATTAGGTAAATTTGGGTGCATTGACAAGTAACATTTGGATCCATTGTTGCATGGTTAGTTGATCCAATCTATTAGGATATGATACAACAATCACTTATGTGACTAGATATGGGCCTATTTTGATAATGTTGAGAAGGAGCCTCCTGTTATGGAATTGCATATGAAAATTTATAGTGTGCATCTTAAAAGGATTGGATTTTCATTTTTTAGGTGATATCTACCTAGCCTTTGAGTTGAACATGTGGTAAATAATGTGTTCTTGAAATTAATTCCTACTCACATGCCTAGGAAAGTTGTGGAATATCAAGTTGGTTTGGTTCCTATGATCTAGTGTTTATGGTAAAGTATGGGTCGACCATCATCAATAGTTGATTTTTTTGTTCCTTTGATTTGATAATGGTTATCTATAAATTAAATAGTTATTTTTCTTTGACTAAGCAGTAAGAAGAGGAAGGTCCAATTTCATTGGTTGTTGAAGGTGTATGTCTAGTTTGATTTGCATGTATAAACAACTTATTGTTGGATTAGAGTAACATATTTAATAGCTAGTTTAATATTGTTTTACGTGGGTTTATGATCCATGTTGAAAGCGACTGATAAAATGGAATAATGATAAATATGAAGGGATGATGAAAAAGTACTTCATTTATGTAATTGTATCTAGAGTGGGAGGGATTCAAGGAATGAGGTAGTAGATTTTGAATAACATCACATGCTTAGGTATATGGTGGTAGGAATTTTATGGGTTTAGAGCTACACACAAATAAATCAACATATGACTATAAGATCTTGTTTTAGCATGTGCACCCCTAGTTTCTTGTAGCACCAATGTAAGGTCCACACATAAACCTGGGTGACATAATTAAGAGTGGCATGCTACATTTATAGATACCCAATTATAAACATTGAGGAGGTAGGTGTTTAATGTACGTCAAGTTTAAAAGGGTGAAATGTTAAGTTAACCTTGACTCAATCAATGAATAATTCATTTGATCTTGATTTGGTTTTTAGTGGGCTTTTGCATAAGTAGTTTAGATGGTATTTTATCATGGTATTTGATATCATGAAACCTATTTAAAGGCTTGGAGCTTTCCATTGTAAGAAGCTTAAAGTGGCCTATTCTTTGCATAGATTGGCTAGACTACTGATGGAGATAAATATGTGTTGGTTGGTATTATTGGTAAAGGGTTTAAAGGATAAATATTGGCTCTTACTATGTGTTTGTTTCGTTTTCCTCTCCACTCAATTTTTAATAGTTTAAATGTAGTGAAGCCCAAGTTTAGTTCATGATGCTAAAAAAATGTTGCAACATTTTTTGATTTAAAATCCAACCATTTTTAGATGTAGATAAATACAAATAATTTCGTACTGAAATCCCTATCTAGAGCTACAAATGCAACTAACATCTCAAGAAAACCAATTCACACTTATATCAAGTCATCAAGTATGACAAAGAACTCAAAAATAGGATAAGACAACTCGTGTAATGCCACATGATTCCCATATTAATATACCACCTATTTCTTTAGATTTAATGACTGTGAAACACATAATCAAGTTAGAGAATTAAGAAACTACAAAATGTTAGGCACGCACATGTCAGTGGCGAGACTTCTCAAATTAATTTCTTAATTTAAGAATACTAAAATTTCTAATGTAGTCCCCCTCAAAAGACATAAAAACTACACAAATGCCTTCAGGTAGTAATAGAAGCAAGCCCTTATGTATCCAAGGTAGGGAAGTGTTGTTCAACTTGTTAAATAGAGTGAAATAGAGCCTACACAAAGAATTATAATTAAATAGTTCCCACTTCTCTATTGAAATAGGTTGCTGCACCACAAGAGATAGAAAAAAGACATCAACACAACACAACAATGATATAAACATCAACTCAAAAGAATGATTCTAAAACTAAACATGAGCCCCCATTTGATGGTTAGTTTTCACATTGCTTCAATTGATGAAAATTTCTTGAAAGTATGATTGGAACCTCGTTCATTTTCATATCAATAGTTTAAAAGAGATGGACCAACTATAGGAGCTAGAGGTTATTTTGATATAGAGGTATTTATATAATTATAGTTCCTTGTTTAAGTTCATTATCATTCTCACATTTTGTTCATAATTGTGTTTATTGAGTTCATTCCACCTCTTTTATCAACCCAATAATATGTATGGATACCCTTTATACATTGACCTCGACAACAAATTCATCAAGAAGAATGAAAACAAATGGACATGTTATTACATAAATGTATTTGTCGATTTTCCCCTTCATTAGTCTTCTCCAATAGACAAAAACAATACACTACTTGATGAAAATTCTAAGCCTTCTTCTTCTTCAAGTAATTTGGTTCTTGTTGAGAATGATGCTTTCATGAATTATGAAGAATTAAACAAGTACATAGAGACTTCTACTACCAAGATCAACCATGAAATCGTTAATGCTACAACCCCATATTGTAGTAATGTATTCAATATATTAATCATCATTGACATTTGATTTTGCATCATATTTTCATTTGTTAATTTTGCATCATACATCTCCTAAGTTTGCACCACATTCAACAAATCATCTTATTAGATGTGGACATTTCCTTGAGCATAAATCATAGCAACTTTGCAATCATATGGTCATATTAAATGAAACAATTGTATTAGTTACATAACTATCAAATTGTACCTACAAAGAGTTACCTAAATATCAAAATGAAATACAATTGTGATACTTTAATCATCTTTGTCAATGTCATGTCACTTACTATATTAAAGTGAATGTTACTAGTAATATGGCATTTCAACCCCCCAATTTAGATACACTTCTTGTGCTCATGGAATTTTTTGTGAGACTCTATTTCTAAATGATGAAAAAAAATCTTTGTTTGACTACTGAGGTGGTCTCTTTAGCATTAATCATTATTTTTTCCAATGAATTTAAAATGCTATGAACTTTTCATCATCATATGGATGAACAATGATCATGAGGTTGATGACATAGTATCCACCCAACTAGTAAGAGGAAAAAATAATAATAAAAAATAAATTGAAATTGAAGTAATTATCTCCTCATCTCCCAAGCCCCTAAATATAATTAATTAAAACAATAAGTATCCCATGTTTAGAATAGTAAGTGTTTACTATATGACAAATTTTTGAATTATGAAGATTTTTGTATTAACCAAACACTTTGAGTACTACAAATAATTTGTTATCAGGACATTTAATAATTACAGTCACAATGAAGTAGAATAAACCAAACTGATACACTTTTCGCTTGATTTAGATTTAATACCCTTAACTTTAGGGTTAACTCTTTCAATGCAATGTAACTATATGCATCTTTAAGGGCTAGGGATATAATAATTAACTAGTCAAAGTAGTTTATCATATGTTTGTTTATTTTTCTTTGATGTTGTAATCCATTTGGAGGCCTAGATAACATTCATGGTCAAAATCCTTCACCATCTTGATGAGCCTCAGTATTGCAACAAATACCAAGGCTGCCAACTTTAATTATCAACCTGAGGTTCGAAAAAAATTAAGAGGTATCGGCACTATATGTGTAGCATACAATGTGTCCTTCCTTTGATGTCATGATGTAATGGAGTGAATGTAATAAAATTAGATCCTAAACTAATTGCAGAAAATGAAATGCTCGAAATGGAAACCTTAACCTATTGCAAGAAATAAAATACAAGGAAGGACACATATTCTAATTGCATAAAGTAAATCTCATGAATTAAATTTAAATCATTACATTTCAAAGAGTTTAGATCCTGTTAGCTCTGCTACATGTTGCTGATGTTTGAAGAGCAGAAGTAAGCTCGGTCCTTGGTTTTGCTCAGAAAAAGCCTACACCAGATATCCTCACCCTTTTCAATTTCCTCACCCATTCTCCTCTCATCTCTTTTACACATGCTTCTGTTTAAAATCACATAAAGCGCTTCTCCTTAAGCCCCGAGTTTCAAAACCCCATATAACCGCATGCCTTCATAAATGCCGCTCTCCGCCACCCCTGACCCAAACGTTTCCCTCTCACATCAAATGAAAACCATGCGATCAAATCTACAACATCCGATCATCTCTGCCGTGATTGGATGACATTCGCTCTCCCCACGCCCGCAAACCAACGGCACAATAACTTGCAATGAAAAGTAGTTTCGCCCGTTCCCCACCACCACGCGTCACACGTTGAATGGGATCACGCCCCCTCATACCTTTACCACCCATCGTCCGTAAGTGGTGCGAGCAATACTGCTTACCACTCAAGCCCGCTCTTCCCACCCGATAAACTCCATGCACCTTCGACGCCTGATGACTGTTGGATCTATCCGCCCGAGATCCAACAGCCTGCGTTCATCCTGCTCCCATATCTCCCAATACCCTCTACAAAGAAATCCCTGCCATCGATCTGGCCAATCAAATGGCTGATTTTTCCCCTCCATCTGACTCGACTATTCACATCCTCGAACTATCCCATGTGCCCGAAGGATGAAGATGACCTATTTACCTGTACCCGGTGCATTTTCTCCTCAACCACCTCTTTCAAGATATAGTAAGGCTGAGAAGAAAAAGGATAGAACTCGAGCAAGTAAATGCATTCAACAGATATGGGACTTCATCCCATATAACACTCTGCATGCCCGAGAAGGACAACAGAGCACCTGAGAAGATGAAATCATTCACTGAAGCAGACAAGTTGCACCAGAGACTCCATCAGGCAGTTAAAGTAGTTGGTGGTCAATTATGACCCTTCCATACTTAGAATGGCTGAGTGCCTTTGTATTCCAAGTCTATATATACCTAGAAACAAGATGAAATCAAGGTTGATGATTGTGGTTTTGATGTAAGGTTCAACTTCTAGAGACTGTAACTACTTTGATACTTGCAATGTCTCGTCTTCATTTTCAGCTAATACAAGCTTCTTTTGTTGTTAATTGCTCACTTTCCATTTCTATTCTATTCTAGGCTATGCTTGATATGAATTTTTCCTGAACTCTTGTTGTTTAGCATTAGAGGAGCTGTCATCCTACCTCTATGTTTAAATCTTGCATGTATCAATGAATGTGTCGTTCAGGTTTCTTTTCACTTAGTGACAGAGAGTTGTCATCCTGTCTGTACACTAAGGAATTAGATTTGCAGACCTATTTATTGGTTGCATCTGGCCATCACAAGGTCTTGTGTGTCTGCTAGTGTGGTCAATATTCTCCATATTCACTCAATCCTTAAACTGTGAGTAATTGGTGGTCTAAATCCTCGTAGTCTGGGGGTGTTCATGCATGTTTGGAGTTAAGCATAGTAGAAGCAGTTATCTGGCTTGAACAAGCATCATTCCTTCCATTCATCCATTTCTAACATTAAGTTGAGTTTGTAATGTTCCCAAGCATCTTTGAGCTACAACCTAGGAGAGTTTCTTGGGGTGATAACTTGGCGCCGTTGCCAGGGAGAGGAGACTGAAGCTCAGCTTCCCTGGGAGAATGACACAGTTCCATGCTTTGATGATAGACAAAGTCTGGACACATTTCTGGTTGTAATCATCTATCTGGTGACTCTACTGGAGGACCAACCTCTGGCGACTCCACATTCAGTTCTGGCTCAGTTTGTGAGGCATACCTGGAGAAATCCTCAAAAATCACTAGCTGACCTAGTGCCTGACCTTGAGAAGATTGCTAAGCGAGGGAAAACATCACAAAAAGGAGCATCAAGATCAGGTAAGCCTAAGAAAACTTATGCATCTTTGAAAGAGAAGGTTATAGTTGAGGATATACAGTTTGAAGATTTGGAGCCTAGCATTGTTAGTAAAGAAATACCTTCAGAGATTCATAAAGCTCCTTGTTCAGTCAGTTACCCTTTGGCTCTCAGTCCAAAGAAAGCCTCCCATATAGTTCATCATATTCCTGTGTGTTTGTCATCTATTTCATTACCTCCTACCATTCAATCTGCTAGTATCCTTCCACCTATCCCAGTCATGGCAGGCCAAAAATCTCCCACGAAGATGGAAAGAATCATAGCTGCTAGGTATGGACCCCTGGTCTTGCCTGTTCCTTTGAATGCCATGCCTATAGGAGAATATCAAAAATATATGCCCAATTTCACTGGTACAGAGGGAGTAACAGCTAAAGAACACCTTGAGTCTTTTTATAGTTATGCTGATAACTTAGATATCAGTGAGGATGATGTGTTGATGAGAGTGTTTGTCCAGAGCCTTGATGGAGAGGCTAGAAAGTGGTTCAGAGAATTGCCCCATAGGTCCATAGTAAACATTGAAGCATTGGATGATGCATTCCTAAAACAATGGGGAGATAGGAAAGATCTGCTCTATTACCATACAGAGTTTGGAAACCTAAAGAGGGAAAATGGGGCATCATTGCCTAGTTTTAATAAAAGATTCAATCGTATGTATAGTAAGATACCAGCTGAAGTAAAGCCTACCCCCACCTCTGCCAAACTCACTTATGCCAATGCTTTTGACTCTGATTTCTACCTGCTTTTGAGAGAAAGAAGATGTGCCACTCTAGCTGATATGCAAGATGCAGCAATGGAGGTGGAATCAAATATTATGGCTACAGAAAAGCTTAAAAGTCATGCTGATAGAAGGAGGCAGAGAGGTGAGGCTCCTTCTTCCTATACTTCATCTTCAGAACCCAAATTATATAAAATGACTAAAATGATAGAGTCATTGGCTACTGATATATCTAAGATAAAGGTTGAGCAGAGCTCTAGAAAGACAAAGCTTCCAAACACGTTTGCTCCAAGAAATCCAAATCCATTTAGAAGAGCAAATGAACAAGTGCAAATCATTCTGAGGGGTAAAGAGGAAAATGAAGAACAAAGAGTGAAGGCTCCTTTCCAAAATGTAGTCATGGAGGAGGAGCAGTTCGAAGAAGAGGATGAAATTCATTGCATGGAAGACAAAGGCAGTGCTGCCTTTTTGACATTGGTTGCCTACGAAGAATCGTTGCTGCAGGACCAAAGCAGTCAAGAGTGGGATAGACAGGTTGTTCTGCAGACTGGTGAATAGCAAAGATATAATCTGAGGTCAAAAGCAAACAATGTCAAGAAGAATCGTGCCAAAAGAGCCATTGTCCAGACAGAGTCACAAAATATCAGACAGAAAAGACAGCAGCTGATCCAGTCAGCTCAAAGCACTAGCTCAAGAGGTAAGAGGTCTTGACAAGTCCCCTTCCCCATTCAGCTTTGAATCAGAAGTTAAAAATATCTGTACCTATGATAATACTAGCAAAGATTGAAGTGTTTAGAAATCCTATCCTTGAGGCTCTTCAGCTAGAAGCCACACAAACCTCCACTGATTATGTCAATTTGCAAGATGATAAGCCTGCAGTTTATCTCAGCCTGATGACCGAACCTGCTGATGATAATTCCCCATCATTTTATGTCTCCTTGACCATTCATGACAAAATCCTCCGCAATTTCCTTCTAGACACAGGGGCTAGCCACAATTTGATGCCTAAAGCTGTCATGGAAGAGTTAGGCCTTGATATCACTAGACCAAATCATGATTTATTCTCATTTGATTCAAGAAAGGTAAAATGCCTAGGATTAATCAAAGACCTAGCCATTACCCTAACTTAGTTTCCCATGAAGAGTATGATGATGGATATTGTGGTAGCAGATGTCCCTCCCAAGTTTGGTATGCTGTTGTCCAGAGGGTGGATTAAGAGACTAGGTGGGACGTTACAGAATGACTTATCTTATGCCACTGTCCCAGTCTTTGGAGCGGAAAGAAAGAGATTGTACAGAGAAGCACAACTAGCCTACATCATCAGTGATGAGAGGAATCCTTCTAATCATCCCATATATGTCGTGGACACTGACTTTGGAGCTTGTATTCTCCAAATTGAAGAATCCTAGAAGGCCTCAATGCAGATCAACGAGCTAGTCAATCAGGCCAAGGGAGAGCAAGGAAGTCAGGTTTGGGAGATGTTCTTTGATGGAGCATGTTCTAGGCAGACTTCAGGAGTAGGGGTGGTGCTGATATCTCCAAAACAAGAAAGCACACATTTGTCTTTTAAGTTGGCCTTTCACGTTACGAACAATATAGCAAAGTATGAGGCTCTGATATTGGGTCTCAATGCAGCGAAAGACAGAGGAATCAGGAACATAAAGGTGTTTGTAGATGCCGATCTTATCATTTAGCAAGTAAATAAAACATTCCAACCAAAGCACCCAAGGCTGAAAGCATACATAGATGAGGTATGGAGACTTAAAGATTCTTTTGATAATTTTTGTATATCATATATCCCTAGAGTAAAAAATTAGCTTGCTGATTCCCTTGCTGTGTCTGCTACCACGTTTATCCCTCCCATGCCTCCCAGAATAGTTTATGAAGTTCAAATGAAATACAGGCCCTCCTTGCCTGATAATGTCCAGCATTGGAAAGTCTTTGAAGATGATGATGAAGTGAATAGGTTTCTACAAGTCATTGATGAATTTTCTTAAGTGCAATTTGACCAAAAAAATGAATCCTTGGAAGAAAATCTCCAATCCCAGCTTAGAAACAAAATTGGTAAAGATAGCATTGTCCAATTGCCCAGCAATCATATACCTAAGGGTCTGGTTCCATTAGAAAAGTTGTTTGACCAAAATGATGTGCCTTATAAGGCTGCCCAAAAAGAAGACCATTCTATAGTCTGTAAGCATAATATAGGGAGGTCAGATTAGCCAAGATATATAAATCTATCCACCCATCTGTCTATTGCCCAGAGTGTTCAATATTGCAATTTAATGAAGCAATTTGCTAATGTCTTTACCTAGGAATATAGTGACCTGAAAACATATGACAAAAATATTATTCAGCATAAAATCCCTTTAGAGAAAGACACCATCCCTTTTAAGCAGAAGCTGAGACTAATAAACCCTTTGCTCCTCCCTCTGATTGAAAAAGAAATAAAGAAGTTATTGGCTGCCAAAATCATAGTCCCTCTAAGATATTCAAAATGGGTAGCCAATTTGGTAGTGGTGAGGAAGAAGAGTGGAGAAATCAGACTCTGTGTTGATTTTAGAAACTTAAACAAATGCTCTAAGAAAGACAATTATCCTCTAACCAAGATGGATCATTTGCTGCAGAAAGTCTCAGGGGCCAAAGTAATGTCTTTCCTGGATGGATTTTCAGGATATAATTAGGTTGTTGTACATCCAGATGACCAAGAGAAGACTACATTCACCACTCCTTGGGGCACTTTTATGTATTCCAATATGCCTTTTGGGTTGATGAATGCTAGAGCCACCTTTCAGAGAGCTATGGATATACCATTTGTGGGAGAGAAGGATAAGTTCATCCTTATCTACCTAGATGATATAACAGTGTACTCCAGTAGCCATCATGACCATTTGTAGCATTTGAAGAAAGTGTTCCTGAAGTGCAGAAGGTTTGGGATTTTAGTCAATCCTAAAAAGTCACAGTTTTCTTTAGAAGAAGACAAGCTATTAGGACATGTTGTTTCTGCTACAGGTGTCCGAATTGACCCAGAAAGAGTAAAAGCAATACAAACCCTGTCTATTCCAAGATCAAAGAAGGATATCTAGTCCTTTCTGGGCAAGATAAATTTTGTAAGGAGGTTCATCCCAAATTTTGCAGAACTTATAAAACATATTACCTCCATGTTGAGAAAGGGGTCCAAAGTCGAATGGACTGATGTAGAAAGAAGATCCTTTGAGTCCATTAAGAAAGCTATTATGGAAGCTCCCACTTTAAAAAGTCCAGATTACGGAAAGTAGTTCCATATATTTTCATTTGCCTCTGAAGACACCCTTGGAGTAGTTTTATTGCAAGCAGATGAAGAAGGCTCAGAGCATCCAGTGGCTTTTTTCAGCAAAATCTTAAGGGATGCTGAGCTAAGGTACAATGTCATTGAAAAATAGGCATATGCTCTTATCAAGTCCCTAAAAGCTTTCAAAATTTACATTCTGCATTCCAAGATAATTGCATATGTACCCTATACTTCAATAAAAGATGTTCTAATGCAGCCTGATGTTGATGGAAGAAGGGCTAAATGGATTGCAAAGCTTACTAAATTTAACATAGAGCTAAAGCCCACTAAGCTTGTCAGAGGTCAGGGCCTTGCCAAACTAATGGCAGAAGAAAATTGCAGAACGTTGGACATAAATCTCATGAGCATGATTTCAGGGAATGGTCAGATAGAAGAAGAAGTAGCTGAACCAGGGAAAAATCAGTCATTGGCAAAAAATCTAGCGTCTTGCGACTGGTACTCTTCAATAGCTCAATTATTGTTGAAGCTAGAAGTTCCTCTAGGTCTTAGTTCAAGCCAGGCCAGAACTATTAAGCTCAGGGTAGCTAGATATTGCGTTCATGAAAATCTGCTTTATTGGAGGGATCCCTCTGGAGTTCTCTTGAGGTGTTTGGACAAAGAGAAATCCATTGAATTCATGCAACAATTTCATTCCAGCCTGTGTGGAGGGCATCATTATTGGAAAACTACAGCCCATAAGATTGTCAGAGCTGGGTACTATTGGCCCACTTTGTTTTCTGATGTCTTTTCATTTGTTAAATCATGTGATAGGTGCCAAAGATTTGAAGGGAAACATCAATTGAAGTCCCTACCCTTAAAACTCATACATGCTAATGGACCTTTTCAGCAGTGGGGCTTGGATTTCATTGGAGAAATCAATCCACATTCCAGTGGCCAGCACAGATGGATATTAGTAGCCATAGATTACTTCACTAAATGGATTGAAGCAATCCTTACCAAAAGGGATGATCATCATGTGGTCATGAGGTTCTTGACAGAGAATATCTTCACCAGGTTTGGTTGTCCACATAAATTGGTCATAGACAACACAGCAGCCTTCAGGGCAAGAGAATTGGTGGACATGTGTGACTCAATGGGCATTAAGCTAGTTCATTCCACCTCATATTACCCTCAAGGCAATGGTCTAGTAGAATCTTCCAAAAAAATTCTGATAAGGATAATTAAAAAGCTATTGGAAGACAACAAAAAGAATTGGGATTCTAAGCTTAAATATGCACTGTGAGCTGACAGAGTAACCACCAAGAAATCCATAGGGAATTCTCCTTTCAAGCTGGTATATGGCACTGAGGTTGTATTCCCAATTTAGTTAACCCTCCATGTGGCAAATTTCCTACAAGAAGAGCAGCATGAGGAAGAAGACATGGAAAAAAGGATCACTGATTTAGCAAAGGCGCATCAAATCAAAGAACAACTGGTTGAGAAGTCTGCAACACATCAAAAGAAGATCAAGGAAGCTTTTAACAGAAGGGCCAAAACAGATAATTTTTAGGTTGGGGACTTAGTCCTTAAGTGGGATGCACTGAAAGAGAAGAAAGGCAACCATGGGAAGTTTTATGCTTTTTGGATAGGGCCTTTTATCATTTCTCAGATTCAAGGGAACAATACCTTCATACTGCAAAGTATGGAAGGGGAGATAGTTTTTGATGGCCCAATTAATGGGCATTTTCTGAAAATTTATGTTATTTAACGTCTTTTGGCCTTAAAATTGTAAATATGTTGTTTTATCAGTTTTAATGTAAGCTCAGATAGACTCCATGCCCAATGGAACACTAGGAAATTTTGCTAACTGGTTTTCACAGGAAAGGCATTGATTTGCAAGTTCTTGAGACTTCACAGGGAGGATCTCATCCCCAAAAGGAGCTAGTGTTAGCTATGCTACATTTTGCTGATGTTCGAGGAGTACAAGTAAGCTTGGTCCTTGGTTTTGCTCAAAAAAGGCCTACACCGGATATCCTCACCCTTCTACATTTCCTTGCCCATTCTCTTCTCATCTCCTTTACACATGCTTCTATTTAAAATCACATAAAGCGCTTCTCCTTAAGCCTCGGGTGTCAAAACCCCAAAACCCCATATAACCGCACGCCTTCACAAACGCCACTCTCTGCCACCCCCGACCCAAACATTTCCCTGTCACATCAAACAAAAACTGTGCGATCAAATCTACACCGTCCGATCATCTCCACCGCGATCGGACGACATTCTCTCTCCCTGTGCCCGTAAACTAACAGCATGATAACTCGTGATGAAAAGCGGTTTCACCCATTCCCCGTCACCACGCATAACACGTTGAATGGGATCACGTGCCCTCGTACCTTTACCACCCATCGTCCATAAGTGGTGTGAGCAATATCACTTACCACTCAAGCCCGCTCTTCCTACCCGATAAACCCTGCGCACCTTCGACGCCTGATGACCATTGGATCTGTCCGCCTAAGATCCAATGGCCTGCATTCATCCCGCTCCCATATCTCTGGAGACCCTCTACAAAGCAATCCACGTCGTCGATTTGCCCAATCCAACGGCCAATTTTTCCCCTCCATCCGACATGACTGTTCACATCCTCAAACTATCCCATGTGCCCGAAGGACGAATATGACTTGTTTATCTGTACCCAGTGCATTTTCTCCTCAACCACTGCTTTCAACAGACAGTAAGGCTGAGAAGAAAAAGGACAGAACTCGAGCAGGTAAATGCATTCAATAGTTATGGGACTTCATCCCATATAACACTCCACCTGCCCGAGAAGGACAATAGAGCACCCGAGAAGATCAAATCATTCACTAAAGCAAACAAATTGCACCAGAGACTCCATTAGGCAGTTAAAGTGGTTGGTGGTCAATTCTGACCCTTCCATACTTAGAAGGGTTGAGTGCCTTTGCATTCAAACTCTATATATACCCAGAAACAAGATGTAATCAAGGTTGATGGTTATTGTTTTTATGTAAGGTTCAATTTCTAGAGACTGTAACTACTTTGATACTTGTAGCATCTCGTCTTCATTTTCAGCTAATACAAGCTTCTTTTTTTGTTAATTGTTCACTTTCCATTTCTATTATGTTCTAGGTTGTGCGTGATATGCATTTTTCCTGAACTCTTGTTGTTTAGAATTAGAGGAGATATCATCCTACCTCTGTGTTTAAATCTTGCATATATCAGTGAATGTGTCGTTCAGGTTTCTTTTCACTTAGTGACAGAGAGTTGTCATCCTGTCTGTACACTAAGGAATTAGATTTGCATACCTCTTTACTAGTTGTGGTCGGCCATCACAAGGTATTGTGCATCTGCTGGTGTGGTCAATATTCTCCATATTCACTCAATCCTTAAACTGTGAGTAATTGGTGGTATAAAGCCTTGTAGTCTGCGGGTGTTCACACATGTCTGGAGTTAAGCATAGTAGAAGTGGTTATCTGGCTTGAACAAGCATCATTCCTTCCATTCATCCATTTCCAACATTAAGTTGAGTCTGTAATGTTCCCGAGCATCTCCGAGCTACAACCTAGGAGAGTTTCTTGGGGTGATAATAGATTCATTAGCAGAGTTCATTGGATGTGGCAATCATTATTGTATTATCTATTTCATAAATACATCCATTAGCCCAAATCACTGAAATGTTTTGCATGGGTGAAGAAGAAAGTACTAGGTGGTATTTCTTCCTCCCTAATAATTTATTTAGATCCTAGGGGTCATGATTCAACCCTAAGGGACCAAAACCAATATTTTTGAAAAAATCTGGGCAAGTATATACAGGCTGGAAGAGTAGTATAGGAAACAACATATTTACTACAGGAAACTATAATTCAGCAAATGACCAAGAAAATCAAATCCGAATTTTATGGGAAAAATTATGTTATTTACCAGGATGTATTAGGTTATTTACCAGGATGTATTAGGTCTCCATTCCAAGTGGAATTACTCAGAAATACCTTTGTTAACCCATGCTAGAAAATAGCAGAAATTTACTACTCTAAAATCTAGATATTCGAGAACTAGTGAGCTACTAAATCTATCAAATGCATAACCTAATCAAGTGAAAATGAAATGAGGTAATATTTGTTATTAGTTAGAGTTGTTTTTGATATAATGCAAGTGGAATCAAATCGAATGAATCTCATTAGCATGCACTAAAAAATAACAGAAATTTACTGTTATTTTCCACAAAGGACTTCCAGAAATCTAGATTTGGGAATAACCAAACTAATCCACGTACCTCAATGATTACTATGACCTTAAGAAGCTATTGCAATGATTAAATTATGCTTGTGGTCCTGTAAAATAACTTACTTCAACCATTTAACCCAATCCTACAATAAGAAATCATCAATACTAATATGCAAAAATAGGAAAAACAAGAACAAGAGATGCATGTGAATAAGAAGTGAAAAAAAGTAAAGGATAGAAAAGGTCTCTGAGGCTCCTAGGATGGCCAAGCACAAGGAAATATATATTCCTATGAAGGAGACCAAGATTTATAAGTTTAGCATGTCACCAATCTTCATTATTTCCATCAATACAATTACATCCCTTCAGAAAATGAAAGTGGAGCTACAAAAATATGAGTTATCTCCACAAGAAGACTAATAAAAATCAACCCCTAGAGGAAAATTCGACTTGGTACTTATTAAAAATGATTAGGAAGCATTCCCCATGAAAGGAGGAAGCTTTCCCGGCCAAACTCCTTTGATTAGTGGATCTGGTTCCCAATACTAGGAGTGTGCACTAAATGGCAGGAAATGCATTCCTAAATTTTCACAATCATTAGAGTTCCAAAATATGTGCCATAATGCTAGAATACCTTGTTGATTTTTTATTTAATATTGATCCTCCTATAGTAGGGAGAAATTCCCTAGATTATCTCCTCCTCCAAATCTCCATAATCTGCCCAATATTCTCATAATATTCCACAAAAATAAATAATATTAGTCACAAATATGCAATTATCAATAAACATTCCCAATGAACATATTAAAGTTAAAAATACATTATCTAATGCAAAAAGAGATGTTTAATGTGCTCAAGGATGGTCATATGGGACTTAATTTATGTCTAATTCAGAGACATGGGCCTAATTTATGTCTAATTTAGAGGCCGAAGACATCTCTATTGTTACATGTCATTTTGTCACCATTAGGAAAATGATCGCCAATCTAGATCTCTTGTTATCAGATGAAGTGTTCCAAGAATTCCCCTACATTGTTGGAATAAAAAAATCCCAAAGACAACATGAATCCTGGATTACATTTCTCAAAAGCCTACTTTTAATCACTTGCGTGGTTCCCTATTCAGTATATACACAAGTACAGTTTTGATTGTTTTGGCCAGTACAATTTTATGCTTTGCCTTCCACTAAAAACTGTGCAAATCTCTTAACAAGAGTAAAAATCAAAAATTGATTTCAAGAAACCTTGCTGGAGGAATATTTCCCAACTGAAGGCCTCAGCGTCTACATACTTGGGCCTCATCCGTCTGTTCATGGAGAAAACTCCCTCCCTTTTTGGAACCATAATTCCTCCTTTTGAGTATCTCATCCCTTGATAAGAGGATATCAAACCTCCTCCTCATGGCCTATAAATTCAATACAGAACATAGGATGTAAGGATGACTTCTGAATGTAAACTTATGTTGTTGGAATAGAGATGGAAATCTTGTCACATAAGGGGAGGATTGGAGACCATTAGGAGGAGGCTTAAATTATCAAGGAAAGTTTGTATTTCTTCTCCTTGTTTAAAATTAATACAAACAATTATTCATTTCCTAATTTCACTTGTTTTAATGCTCTTTGAAAAGTTCCTTGATATTTTTCATAGTTTATAATTGAATATTGGTTTAATCTTATAATATGTGATATGTTGCAATAATCATTCACTTTGTGTTTCATCTTTATCTATGATATTTTTTTATTCCTTATTTGTTTCTATTCATGTTGATCTTCCTATGAAGTGACAAGGAAATAATTTTGAAAGCATCAGAAGGACTTCCACAAGAATTTCATAGAAAGGTAAGAGGCTCTTGCATATCTCATACTTCATACTTTAGTTGTAAATTAAGGAAAGGTAGAAGTCACTTGTTTTGTTTGTTACTGGATATATTTTTAATCTAGGGAGATAGCTCTTGTCCACAAGAGAAATCTGTATGCCATAACATCCATATGCTTACAATTAGACTTTTGTTCATCCAACCAAATTTTTCCTATAGCTAAATTGAGTAATATATTTATTTGTAAAAATGATATATATGGGCCCAAAGTTTGGGTTTTTGCTCAATATTTTGATGGAAAACATTCAAATATTGCATAAATAACTTATCACAATTCAAAGAGAAAAGGTTTTCGAATCCTCTAGCCTTAGACCATGAAAGTTTGGAAGAAAAGATGGAGGGATGTTCTTCATATGCACACTGACATCAATATCTTGAATGGGAAATCCAAGAAGATCTTCCTCATTGTCATCATCTCCACCCATTTCTTCTACATTATTTGCCATCTCTTCTTCTTCTACTTGCAAAAGTGGATGTTGATGTGGCTATTACTACACCATGTGATTAAATGGCGGGGTGGGTTGATGTTGGAGAATTATTTTGTCTTTATGATTGAATGAAAACACTAATGCAATGCACTTTTCTGTTTTTGAAATGAAATAACCCTAATGCAATTTTATTTTTTTACAGGAAGTAAAAATAAATGAATCAACTATGGAAGAAAACAATTCATACTTTGACACCTCTCTAGCAATGGCGCAAAAAACTGATGAGCCTCGATATTGCAACAAGAATGCTACAAATCCCAAGGCTACCAACATTAATTATCAACCTGAGGTTCGTACAAACTTAAGAGGTATCGACACTATATGTGCAGCATACAATGTGTCCTTCCTTCGATGTCATGATGTAATTGTAGAATTTCCCACTGTAGATCACCTGATAATGTAATATACTAAAGCTAAATACTTGATCTACTTCTACAAATAAACTTGTAGAAGCTTAATTGATTTTGAGAAAGATCAAATAGAACACATATAACTGAGAATGAGAAATCAATCACACATGAATATAGAAGAATACTCTGGGGAAAGCCTCAGCTAAAAACCCTGATCTTTGTATTATCATACAAGTGGAAATATCTCTGAATTACAAAAAGCTTTAACTCACAAGCTATCCAGCTCTTAGTACAATCCCTCAATGTTGGTCATAGACTAAATAGACACAATATATACCTTCCTCAAATCCTCCCAGCCTCCTATTTCCTTACGCATTTTCTCCTCGGTCCTCTGGCTGCCATCTGTGTGAATTCACCTCTCACACAACTCACCAAACTCCGATGTAACTGGGCAATCTCCAAGGAATGAATTCCTTCTACATGCAAGAGATATCCTTAATGGAATATTCTTGCAACTGATAGTACACTGTCCCATCCTCTGATCCCAACTGGGTCTCTAACTGAACTGACATGCATGAGTTATATATGAGATAATATTTAGTTATCTGAAGTGCAGTAGTTACATGCATGCATGCATTAACTAACTGAACTCACAATCAGTTCCACAACCTGTTGGAACTAATCTAACTGGACTTAACTTAATTAACTAAGCTAACTAATTACAACTCAAAGTACAACTCATCCTCATCTCCTTAATTAAGGGATAACTTCCTCAATCAAAGGGAAAACAATTACATGTCTTCACATAGAGTTCATGTTGATTCTCTGCAACTAATTAACTCAAGATGAATTAATTAATTATTTTTTAAACAGCTGGTAAGATCAAATTCGAATTTTAATTCTCAATTTTAGTTTAGGGACTAACTAAAATTGGAATGTATCCCGAAATTCTATTTATAGCAATGCTATTTTTAGCACTTATATATTTAGCATTTCTTGTTGCTATTTTCAACACTCCCTCTCAACAAGAAAGGGATTATTTGTCACCCCAATCCTGTCTCTGTGGAACTTGAATTTGCATTTTGACAATGCCTTAGTCAAAATATATGAATCCTGCTCCTCGGTTGAAACATACAGCAACAACATGATCCTCTTCACCACATAGTCTCGAAGATAATGATACCGGATATCAATGTGTTTGGACCTGTCATGAAATACTGGATTCTCAAAGAGTTTGATACAACTCTGATTATCACAATAGATCATAGTTGGATCCATCCTCTAACAAAACAATCCAACTAGAATTTTCTGCATCCAAATGGCCTCACATGCTTCCTGACTGGCAGCCATGTATTCAACCTTTGCTGAGCTAAGTGAAACTGACCTCTGTTTCCTGTTGTACCAAGAAACCGCAGCTGAACCAAGGTTGAAAATTCATCCTGAAGTGCTTTTCCAATCTAATGGACTCCCTGCCAAATGTACATATGTGAAGCCCTGAAGCTTCACTCCCTCTGTCCATCTATACCATAATCCATACTAAGATGTGCCTCTGAGGTATCTCAGCACATGCTTCGTTGCCTTCCAAAACAGCTTGGTAGGTTGAACCATAGCTTGACTCAACCGGTTGACACAAAGCACAAATCTGGTCATGTGTTCACTAAATACATCAATGAACCCATAAGCTACCGATAAATAGTAGCAGCCACTACCTCACCTGAAGTATCATCCTCCTTCCTCCAGTTATCTGCTATAGGAGTCTGCATGGGCTTGTACTTCTCCATGTGGAATCTCTTGAGTATCTCATTGGCATACTTGCCTTGAGACACAAACACTTCCCCATCCTTCTGCCACACTTCCATGCCTAGAAAGTAGTGCATAAGACTCATGTCTTTCATTTCAAACTCTCTTGCAAGGTCCTCCTTGCAAGACTTAATCAAATGATCATTACCTGTCAATATCATATCATCAACATAAAGAACAATGATCAATGGCTTACCTTCTACCATGATGTGGTAAAGATTCCATCTGAGTGAAGTCCAACTTGGTGAAATAGCTGTCGATCTTGGTGTACCAAGCACAAGGTGCTTGCTTCAGCCTGTACAAAGCTCTCTTGAGTTGGCACACATGTGACTCACGATCGAAGGTCTCAAAGCCTTCCAGCTGCTCTATGTGCACCTCTTCCTCAATCTTGCCATTGAGGAATGCAGTCTTCACATCCATTTGATGGATCTTCCAACCCATCTATGCTGATAGTGCCAACATCGATCTGATAGATGAGTTCTACAGGAGAAAAATTCTCATCGTAGTCGATCTCCTCGACTTGTGAGAAACCATGGGCTACAAACCTTGCCTTATGTTTCTGCACATTACCATTAGCTGCTTGTTTTACCTTGTAAATCCATCGGGAACTCACCACTGACTTATCCTCCAATCTTGGGACAACATCCCAAACACTGTTTCGAACTATGGAGTCGTACTCCTCCACCATAGCATCAACCCAGACTGGCTGCTACACTGCTTCCTCAAAGGAAGATGGTTCGGTCTCTACACACTCCCCAACTAGGGCCATGTAACCAGTGTACCACACAGGTGATCTCCTTTGTCTGCGCTAAGAGGATGGTTGTCCCACATTCCCTCTTGCATCCATCACCAAATTGTTAGCTTCCCTTGAGTGTTTCTTCCCATCTCTGGAAGACTCTACATGAGTGGATGTCTCCACTCCTAGATCCTCTGCATGTGGTTGCTCCGCATCAGTCTGAGGCTCCTCCTACTTAGGAACTAAAAGTTCCTTCTCTGCATGCAACTTGAGATCCCTCTCAAGAGACACTCGCAAGGCTTTCTGCTCATCAAACTTCATATCTTCGCGTACCACTATCCTCTGACTAGTAGGCAAGAACACTTGATAGTTGTCTGGTGTATCTGTGTACCGCACAAGTATCCCCAATTGAGTTGTAGGCTCTAGCTTCTTCCAGGCATCTTTGGTCACATGGAAATAAACCAATGATCCAAATATCCTGAAGTGATGCACATCTGGTCTCTTCCCAGAGAAGGCCTCCATTGGTGTCTTCATCCCCAATATACGATGCGGGCTTCTATTCTACAAGTATATTGTTGTATTACATGCCTCAGCCCACAAATGAAGTGGTAGGCTTTGGTCATGCAGCATCGCCTGAGCTTCTCCCATAATCAATTTGTTCTTCCTTTTGGCCACCCCATTCTGATGTGGGTTATGGGGTTCTGTCAACTCCCGTTTAATTACCTCTGCTGTATAGAAGTCCTTAAACTTTTGGGAGACATACTCTCCACGATTGTTGCTTCACAAGGCTCTTATTTTCTTTCCAAATTCTTACTCAACCAAGGCTTTGAACTCATAAAAGCTTGAGAAGGTTTGATATTTCTTCTACATGAAGTAGATACAACATCTACGAGAAAAATCACCAATAAAAATAACATAGTGCCTTTGTTTAGCGATGGAGGCTGTAGAGAATGGTCCACAAACATATGTGTGAACTCACTCTAGGATTGCTCCAGCACTACTGTCTCGATCGTGAAAGGAAGATTTTGCATACTTACACAAGGTACAACCTTTACATGTATCCACTTGCTCCAGTTTGCCCTTGGGAAGTCCAGTAGAAATCTGTTGCATGATCTTCAAGGCCCCATGGTGCAAGTGGCCCAATCTTCTATGCCATGGCTCGCCAGCATCTTGGCTTTGCACCAACTCTGCTTTGGAACTCAATGTAGCACAGTCGTCTACCTCCAGCTTGTAGATATTCTTTACTCGAATCCCAATCCTCTTGGTCTGTCCAGTGCTGATATGCCTCAAGAATGCCTTTCCTTTACTAAAGACTACATAATAGCCTTTGTCTTCTAGCATAACAATGGACACAAGGTTCTTCCTCAAACTAGGAACATACTTTACATCAGTCATGGTGATAGGAGCTCCATGCTCCCTCTGAAACACAACTGTACCTTCACCTAAAATACGGTACTTTCCATCATCGCCCATCTCTATGCGCATTTGGAGGTCCTTCTCCTCCAAGGTACTGAATAGACTCTTATCATTGATCATGTGGAATGAGGCTCTAATGTCCAGGTACCAAACACAACCCACCATCGATGAAACCATGCATGTGATGAGGGTGAAATCCAATTCAAACTGTGAGGCCAATGCCTCACATCTGATCTTTTCAAGGATCCCTTCTTGGATTTCTTCTGTGGACAATTTGTAGCATATTGGACCCCTTCATGACAATGAAAGCATCACACTTTCGATTTGTCAATCTTCTTCCCACCATGGGAAGCCTTCCCCTTCCCTTTCCTCGCCTTACTTGCTAAGGCTAGATTTTCTTCATCATCTTGCTTTGATGAAGATCCATCTCTGGTGCTTCTTCTTATCTCCTCCTGCATCAGATCCGACCAAAGTCGTTCCCAATCTAGTAGTTTGTCTGTTCCATTTACTGAGCCTTGGTAGCTATGCCAACTCTTAGAAAGACCAAGGAGAGCAAGACTCACCATGTCATCATCGGTTTTCATAATCCCTACACTTTCAAGCTCATCCCTACAAGTGGTGAGCTTGTTCAGATATGTAGAGATCATGTCGCCCTTTTCACACTTGATTTTCTGAAGCTTGTCTTTCAATGCTAGCTTCCTTTGATCGTTGTTGTTCTAATATAGATCCTTCAATGTTTTCCACATTGAAAACGATGTCTCCTTCCCTTGGAGACTCGAGACAATGTGGTCTCAAACTCCCTCCAGAAGAATCCTCCTCGCTCTAGCCACACATTTCTTCCATTCCGCCAATTCTTGGGCATTAGCAGCTGCTGGGTTGGGGAATTCTCAATCAATGAAGTATTTCAAACCGTTGTCCTCTAATGATCCTTCCAGGCTATATAATTCGAGTTTCCATCCAGGGCATACTCGAGTCTCAAACCATTGAACACCATTGGTGAGATTTGAGATGTGATAAGAATTCGATTTCTATAATCAAGAACTTCAAAATTCAAACTTCTCCCTTCTTTGTATACTATTCTCCGCTTTTATCACCTTTGCTCTGATACCATGTAGAAGTTCCCACTGTAGATCACCTGATAATGCAATATACTAAAGAAAAATACTTGATCTACTTCTACAAACAAACTTGCGGAAGCTTAATCGATTTTGAGCAAGATCAAATAGAACACATATAATAGAGGATGAGCAATCAATTACGCATGAATAGAGAAGAATACTCTGGGTAAAGCCTCAACTAAAAACCCCGATCTTTGTATTATCGTACAAGTGGAAATATCTCTGGATTACACAATGCTTTAGCTCACAAGCTATCCAACTCTCAGTATAATCCCTCAATGCTACTCATAGACTAAATAGACACAACATATGCCTTCCTCCAATCCTCCAAGCCTCCTATTTCCTTGCACAATTTCTCTTGGGTCCTCTGGCTACTACCTGTGTGAATTCACCTCTCACACAACTCACCAAACTCTGAAGTAATTGCGCAATCTCCAAGGAATGAATTCCTTCTGGATGCAATAGATATCGTCAATGGAATATTCCTGCAACTGATAGTACACTGTCCCATCCTGTGATCTCAACTGGGTCTCTGACTAAACTGACATGCATGAGTTATTTATGAGAGAATATTCAATTATTTGAAGTGCAGTAGTTACATGCATGCATGCATTAACTAACTGAACTCACAATTAGCTCCACAAACTATTGGAACTAATCTAACTAGACTTAACTTAGTTAGCTGAGCTAACTAATTACAACTCATCCTGATCTCCTTAATTAAGGGATAACTTCCTAAATCAAAGGGAAAATTGTTGCATATCTTCACATAGACTTCATGTTTGATTTTCTCCAACTAATTAACTCAAGATGAATTAATTAATTATTTTTCAAACAGCTACTAAGATCAAATTCGAATTTTAATTATCAATTTTAGTTTAGGGACTAACTAAAATTGGAATGTATCCCGAAATTCTATTTATAGCAATTTTATTTTTAGCACTTCTATGTTTAGCATTTCTTCTTGCTATTTTCAACGGTAATGGAGTGAATGTAATAAAATCAGATCCTAAACTAATTGCAGAAGATGAAATGCTCAAAATGGAAACCTTAACCTATTGAAAGAAAGAAAATACAAGGAAAGAAACCTATTCTAATTTCATAAATTAAATCTTATGAAGTAAATTTCAATCATTACATTTCAAAGAGTTTATATTTATTAACAGAGTTCACTGGATGTGGCAATCATCATTGTATTATCTATTTCATAAATTTGTCCATTAGCCCAAATCGCTAAAATGTTTTACATGGGTAAAGAGGCAAGTCCTAAGTGGTCTTTAGTATTCCCTAAAATTTTATTTAGAGCTTAGGGGTCATGATTCAACCCTAAGGGAAGAAAACCAATCTTTTTTAGAAAATATGGGCAAGTATATACACGTTGGAAGAGTACTACATGAAACAACAGATTTACTACACAAAACTATAATTCAACAAACGACCAAGAAAATCAAATCCAATTTGTATGGGACATTTTTTTTTATTTGACTAGGATGTATTAGGTATCTATTCCAAATTTAATCACTCAAAAATACCTATGTTAACCCATGCTAAAAAATACCATAAAATTACTAGTCTAAAATCTAGAAATTTGAGAACTAGTGAGCTAGTAAATCTATCAAATGCCTAACCTAATCAAGTGCAAATGAAATGGGGTAGTTTTTGTTATTAACTAGAATTTTTTTTTGATCTAATGAAATTTGAATCAACTCGATTGAAACTCATTAGAATGCTCTAAAAAACAACAGAAATTTATTGTTACTTTCCACAAAGTACTTCCAAAAATCTAGATTTGGGAATAAGCAAACTAATCCAAGTACGTCAATGATTACTATAACTTTAAAATGTTTTTAAAATGATTAAATTATGATTTTTATCCTTAAAAATAACTTACGTCAACCATTTAACTCAATCCTACAATAAGAAATCATCAATACTAATATGCAGAAATAGGAAAAACAAGAACAAGAGATGCATGTGAATAAGAAGTGAAAAGAAGAAAATTAAATGATACGAAAGAGATTTAAGGCTCCTGGGATGGCCAAGCCCAAGTAAACTCAGATTCCTATGAAGGAGACCAAGATTTGGAATTTGAACATGTTACCAATATTCATTATTTCCATCAATACAATTACAACCCTTCAGAAAATGAATGTGGAGTTGCAAATATATGAGTTCTCTCCACAAGAAGAGTAATAAAAATCAACCCCTAAAGGAAAATTCGACTTGGTACTTATAAAAAATGATTAGGAAGCATTCCCCATGAAAGGAGGAAGCTTTCCTGGCCAAACTCCTTCGATTAGTGGATCTGGTTCCCAATACTAGTAAACTGCATTAAATGGTAGGGAACACATTCCTAGATTTTCACAATCATTGGAGTTCACAATATATGCCATAATTCCAAAATATATTGATGATTTATTATTTAATATTGATCCTCCTATAGTAGGGAGCAGGTCCCTAGATTATCTCCTCCTCCAAATCTCCATAATCTTCCCAATATTCTCATAATATTCCACAAAAATAAATAATATTAGGCACAAATATGCAGTTATCCATAAACCTTCCTAATGAACATATTAAAGTTAAAAATAGATTATCTAATGCAAAAATATAGGTTTCGTGTGTTGAAGCATGGTCATATGGGCCTTAATTTATGTCTAATTTAGAGGCCCATCACATCTCTATTGTTATATGTCATTTTGTCACCATTAAGAAAATGACTGCCAATCTGGATCCTTTGTTATCCAATAAAGTGTTCTAAGAATTCTTCTACAATCTTGGAATAAAAACAATCTCAAGTACAACAAGAATCCTGGATTACATTGCTCAAAAACCTAATTTTGATCATTTTGCAGTTCCCTATCCAGTATATGCACAAGTGCAGTTTTGACTATTTTGGCTAATGCAATTTTATGCTTTGTCTTCCGTTGAAAACTTGGCAAATCTCTTTGTGAGAGTAAAAATAAAAAATTTATTTCTAGAAACCTTTTTGGATGAGTATTTACCAACTGAAGGCCTCGAGCCTCTACATACTTGGGACTCATCCCTATGTTCATGGAGAAAACTCCCTCCCTTTTTGGAACCCTAATCCATCCTTTCGAGCATCTCATCCCTTGATAAGAAGATCTCAAACCTCCTCCTCTTGTCCGATAAATTCAACACAGAACAGGGGATGTAGGGAGGACTTCTGAATGTAAACTTATGTTGTTGGAATAGAGGTAGAAATCTTGTCACCTAAGGGGAGGATCGAAGACCATTAGGAGGAGGATTACATCATCAAGGCAATTTTGTATTTCTTCTTCTTGTTCAAAATTAATACAAACAATTATTCATTTCCTAATTTCACTCTTTTTAATGCTCTTTGCAAAGCTCCTTGATATTTTGCATATTTTATAATTGAATATTGGTTTAATATTATAATATATGATGTGTTGAAATAATCATTCACTTTTGTTTCATCTTTATCTACGCTATGCTTTTCTTCCTTGCTTGTTTCTATTCATGCAGATCTTCCTGTGAAGTGTCCAGGAAAGGATTTTGAAAGCATTAGAAGGACTTCCACTAGATTTTTCTTGAAATGTAAGAGGCTCTTGCATATCTCATACTTCATACTTTAGTTGTAAATTAAGGAAAGGTATAAGTCACTTGTTTTGTTTGTTAATAGATATATTTTTAATCTAGGGAGATCACTCTTATCCATAAGTGTGATTTGTATGCCATAACATCCATATGCCTACAATTAGACTTGTGTTCATACAACCAAATTTTTCTTGCAACTATGTTGAGTAATATATTTATTTGCAAAGATGATATATATGGGCTCAAAGTTTGGATTTTTGCTCAAGATTTTGATGAAAAACATTCAAATATTTCATAAATAACTTAGCACAATCATGAAACATCACTTTGGAAGCAACTGGTAAGATTGAAAATGAAGTTGTCTTTTGGATTAATAACATTATTAATTTGATTAATCCGAAAGACAACTACATTGTCAATATGGATCACAAAAGTCTAAGATCTAGAAAGATTGAAAATGTTTCAGCCACGTGTGAGAAATTAATGGTTTCTTCTTTATATTATGAATACATGAGCTAATTTAATTTGGTGTAATTCTCACCACAATGATAACATATTACTTTGATTTAAAAAGGTTTATTTTTAAAAAAATACCATTTAGAAATCTTCTAACCTTCAAAAAATTAAAAAAAAATTCAACACTTAAGAATGATGTTGTTAGGGTAAACTTGACTCAATGAAAATTTCAAAGTTGCTAGGTCCATAATGGTGGTCTGAGGCACATTGTTTTGGTGTAGCATAATATAATATCCCATGGACTACATGCGATAAAGCCTTTAAAATGATTTGACATTCTCCATTTCCATATGTGTGAGTTGAGTGGTAAGACCACTTGGCTCGGCTAGGATGTTAGCTAGCTTGTCTTCTTTTAAGTCAAGGCATGGATTATTTTAAGCCATAAGATAATAATAGACCTATTAGCTATTTTTTCCTAGTTTTGGTTTTTCCAAGATAAAACTCATGTGTTTTATGTGTTGTTGTTGCTACGATTATTTTATCTCACATTCTCTTCTTTTATATTAGTGGTATCAGAGCCAAGGGATGGATTGTGGCCTATAGAAATAGCTGATGGTTGTATGCATAAATATTACTTGACAATAAATAAATGTTCAATAGGGTGATATGTAGCCACATAAGTGAGATTTGGTGAAGAGAGCACATGGTGTGAGAAAGGTGTGTAGAAGCAAGTGAATGGTGGCATATGTGATGCATAACAACAACAAAAATTACAATGGAGATGAAAATTGTAAATTACATATATATATGGTCAAATTACTATAAGAATTGGTTAGACATGTGTGGAGTAGGCCTAGGTGATAGGGAAGAAGAGTATGCACATTTCCCCGGTCAAGTTTAAAGTGGGGAATGTTACAATAAACTTGACTTGGTGAAAGAGTTAAAGTTTTTAGGTCCACATTGATGGTTTTGGGCACATGGTTTTGGTGGCCGATGGTATTAGACTACATGTATTACATGTCGTGAATCCTTTAAAGACTTTGGGATTCTCCATTGTAATGTGTCTAAGATGAACGAAGGGCTCACTTGGCTGACCCAAGATATTGGGTAGTTTGGCTACTTTTAAGTCATGGCATAGTTGTGTTTAATCCATAAGATAATAATAGATCCATTATTTGGTTTTCCTGGTTTTGTGTTTTATAGGATAAAACTCATGTATTTTATGTGTTGTTGTTGTTATGATTGTTTTCTCTCACACTATATTTTTTTCTAACATATACACAAATAAGATCAAGTTTACCGTCTGCCCCCACTTCTTATTTATATAAATATTAAAGACCTCAAACACTTTTCTTTTGAATAACACATATGAAATACATATGTCTGTGTATATATGCGGTTCTATTTTAGGCTCCACCACATCTAGAGTTCAAAACTTAATATATTCATGTTATTTTGGTGTATTCCACTAGTAACAACAATGGTTCCAACCACCACTTTCAACAACATGACTAACACAATGAGACTAAAATAATTGAGCATATAAATAACCATCCACATTTGAAGTATAACTTTCAGAACTTTTTAAAACACGACTTCCACTCCTGTCAATGATCAATTGGAACTCCCTCAAAGAATGACATTGGAATTGTATGTAATTATGAAAAACAATTTCATAGAAAATATTTTTTCAATTATATTACTATGATACTAGTAATGTTCCGTTAATTCATATATACAATGATAATTTGATGCAACACAACACAATCATGATGAGCATGATGCACAACAAATTTTAGCAACATATAAACAATATAAACCATTAAACAATGATAATATTCATTGCAAACATTAGACAAAATAAAAATAGTTTATTAATATTCAACATCATTTATGTGGTGCAAATAAACACAAATTTGATCTAAAAATTGACACAAATATGATGCCAAAAATGACTCACAAAATTTGATTGCGTACTAGCAAAAAAAAATTGAAAATGAAAAAATGGGCTATTCTGACACAAAAGGATGATGATACAAACTTGTATTATAGTAATGACTACTCTAGCTTTATGTGTGTTATCTATAATTCCCCCTATGGACAAGAGTATGATTCCGTATATTTATCCAAGATATGTGCAGAATGGTTGATATATCACCCACTACTAACTCTCCTAGGTCAATCCCTTCATACACTTCACAATTATGAAATGTAAATAGAAAGGATTGCAGACATAACTTTTGATGAGGGCTATTGTAATCTTGATTAGTTATGGATATAGAAGATCCCACTTTAGTCCCTAAGTTTCCTACTCCTCTATACAATAACTATAACATGCACATAATTCACACACCAAACCTTTATTTCCACGTAAAGCAAAGGAGAGAGATACATGATATGTAATCTAGATTTCTCAAACAAATCTAGATATAATAAAAGTAAATAAAATACATTGTATATGGGAGAGAATTCATAATATATACATTATGAAGGAAACTTCAACTATAAAATATTATACCTTTGAAATGCATGGATACCTTTTTGGTCCCTTGGCTCTAGCTCCTCCTTCGCTGATTGTTGAAAATAAGACTACTTTTCACATGCAATGTTCCCTCTCTAAGAATTCCAACAACACTTCATTACATAATGCAATGTCTCTATCTAATTACCCTTAGGAATAGCCTCCTTTTTATAGATTTTTTGAGGCTATGAAAGGATGAATGTACACACCTAGGTCCTAGTGAGTTTCCAGTCTAGTACAAACTCTTTAGCCATATGACAAGGCTTCTCATCCTTCACAAGTTGTTCTCCTACAAAACAATAAAATTTGTAAGGAATGTAAGGTCATCACCTATGAATAGTGCAAATAGGGTGATCATCACTCATTGCAAGAAGACCACGAATGATGTTGTTGGGCATGGGATCCCTCACAACAAGTTTTGGGGCTCAAAGCCCAAGTTTTGGTCAAAGATGGTGTAGAACTCCGCGAAGTGCGGGTGCGGAGTGCGAAGTGTACAATCGAGTCATAGGGTTGTCCACCCTAAGCATTGTAGTGTAACTTAATGTAAAGTTGTGTCAGCCTACCCATGGTTCGTGGACCATGTGATTGTATAAATAGAGCTAGGCTCTAAGTGTAATGATAGTTTTGTAGAGCATAGAGGAAAAGAATAGTGAAGGCATGGTTAGAGCCTAGAGTGGAATCTGAGGTGTACTTGGTTGTAGTAGTAGGTAGAGGCTCTATAGCTGAGTGCGCGGACCCCTATAGCTGAGTGCACATGGAAGAGTCGGGTCTGTACTTGGAATTGAAAGTTAATAAAGAGAAGTTTATTTTGTACATCTGTTCTTGGATCTGTATCTTTATCTTATGCATTACTTTTATTTGGTTTATTTACTACGCGCACTTGATGAATACTCATACGAATGATTATATGTGAATGTAATCTAAGTAATCATCTAATGGAGACTAATTAAGGAAGACTTGGGTAAATAACACGGGTTGTGCTATGGATGGAACTGTGCGAAGACAGTATCGCAGGGTGCGGGGTACCCACAGGTGCTTCTAACGCAATAAGTGCGAAGGTTGGACCACATACCAATCACCTCATACCAGACATCCCTAGGGTGCAGAAACCTGGTTCTAGAAACCTCCCATACTAATTCGGGTGAGACCTCAGTCCATGCTCTGCTGACTGTTGCCGAAAGGGCAAGTAGTACCAGGATTTGCTTGGCTAAATCACTTCCGAACCTGGGTTAGGCCCCACTAAGCCAATTTCTGGGAGCGGGATCTGCATAAGGGATGTCTGATGTCGGGCCACTCGAACCCAACGAAGAAGGAAATTGAAGAGTGATTGGACAAGAAGATTCACGAGTTCACGACACAGGAAAACAGAACTCCACAGGTATCTAAGGAAAAGTGATTGGATTGCTACATGTATATATAAATCCATGAGATTTCTTTTCATCCTTTCCATCTGAGCTATATGAGTGGATCACGAGGTTAGCCAAAAACCAGGGAAGGTATAGGCTTGACCAACCGATAATGTGGACTTCGAAGCTAGTGTGTAGACTAGAAGCCTTAGAGGATAAGATAGCGCAAGTTGTGGACCACTTGTTCAACCAAATAATAGTAGGATTTATTACTGAGTTCGTGGTGGACACGACCGTCAATTACAGTGAGGCAGAGTGACAATTTCTTAAGGGACAGTGAGGTAAGTATATTAAATCTTTGAACACCTGGATTAAGATGTGGTTATGTGATAATCAATTTATGCGAATAAATTAATGTTTGGAACTACGTGGAGCAAAAAGATCTACAAAAGCAGAAGTAGCAAAGAATTAGAAAACAGTCCCTTAATTTCACCCTTGTAGGAGAGCGAGGATGAGCTCGCAAAGGTTTCTTTGAGAAGTGCGTCAGTTTGATAAGGCAGTGGATTCCACGGTTACCACCTCCACCCACACCACCACCCGCTTCACCTCCCTCACCTCCATCTCCACCCACTCCACCTCCACCACCTCCACAGTTCAGTATGGCGAGCGCGATCAAACTACCAGTGTTCAGAGGAGTAGGGAATGAGGATCTGGACCAATTCTAGTTCATGGTAAGAGTAGTATGGGAAGCACAAGGCCTCACAGATGACAATATTAAGAAGGCTACCTTGGTAAGCACACTACAGGATCACAAATTAACGTGGTACATTAAGAACTCTAACAATCACCCAAATGCAAGGATCACAGAGATCCAAAATGTGTTGAAGAGAGAATTTAGCAAGCCAAAATCAGAGATGCAGTCAATCATCGAGTTTAAAGAGATCGCAATGCTTCCTGGTGAGACCCCCTGGGATCTAGACCAAAGGCTAAAGAGTATGATCCGTGAGGCCAATATGACGCTAATGGATGCACAACATCGCACTTGGTTTGTAGCATCTTTGACACCACTCTTGAGGACGGCGCTGTCACAGTTGTTGGGTTATGTTATATTCTTTCCACGTAGTTAACAAGGGGTTTGAGGGGCACCGTAACCCCACTTTATGGGGTCCAGGGCAACGCCCTAGAAAATTTTGGTTTTGGACCCTCTGTTAGGTTGGGTGGACCCACCTATGGTTTTGTGCATGATTTTTGCACATGTTTTTTGGACGCGATGGTTTTCGGTCCATGGTATTGGACGCAATGGTTTTCGGTCCATGGTATTGGATACTTTGGCATGTATAAATATGTACTATAATATTGAAAGGAATATAATTAAAAATCAAGCTGGTAGTCTCGGTTTTGGGATCCAATGGGAAAATCTTTGTGTATATGTTTTTTATGTGTTATGCTCTCGTATTGTTTATTTTTCTGTGTTTTAGAATTCTTATGCAGGTAATTTCTGTACGGGGTTAAAACTACATTTGGTATCAGAGCTGTTTTGACTTCAAGGGGACGCCTTTGTTGCTGAGGGGTTTCGCTCAGGCCTGTGGTAGACCCTGTTCAGTGGGAGATCTGTGAGATCGATTCTGGTGGTGAAAGAAGATGGCAAGTAGTGGAAAGATAGAGATCAAGAAATTTAATGGTCATAGTTTTGAGTTGTGGAAACTCAAGGTGGAGAATCTATTGGTGGATAAAGACCAGTGGATCGCGGTAGATCTGGGTGCTAAACCAACGGGAGTGTCTGATGAAGAATGGAAGAAGTTGGATTGGAAGGCAAAGAGCACAATACGATTATGTGTCTCATATTCAGTATTTCTGAATGTATCATGGGAAGCTACGGTGAAGGCTTTGTGGGACAAGTTAGGGACTTTGTACCAATCTAATTCTCTGGTGAATAAACTGTTCCTGTGGAAAAAGCTGTATAACCTAAGGATGAAAGATGGAGACTCGGTGACGAGCATCTGAATGCATTTAATATTATGGTAAGTCATTTAGAATTTGTTGATATTAAAATTTCAGATGAAGATAAGTGCATCAGTTTGTTGTGTTCTCTACCAGATTTGTGGGATAGTCTGGTTATTGCAATAGGTAGCAATGCAACTACTTTGCATTTTGATGAAATAGTCTCATCCTTGCTGATGGAGGAGATGAGACGGAAAAATACAGAGAGCCAGAATGGTGATGCCTTGTCTGTACGAGGGTGGTCCTAGAATAGAAACAAAAATAAGTCATCGAGTGGGAGATCTAAATCTCCAGGAAAACCTGTAAAGATTGTGTGCTGGAAATGTGGAAAGGAAGGGCACTACAAAAGGGACTGTAAATCTAAAGCTCTTGATAAAGGAAAGGGATCTGATGATGCTCCTTCTGCAAAGGCGAAAACCACTTCAAATGAAGGTGAGGATGTGTACTTGGATTCTTCAAGTACACATGTAGATCACGAGCCATGGTTGATTGACTCAGGTGCATCCTTTCACTTCACTCCCCATTGAGAGTGGTTCTACGAGTATGAGAAATACAATGGTGGTGATGTATTCTTATGGAATGATAGGAAGGCTAGAATCAGTGGTCGCAGAAAATTAAAGTTGAAGTTGCAAGGTGGAAGGGTTAGAACACTTCCAAGTGTTCTGCATATTCCTGCATTGTCCAGAAATCTGATTTTTGTAAGCAAGTTGAATGATGCAGGTGTAAAAATAGTGTTCGAGAAGGATACCTGCAAGATGGTTCACGGAGCATTGGTATTGATGCAGGGAGTTCGGATTGGAACTCTGTACAAGCTACAAGGTAGCACTGTTATTAATGGGTGCAATAGTTCTCTGGTTCCTAAAAGTGGAGTAGAAAATCTACTGGTCTCTGGAGAGAAGACCATGCTATGGCATCAAAGGCTTGGACATATTGGAGAGAAGAGCCTTCGAATACTTCATGGTAAAGGTATGGTAGAAGGTATGAGTAATAGCTCTATGGATTTTGATTTTTGTGAAAATTGTGTATATGGGAAGCAGAATCGGGTGAGTTTCCCCTCTGGTAGTATTAGGGTGAAATAGATATTAGAGCTTGTGCACAGTGATGTGTTTGGACCTGTGAAGGTTCCATCACTGGGTAAGTCTGTGTACTATGTATCATTTATAGATGACTTCTTGAGGAATACATGGATATATTTCCTTAAGAAGAAATCTGAAGTCTTTGATAGGTTTAAAGAATTTAAGGCTCTCGTGGAAAATCAGATAGAGAAGAAGATAAAGGTGCTAAGGACAGATAATGGTGGAGAGTTTTGCAGTAACGAATTTCAAGAATTCTGTAAGAAGTGTGGTATATCATGGCAGAAAACTACTCCATATACACCTCAGCAAAATGGAGTTGCAGAAAGAATGAACAAGGCGTTGATGGAAAGGGCAAGAAGCATGCTTAGTGGTGTCGGGTTAGGACAGGAATTCTAGGCAGAGGTGGTGGATTCTACATGTTACCTGGTCAACAGATCACCTTCATCAGCGTTGGAGGATAAGACTCCACAAGAGGTATGGACTGGTAAGAAACCCTCTCTTTCACATCTGAGGGTATTTGGATGCGATGCATATGTACATGTTCCAAAGGAGAAATGAACCAAGATGGATAGTAAATCTGAAAAGTGCATCTTTATTGGGTATAAGGATGGTTTAAAGGGTTATAAGCTTTGGAACCTAGTCACATGGAAGGTTGTGTATAACTGAGATGTGGTGTTTAGAGAGGTGAAAGATGTTATTAAACATGAATTCCAATGAAAGGAACCTGAGAAGATAGATTTTGAGCTAAAGGAGGAAGAATCAGACTCTACAGCAGAGGAGGAATCAGAATATGAAGAGCCACAAACTCCGACTGTGAGAAGATCAATTCGAGAAAGAAGGCAGCCTGGAAGGTATAGTCCATCTGCTTTCTATTCAAATTTTGCTTTATCTATTACTGACGATGATCCCAGAACTGTGAAGGAAGCAATAGATTCAGAGGATGGAAAACTTTGGAAAGAGGCCATGGTTGATGAAATGACATCTTTGCACAAAAATAAGGCTTGGGATCTGGTGGAGTTGCTAGCTGGAAGGAAACCCATTGGCAGAAAATGGGTGTTCAAAAAGAAGACAAATGCAGAAGGAAAATTGGAGAAATACAAAGCTTGGTTGGTAGCAAAAGGTTATTCCCAGGTGCCAGGAATTGATTTTGGTGATATTTTTTTCTCCTGTTGCCAAGGTAACTTCTATTAGATTACTTTTATCTGTTGCTGCTGCTTTTGATTTTGAGGTAGAAAAAATGGATGTGAAGACAACATTTCTTCATGGGGATTTGGAAGAGGAAATCTACATGAAGCAACTTGAAGCCTTTGCAGTGAAGGGTAAGAAAGAACTGGTATGCAAGTTAAGGAAGTCTCTGTATGGGTTAAAATAGTCACCAAGGATGTGGTATCATAAATTTGATACATTTATATGGGGACTTGGCTTCACCAGAAGCAAAGTAGATCACTGTGTGTATTTTAAATTAATTGGTGACAGGTTTATTTATCTCATCTTGTATGTGGATGATATGTTGCTGGTCGGAAATGACAAAGAAATTATCCATGATTTGAAGACCCAATTGTCCTCCAACTTCGACATGAAAGATCTTGGTGCCGCAAATTATATTTTGGGCATGGAAATTAAAAGAGATTGGGCAAAGAGGAAGCTTTGGTTAAACCAGAGGAAGTATGTCGAGACAATACTGCAGAGGTTTAATATGCAGGATAGTAAACCGGTGAAGGTTCCTATTCCTGTAGGTGTGAGGTTATCTGCTGAACAATGTCCCAAGACACAAGAAGAGGAAGAGGACATGTCCCGTGTTCCATATTCAAGTGCAGTCGGTAGCTTGATGTATGCAATGGTCTGTACTAGACCAGACATTGCACATGCAGTGGGAGTATTGAGCAGGTTTATTTCAAAACCAGGAAAGGAGCATTGGACAGTAGTGAAGCAGGTTTTCAAGTATTTGCGTGGCACTTGTGATTATTGTTTGTGCTACCAAGGAAGATCAAGATTGGATGGAATGTTGGATATTCATGGCTTTGTTGATGCAGACTGGGTTAGAGATCTGGATCAGAGAATATCTACAAGTGGGTACGTGTTTAGCCTATTTGGAGGTGCAGTCAGTTGGATGAGTAAGAAATAATTTGTAGTGGCACTATCAACTACAGAGGCAGAATAAATGGAAGCCACTCATGCAAGCAAGGAATCAGTTTGGTTGTAGAGATTATGTTCCAGTATGGGGTTAGTACCGGGAACTATAAGGATAGACTATGACAGCAAAAGTGCAATTTTCTTGGCAAAGAACCCCGCATATCATTCAAAGACAAAGCACATTGATGTTTAGTATCACTTTTTGAGGGATATGATAGAAGACAAAAAGATGTTGTTGGTAAAGGTTGACACTTTGAAGAATATTGCAGATGCATTGACAAAATCTGTGAGCTCTGAGAAGTTCTCTTGGTGTAGAGAGACAATGGGCATTTCAGGGCTGGAAAAATGACTAAGCTCTCTTGTGGCCCCTTGTGGAAAGAAAACAACAAGTGGGAGAATGTTGGGTTGTGTTATATTCTTTCCATGTAGTTAACAGGGGGTTTGAAGGGCACCGTAACCCCACTTTATGGGGTCCGGGGCAGTGCCCCAGAAAATTTTGGTTTTGGACCCTATGTTAGGTTGGGTGGACCCACCTATGGTTTTGTGCATGATTTTCGCACATGTTTTTTGGATGCGATGATTTTCGGTCCATGGTATTGGATGCGATGGTTTTCGGTCCATGGTATTGGACATGATGGTTTTCGGTCCATGGTATTGGATGCTTTGACATGTATAAATATGTATTATAACATTGAAAGGAATATAATGAAAAATCAAGCTAGTAGTCCCGATTTTGGGATCCAGTGGGAAAATTATATGTATATGTGTTTTATGTGTTATGATCTCGCGTTATTTATTTTTCTATGTTTTAGAATTCTTATACAGGTAATTTTTGTATGGGGTTAAAACCTACAACAATAGAAACTTTCTACCCAGGCCAAAGCATTGGAGATGGCGATGAGATTACATGAGACCCCAATACAAGACCCTCGGTTGGGAGTACAACAAATCCATGCATAACTATAGAATTTGTGTTTGGAAATGCAAAGCTTGAAGCAAGATAGGGCACCGCGGCCAGAGGCACGTGAGGAAGTATGGTGAATAAAGTGCAAAGGCCAAGGCCATGATAAGGATCACTACCCAGTATTCGCGAAATACTTGGCAGGAGGAGGGCCAATGCCACTGAGACCGGAGGCAAAAGCAGGGTGTAGTGCGGCACTCGCTTTATGGTGCACGATATGTTAGATAAGAGGGAAACACATGACAAACAATTGTCATTTGCTGTAGAAATATACACAGACACCCCAGTAATTATTTTGCAATTTCTGCAGGTCGGTAGGCCACAATGAGTGCAGTTGCTGCAGTTATGAGCTAATGATGGATCAGACCCCAGCCTATAGAATGCAGACCAAAATGCAAGCCCTCGACCCAGATGCGGGGATGGCACGCGTTGGATTTTAGGGGCGAGTTGGAATGGTGCTAGGAAGGGGCCACAGATAGTTAATTTGTTACAATTGCAAAGGACGAGGGCACTATGCCCGCGATTCTACCAACTCGACAAGGATGCCCTATTCGTATTGTACTTAGTTTTATCATGAAACAATAGATTGTCCTATGTTGATCATAAAGATGTGCAAAAAAGGGGTATTCCAGCCTCCCCCGACTCAGAATATACAAATGATAAGGTCTGAGTGATGCGAAGAGGACCCGAATGTAAAAATGATGCTTAGAAGAGGTATGGTCATGGGAGGAGATATGGGGAAACAGCCAGAGGAAAGTACATGGGTTTGCAAAGCTCTTGCAAAGGAACCCGAGTTTGACCTAGAACAAGCAAAGGAGACATTCATGGAAGCGAAGAAGAGCTTTGTGGAGGTCTCCACTTCAGGTAGTAAGGATTAACCAGAGCCAAGAATGAATCCTTCGATGCTCACTACCTTTCTGGAGACATGCATGAAACTTCTGCGTGACAAAAAGGCAGTTAAAGGACTGCAGGAACTGATCACTAGGTGCGCAGGGTCAGGGGTGTTGCGCATCGTCTAGAAATTGGGGAAGCATGCATTGCACACTGGAAGGGAAATGAGGCTGACTGCACAGATTGGGGAATATGAAATGGATTAGGTGATCCTTGATCTGTGTTCGGACGCAAATGTCTTACCGAAGCAAACATGGGAATGCATGGGCAGGCTCACGTTACAATGGTCCCCTATTCAATTATGAATGGCAAACCAACATAAGATTTTTCCCAGGGGAAGGTTGCAAGGGGTAACAGTTGATATAGAAGGCATGAGCGCGCAGGAGGATTTTGAAGCAATAGATATTATCGATGACAGCAATCCCTATCCATGCTATTAGGAATCGACTGGGCCACTGATATGAATGGAGTCATCAACCTGAAGAAACACAAAATGATCTTCGAGAAAAATTCACTATGTGTAGTAGTCCCACTGGACCTAGCTGAAGGAGTGCGCTACACTGAACCAGTGCATGACACTGATAGCAATGATGATCTTGATTGTATTTACAAGATAACTATGTAAGACCAGGATTGGATGAATCCGACTACAGATGGGAGGATCTCATGGGAACACAAAAGCTCTTATACTTTGGATTCAAACGAAGAAGTAGAGCGCTGGCAGAATCAGTTGCACAAAGTGACAACGCTGAATTGCAACATGATGCTTAGATCATTGTGTTGCATAACAATTGAAGCAAGAGCTACTGACATATGATGGATTGACAAAGGTGGATGAATTCCTGAGCAAATTTGAAACTGCAGTACCGGAACAGCATTGGTTCGATGCGTTGAAATGGGCACTGCGCACAACACCAGCATGATGGTGGGGTACACATCAAGGAAATTTTGAGGATAGGCGCAGAGCTAGAAGGATGATACGCCTACAATTTGGAAGCCCCCAGCTTTGAACAAAAGTTGGTCAGCGAGGATGGAAAAACTTGTGCACCCACTTGTGTCGATGGGTACAGACATGTGTTGTGAAGTGCACAGAAGCACACCCCAAACTAAGGAATGAAAATCAGAACAGGACACAGTAGTAGGAAGGGTGATGCACACCATAAATGTCCCACACAGAAGCATTCAATAAGGTATGTGGAGTCCTGAACAGGGTTCACTTGGTGAGACAAATGGATTGGGACCTATGCATGCCATCGATTCAATGAGCCTATAGGGCCATGTGCAAAAACTTTAGCGCAGAGATGATTCCAAAGCTGAGGAGTGGAGTCAAGACCATAGTGGAGGAAAGGAATCCTCACGCAATAGCTCCCACAGTTGGGATAGTACGCGAGGACCAGGACAAACGAATTATGCAACTTTGCGAGGAAAAACATATGCAGATTCACAAAGCCATTTAGAGAGGGAACCTTAAGCTTCGCGAACTCGAAAAAGATCGGGTACGACTGAGGAAGAAAAATATGTTAATGGACACGGAGATCAAAAAACTGGAAAACGAAATCGCGCAAGCGTGTCTCATCGATAAACTAAGAATGACAAGACCAGATACGAACATCCATACTACCGCATTAAAATATTGTCACCAAGAATTTGTGACTCTGCTACCATGGCTACGACAGCACCTACCAGACAAAATAACCAGGGTAGCACACCACATAAGGAAGAATGCATAGCACTGATTGTCGCGAGGGTAATTAAGGAGTGTCTGTGGACTAGGCTGGAAGGTGAATTGAAGTCTCGCACAGGTGGTGCAACCACCTGACTAGCCATCAGAAGAACAGTCTCAGCACTTTGAGCAGTTGAAAGAGAGTGCGGGACTATAAAAAAGTTTGTGGGAGAGTTGTGCGATAAGGAGGTTGCGCGCAAGATCAGTATGTCATAGGGGTCGCACCCGTGCATAGGGGGCTGCGCTGCCGCCTAGGTATGCTGGGAGGTGATCATTAGTGTCACTGTTCATGACAAGATATCCAATTTAAGATAATGAGGAGCAGGCGGCGGGCAATTAAGACACGAAGTCATAACTAGATTTAGGACAATCTGCCACCAATCTAGCATTAATGGACCGAATGTGGGTGGAACGGTCGAATTTGAATTCAAAAAGGTCTATCAACCAAAGGTGGCTATCCATCGAACAACCCTTAGCGTTTTGAGAATTCAGTTGTTGCACTATCAAGTGGGTATGGACCTTACGAATTTGGAGGCTTTGAAAGCAAGTTCCGTGTTTAAGACATTGTCGAAGGAGACATAGGACCTCCTGAATAGAAATATGTCGATAACTGGGGAAGCTGCGTAGAGCCCTACGTTGCAGGTGGGGGATGCACCAGAAATTCCAAAATCACCCCAGATGTCGAGGCCTGAGACATATCTACAGGCAGCAGGACCAGTCTGCATGTCTTCGCGAAATCCACGGTTTGGTAAACTTTCTATGGAAGACGAGGGCAAGACTGTTAATCTTGAGATAGATTATGAGGAGGAGGACCTCCAGGATTTCGTAGAAGAGATTGAGGTGGATGAAAAAATGGAAGAAGAGATTCAGTCAGTGTGCGTTGCAACAAAACTGCCCAAGTATGTCCCTCCATGAAAAAGGAAAGAAAAAGTACCGAAGGATTTGGATGTCGTTAAGAGCTCACTCCAAACTCTGCTCCTCCCAAATGGCATTCTGTTTGAAGGTTTGGCCCTGGGCCGTATGCCCACGATGAAATTTGAAGATTAGGACCTCATAGACAGTGAAAAGTTCCCACATTTGGAGACTCGCAACCTCATGAAACAGAGCAAGGATGGGTCAGTTATAGTGCTAGAGCCGCAGAAATGGTTGCGCAATGTGGAGAAGGTTGGGCTACTCCACCTACTATGGATTCCACACTTTCACCAGGCACTAATCATGATCTTTTTCATCAGGCAAGTGCTTTTCTTGGAGAACGATGGGTACTTGTGGCTGGAGGAGCCTATTCCCATCATGGTGGAGCTTATTCACGGGATTTCTCGGCTTCCCTGTACGGGAAGGGACCCTGTGGAAATAGCTGGCAAAAGTGGAGATTTTTCACTCGCAGAGGCCATGAAGAAGAAATACAAGTTAAAAAAGAAGCAGAGAGGCTATGTAATTAATAACATTCAAGACAAAGGGGTGTGCGTAGCCACCTAGCTGTTGGTTGGGAGGGTGATGAGAAAATGTCGTGGCAACGAGGTACCAATGACAGTTGTCGCACTGGGTGAACAATGCACGGAGGGGGTCCAATTCAACTAGGCTGAATTCCTCTACGAGGAATTCCTAACCAACTGCAAAGAAGCTCAGAAGCAGGGCAAGACCTTCCACTACACATGGTTACCCTTGTCTATCTTATTAGTGATAGGGGAACTACCTTAGGACAATCAATTCCTTCCTCTTGAATAGGACTTGGCAGACATGGAAAAATACGCGTCGCTCTAGGCGACGAAGGACGCCACGCAAGACCAAGATCTTCTGGGTGCTCATGGAGGCGAGCGTCCATATGTGGATAAAAAAAAGGCCACACCTATCCACCACAGTGTACGATAGTCTGCGGGGATTTGTAGAGTTCAAGGCGGATATGCACAATGTGTATATCAAGGTGTGTAAGGATCTAGCGCAGAATTGAACCAAACTTCCTTTCATCACGATTGATGATGTCATTTGCATTATGCTCGACTCATGGCCACCCAAGTGGCATGCCCTGGATCTGGTGACACTTAATAAGACAACAATATAGAAATAGAAGGATGCCACTAGCACAGCAAAAGCATAATGATCAGTTGACCGAGGAGTTAAGGGCCTTTCGAGAGGCAGCGAAGGCCACCATAGACCAGACCAAGGCCACTGAAAAAGTAGCAGCATCATTGGCAATAAGGGCCACCAAGACAGAGGAGGAAGGAGGCCCGAAGCATGACATTTACACAACTGAAACTGGCGCACAGTATGGAACGTGCAGGCCCATGGAAGAAGAGCAAGGCTTCCAAACTAGATGGTGAACCCATTACACTGACAGAGGGTGACCTATACAACATCAACGACATAGTTCATGACATCACCAAGGAAGTGCTCCAGGAAGCGATGATGGAGCAGTAGAATGTGCTGGGGGCCCTCAAGGTGCAGCTATAGGAACTTCAAAGGTGGCCCCCACAAGAAGGAATGGTAGCCGCAATCAGTGTCGCAGGTACATTGGCAGTGGAGCAATTGTTGCAGGCCAAAATGGCTAACACCATCATGTTGCCAGAAGGATCACTGAGAGTAGATAGCACGGAGGGCAAAGTCGCGGTGAGCTGGATCAAGGGACTTGGCCTAAACTTGGTTGCCCTTCCACGGGATACATTATACCAGTTACAGGATGGCGCAACGGCGGAACTCCGCGCTAGGGAAGGACACACCATAAAAATGCTCAGCGAACAATGAATCAACATGGAGAAACTTAGTCTACAACTCGATGAAGTGTTGGCGCAGAATCAACAGCTAGAGTAGATAGTAGAGGAAGCATGTTGCCGCACTCCGGAGCTAGAAATTGCGACAAACCTACCAGTAGGAGTGCAGATTCACGAATTGGACAGTTGATTCTACGAGGCAAAGGAGGAAGCAACAAGGACATAGCTAGACCTCGACCTTCATATTTCCGAACTACGATCAAAGACACAGTCATCCACACCCCCAGAAGTTAGGGAATAGTGCGTTGGTGCTATCCAAAAAGTGTTGGAGGAAATAGGACATGCAGTGTAGGACTATACTATGATGTTGGAAGAATCCCTCATGGTCCTCACTTCCTTATAGGAGGACCCCACCATATAGTGGCTGGAAACATAAGTGCGAGAGCTCCAAGTGCAGTATGACAGTGTGCACAGAATGGCACAAACAGTTTTCCTGACCCAATGGTTGGTGAAGCTACAACAAGCAAAAGCATTGAAGGAATAGGTGGATGTCATGTGACAGAAAGAGGAAGTACTTAAAGTGCGCGTCCAGCTTTGGATTGATGAGGCCTTCCACATCACTACCAATATCGAAGGAAATCTCACACAAATGAAGGTGATGCATGCCTTAAGACAGGGATCTGACCGTGACAGTGAGCATTCGACAGAAAGAGTAGAGCAGATCTAGTAGACAACAGAACAGTGCGCTGCAGACCTTTGCACAGCACAGGCACAGTTGGAGGGGCTCCGTGCCAAGATTTCCGAACCAGCAGAGTGAATCAGGACAAGTCACGATGATTATGTTGGGGGCCTGTTGGGCATGGGATCCCCCACAGTAGGTTTTGGGGCTCAAAGCCCAATTTTTGGTCAAATATGGTGTAGAACTCCGTGAAGTGCGGGTGCAGAGCGGGAAGTGTACAATCGAGTCATAGGGTTGTCCGCCCTAAGCATTGTATTGTAACTTAATGTAAAGTTGTGTCGACCTACTATAAATAGAGTGAGGCTCTAAGTGTAAAGATAGTTTCTGTAGAGCATAGAGAGATAGAATATCGAAGGCATGGTTAGAGCCTAGAGTGGAATCTAAAGTGTACTGGGTCATAGTAGTAGGTAGAGGCTCCGCAGCTGAGTGCACAGAGGCCTAGTAGAGTCCGTAGTTGAGTGCGCGAACCCCAGCAGCTGAGTGCGCAGGGCGAAGTCAGGTTTGTACTTGGAATTGAAAGAGAATAAAGAGAAGTTTACTTTGTGCATCTGTTCTTGAATCTGTATCTTGATGTTATGCATTACTTTTATTCAGTTTATTTACTGCACGCACTTGATGAATATTCGTATGAATGCTTATATGTGAATGTAATCTAAGTAATCAATTAACGGAGACTAATTAAGGAAAACTTGGGTAAATAACACGGGTCATGCTGCGGCTGGAATTGTGCAAAGATAGTATCATAGGGCACGGAGTACTCGCAAGTGCGTGTAGCGCAGTAAGTGCGAAGGTTGGACCGCATACCAATCACCTCATATCAGACATCCCCAGGGTGTGGAAACCTGGTTCTAGCACCCTCCCATACTACTTCGAATGAGACCTCAGTGTGTGCTCTACGGACTATTGCCAAAAGGGCCATTAGTACCGAGATTTGCTTGGCTAAATCACTTCCTAACCTGGGTCAGGCCCCACTAAGCCAATAGATGTGTCACTTTATGTAGTGTTTGAGGAGAAACGAATACATATAATTTGGTTTTCCAAGGTTGTATCTTAGTGTTTCATCCTACTAACTCAAGTAGGTTACTGAACTAGGCTCAAGGGTGACAAATAGTGTTTTAACAATGTGCCACTAGATCAAAACGTTGATAGAAGTTGGGACTAATATGCTTGTAACATTTAACAATATGATTTGATTAACATGAGTAAAACACCATGGCCTTAGAAATCATCGGCATGCCTACAATCACAAATTACAAGTAATAAGTAGATGATATGATTTTTTGCAAATCTATACATATTAATTTACTTCTGACAATATTTCATGTGTTGATATCTTGTTGTAAGATCTAGACATAGACTTAGGTAACATAATTAAGAGGGGTGTGTTGTATTTCTAGATACCCAATTAAAATTTTTTAGGAGGTAAGTGTTTAAAACAAATCAATTTTAAAGGGGGGAAATATTAAATTAACCTTGGCTCAATCAAATAATAATTCGTTTGATCTTGATTTGATTATTAATTGGCTTACCATAAGTATCATACATGGTATTTTATCATGGTATTTGATGTAATAAAGCCTATTTAAAGGCTTAGAGCTTTCCATTGTAAGAAGCTTAAAGTGGAATATTCTTTGCATAGATTGGTTGGACTACTAATGAAGATATATCTTTGTTGGTTGGTCTTATTGGTATAGGGTTTCTAGGCTAAATATTGGCTCTTACTATGTGCTTGTTTTGTTTCTCTCTCCATTCAATTTTTAATAGTTTAAATGTAGTAAAGGCCAATATTCCTTCATGTCACTAAATAATTGTTGCAACAATTTTTTTGTTTAATAGCCATCAATTTTTAGTTGTAGATAAATCTTAATAATTTTATACTAAAACCCATACCTAGAGATACAACTGCAACTATTATCTCAAGAAAACCAATTCACACTATCAAGCCATCAATTATATATATATATATATGAAAAAAAAAAACCTCAAAAATAGGAGAAGAAAACTCACGTAATGCCACATGATTCTAATAATAATATAGCGCATAGTTCTTTAGATTTAATGGATGTGAACCACATAGTCAAGTTAGAGCAGTAAGAAACTACAAAATGTTAGGCATGCACATGTTAATGTCAATACTAGTCAAGCTAATCTCTTAATATAAGAATACTAAAATAACTAATGCAAACCCCCTCAAAACACATCAAAATTACACAAATACCTTTAGGTACACATCTAAGTGATACCTTATGTAGCCAATATAGGGAAGTGTTATGCAACTTGTTACATGGAGTGCGATAGAGCCTACAAGAAGAATTACCGTTAGTTAGTTCCCACTTCTCTATCAAAATAGGTTGTTGCACCCCAAGAGACAGATAAAAGAGATAGAAGCACAATACAAAATTGATGTAAATATCAACACAAAATCATAATGCTAAAACTTGACATGACGGTTAGTTTTCATATTTCTTCAATTGATTAAAATTTCTTGAAAATTGATTGGACCCTTGCTCATTTTCATATCAAAATTTTAAAAGAGATGGACCAAATGTAGGATCTAGAGTTCATTGTGATTTAGAGGTATTCATATTATTGTAGTTCCTTGTTTTCAGTTCATTATCACGCTCACATTTTTTCCATAATTGTGTTTATTGAGATCATTCCACCTCATTTCTCAACCCAATTTTATGTATGGATCCCCTTTACCCATTTCCCTTGACACAAAATTCATCAAGAAGAATGAAAGCGAATGGACATATTATTACATCAATGTAGTTTTTTATTTTCCCCTTTATTAGTCTTCTTCAATAAACAAAACCAATACACGATATAATGATAATTCTAAGCCTTCTTCTTCTTCTTCAAGTAATTTAGTTCTTGTTGAGGATGAAGCTTCTGTGTATTATGAAGAATTGAACAAGTACATGGAATCTTCTACTACCAAGATCAACCATGAAATCACTGATGCTACAGCCCCATATTGTAGTAGTGTATTCAATATATTAATCTTCATTGACATTTGATTTTGTATTATATTTTCATTTGTTAATTTTGCATCATACATCTCTTAAGTTTGCACCAAATTTAGCAAATTATCTAAGTAGAAGTGGAGACTTCCTTAAGCATGCACCATAGAAACTTTGCAATCTGTTGTAGTCACTACAACAACCCTCACAAAAACATTTCCCCTTCAAAATTTTGGGAACCCTGCACCAAGTCCATAACTTTCACTTGATTCTAAAATTTGGTCCTGACATCTTCACAGTAAGCCAAGCCTCCTTCGTTTCTCCAAAAACCTAGCTTTTTTGGACTCAAATTTCATCTTTCTTCCTAGGTCACAGGTCACACGAAATAAGCTAAAATGTTGCAAGAAGTCGCGACCTACGACATACCCCTTTCAACTAAGTAAAGTCATGAGGCCGCAACTCATAATTCTCACCCTTTCATTTACCATGCAACCATTCGACAACACGACTGAGTCACCAAGTCGTAACACACCTCCTCACTCAGTCACACGACCTCGCGACATCGTCCTTATGAGGTTTTTGGGTTGCTAGGTCACTAATTCACAGAGAGATGAATTCATAGTCCTTGCAACCTTGTGACCTGTGTGACTTAGAAACCCCCCTTTCTCCTCGCACATGCTACCTTCTCTATACAACATGTCGGTCCGCCAATTGATTTGTTGAGTTTTATTGGAACACTCATCAAATGGAAAGGCTTGGCGACTGAGAGAGGCATGTGACTTCCTCTAGTTAGGTGACCTTTCCTCTCCCCTGAAATCATTTCTCTTTTCCATTTGTCCCCGTATATCATCTAACCCTGCGCCTTCCCTGATGGAAGGGTTTTATCCGCCCTCCATGTGCCCTTAACTCATTTTTTTCCTGCAAAACCTCCAATTGATTATTTTTCCATCTAGCTCCCTCTCTGCCCAGGAAGCCAAGCCCATTTCTCACCCATTATTACTTTCGATCTCAGTGACTTAGATTTTTGGATCTAAAGAAGCCATGAGGCCACATTTTGATCTTTAGATCCTCCATCAAGCTGCCCTAAAGAAAATGTCACAAGAAAAAAACCATGATAGATGAATTGATGCGACCTCACCAATATCTTGAACTCACGACCTCCCTTATCACATGACTTGTGACCCCACAACCTCGCGACTCTTGTGACTCCTATGACCTACTAACCCATGTGAATTATGTGACTTGTGACCGTGCAACCTACCTAAATCTACGACCTAATCATCCAAATCGCCTATCTCTTCTCTAATTTACAGTGACCCACTGACCTCTTTTAGACAAGACTCCTCCCCGAGACTTTTCCTAGTGATCTGAAGCCTTGATTCATTATTTTATTTTATTTTTACATTATTCATGTCGTCTCTCTAATCATGGGATTATTTGTTTAATATTCTAGGGACTCAACCTTCATTGTATTTTAATATCCTCTTTCTTTGTATAAGTGGCACCTCCGGTAGTTAAGCCTTATTAAAAGAGTGAGGAAAGTAGCATTCAGGAAAGCTATCAAGGTCCACCACCTCCTATTTATAGGGACACAGCAGGCAACATCAAAAAGGCTACCAAATTCTCCTAGTTTGACATCTATGCAAAATTTTATAAGAAGCACATCCCTGAAGACAAAGAAAACTTCTAGGTAGATATCAATGTCAAGAGGTCCAGTCTCCACAAAGTGGCCTCACACCCGCATGTATTCCTGTGCAAGGACACCATTGATTGGATTATATAGAACATCGACACAAATCGGTGGGTAGTAAGAAATAATCTAGGTGCACCTTTCATAGCCCTCTCCTTGGCGGACATTGTTGCTTATTACAGGTTTCCAGATAAAAAAGAATCATTGAATACCAAATGGTTTTCAGATTTCCCAGTTCCAACTAACGACATTTTAAGGTCTTAGTGACAATACCTTTTTAAGTTCTAGGAAAAGAATGATCAAGTGTACATGATGGAATGCCTGAAGAAATTCTACCACCTCCTATTTATAGGGACACAGCAGGCAACATCAAAAAGGCTACCAAACTCTCCTAGTTTGACATATATGTGGAATTTTATAAGAAGGACATCCCTGAGGATAAAGAATACTTTCAGGTATATATCAATGTCAAGAGGTCTAGTCTCCACAAAGTGGCCTCAAACCCACCTATCTTCCCATGCGAGGAGACCATTGATTGGATTATATAGAACATAGACACAAATCAATGGGTAGTAAGAAACAATATAGGTGCACCTTTCGCAGCCCTCTCCTCAGTGGACATTGTTGCTTATTATAGGTTGCCAGAAAAAAAAAAAAAAAAAAAAAAAATCATTCAGGTTTCCTAGTTCCAACTAAGGACATTTTAAGGCCTTAGTGGCAATACCCTTTTATGTTCTAGGAAAAGAATGATTAAGTGTACATGATGGAAGGCCTGAGGAAATTCTACCACCTCCTATTTATAGGGACACAACAAACAACATTAAAAAGGCTACCAAACTCTCCTGGTTTGGCATATATGCAGAATTTTATAAGAAGGACATCACTGAGGACAAAGAAGACTTCCAAGTATATATCAACATCAAGAGGTCTAGTCTCCACAAAGTGGCCTCACACCCGCCTATCTTCCTGTACAATAATACCATTGATTGGATTTTATAGAACATAGACACAATTCGGTGGCTAGTAAGAAATAATACAGGTGCACCTTTCGCAGCCCTCTCCTTAGCAAACATTGTTGCTTATTATAGGTTTCCAGATAAAAAATAATCATTGAATACCAAACGGTTGTCAGATTTCCCAGTTCCAACTAAGGACATTTTAAGGTCTTAATGGCAATACCCTTTTAAGTTCCGAGAAAAGAATGATCAAGTGTACATGAAAGAAGGTTTGAAGAAAATCTACCAACTCATTGCTGCAATGATGAATTAATTTTATGGAAGGCCTGACAACGACACATTTCTTGGCACATGTGTCCCTATCATGTATGTCGTCACCACTAGAGGTACAATATTCAACTAGGCTAGTATCTTGGATTCAACATTGGGGACAAAGATACAAGTAGCAAAACATCCAGAGGCAGATCAACCATCATAATTCTACATGGTCGCAAACCTATTAGATGTGGAATGTGCAAGATATCAATTCGACAATTAGAGTTACAAATGGACTACAGTTGCAGAAGTGTTGTGAAGGTAAATCCCCTCTGCATAGAGAGACAATCCCTTTAGCCCAATGAGTGGGTCTAGCAACAAACTAAACAAACTAACATACACTTTCCTAGCTTGTCTTTAACAAATGCAAGGAGTGAGTAGCCTACCTCACTCTCATGGTAATTGCTCGATCCTTTGGAGATGACTTTGATTCCTTTGCCTCCACACTTGCTTCTTATTTTTATTCACGTCTGAGTACTTGCAAGAAGGATCAAAGAGAAATACAAGATACAAGAGGATATATGGCATACATCAAACATAAAATACTTAATAGATGAAGGAGTATTAAGGTAAAAGCATAAGCATTACACAATTATGGAAAGTGAACATTAGATGTATATATTAATAAGCTAAAAAGGGAAGCTTACAACCTATTCCTTAATGTTGGAGACCTCTTTTTGGTGGATGTCCAAGTCCAAGAAAATACTCTTCAAGCACTCCTTCTCCAAGTTATAATGGGTAGCATTTGAGCATAATCACAGTATAGGAATGCAGGAAATCAATGACCAACCATTTGGGGATGGAAGGGAGTTTATTTATATGAAGGGAGAGGGAGTTAGGGATCCAAAAAAGAGAGAACAAGGTCTACATCTTAGGGAAATCCCATAATGATAAGATCAAGAGGTAAAAATGGAAGACCTCAACCATATCAACAACAACCATTATCGAACTCATCGTTTTCAAATTTTCTAGTGCACGAAGCTTCTCCTACAGTTTGGGAAAACCTTCCAGAAGAGGTTCAATGCTGGTTTTCATATCAAAACCTAGGCTGGAAGCGCTAGGGTAAAGCAGTGCAACCTTCCATCAACACAAGCAGGTAGTGGAGCAAAACACGCTAACCCTAAAAATTATGGTTTTAGCTAACCTTCTTTAGAATTGACCCAAGGCAGTTTTCCTTTAGTTCTTTAGGTAGGTTTTGGTTTGTATGTCATGATGGATATGCTGCACAATTGTCAATGTTTTGGAACTTTCGGATATGGAAAAGGAAGTGAACAGGAGGTGTGACAAAATACTATGTAACAGATGCCCCCTAAAACATGAATGAAGAACAAGGAGTGATGGATGAGAGGTTTTACAAGTGAGTGCAAGGACTAGAAAAATGTCGTAAGGAGACCTGCAAATAAAGCATATACATATACATATAAATATCTGACACCTCTGATAAACATGCCTAGTGATATGTGAATAGGAATCTAATGATACATGAATCCACAGTATGGACACAACCATTCAAATAGAAGGGATCATGTGTATGGATCCATGGTATGGTCATAGCCATCAGAATAAAGAGGATTATATATATGGACCCACAGCATGGTCGCAGTCATCCATACAAAGGAAAACATGTGTACAATCATGAATAACTCATAACTCCACACAACATGGATTTAATCAGATAGAATCTATGTTCTTTTGCTTGTCTAGAAAGGGAAAACATATTCAGTTTTTTGGTTCGCGCATTGGAGGAGAGAGCACAATATGTTGATTGCAAGGAATTGCCTAGGGACTAAAAAGACCCAAAGTGGGAAGATCGATATAAATACCATCACAAATCTCCCACTACGAAAAATCCTGCATACTATGGCCCGAATAGGTGGGGCCCACACGTTGTATGAAGCAACAAAATCTCATTTCCAGTACCTAATCGAGTGCCTAAATCCCACGGTCTTCAATTGGAGTGAAGGTTTGTTGGTCTGTATGAAGCGCCAACTTACCAAGTGCAAGTCAAGAAGTCTAAAACAATTCAGTTTCAGATCCATTTTGCCGACGTTCTTCCTGGAACATGTTCCATTGTTTCGTTATCAATAGATAGAAGTGGATGCACTAGTGCCTAGAGATCCATGATTACTCAAATGGGGTGACCTAATGCCTCGACATGGAGGCAGCCAGAAAATGTCATTCCATTGAGCATTTTTTGGATGGTTGCATCAGCAACTAATCATGGTTGATGATTGGGCATATACAGGCATGGATTTCTAAGGAGATCCAGATCTTCCACTTCCACCATGCGTACAATGGACTGATGCAAGTAAAAATAATTTTTCGAAGTTTTTTGAAATTTTTGATTTATTTTTTTTTGTATGTGTACTAAGATTTGAATTATGATGATTTGCAAATGTGGTCCTAGAGTTGGACGTTTCTCTGATAGCTAGACAAGTGGCACACCAGATTAAGGAGGTTCCTTATTAGGAGGGAGAAAATTCGATTGTTAAAGTAGAGCATAACCTGGAAGCTTTAATCATGGGCATTCCAGAGTACACCCAATTGTTACCATCGACATTATACTTCTTAAGGTAAAGCTCATTTAGGAGCTCGGCCAAAGAATTTCCTTCATAATCGACTAACTCATACGCATTTTTTTGTAAACCTCATTTAACAATGTAAGTGCCATGACACATGGGTTCGAATTTCCCAGCTCCCAATTTTTCATTGCCTTGATCCTATAGCAAGACTAAGTCACCCTCAGCAAAAACACAGGGAGAAACAGTTCTATCATATTGAACCTTAACTCGTTGCTTTTGGTCTTCAATTACTAAAGCAACAATATGGCGAGTTTCATTGAGCCTTTCGAGGTAATGTAAATGTTCCTCCTCACGTAAGGTATCAGGGAGTAATTTGATGGCTAGTTTCAGTGAAGGAATTTCACACTCAATCATAAGAGTTTCCTCTAGACCATACACTTGTTGAAAAGGTGTGAATCCAGTGGCGGTCTTAGCTGTAGTTTGGTAAGTCCAAAGAGTTTAAAATAGCATGATATTCCAATTTCATTTATGCATCCCAATGGTGTGTTGAAGCATGGTAACCAAGACTTTGTTGACTCCCTCAAATTGCCCATTGGCCTATGGATAATAAGGAGTTGAGTTTTTGTGATGCAAACCCAACTAAGAAGTAAGCTCTGCTATCATGTAATGCCAAAAATGAGAGCATGATTAGTAACAATGTCTTTAGGGATACCAAATTGAGGTATAACATGGTTGAAAATAAATTGAGTGGAAATTTTACTGTCAGCAGCATATGTGGGCATTGCCTCAGCACATTTAGTGAAATAATCAACGGCGGCGATGATATAAACATGCCCCCCGACCGAGCGAGGGTTACATGTCATGAAATCAATACCCATTTAGAAAAGGGTCCTATGGTAATAACTGGGTGTAAGGGTGTGGGTGGAGTGCGTTGTTTACGGTTGTAAATAGAGCAGGCATGACATTTTTGGACTACTAAAATGTAAGTTTTAAAGATCGAACGCCAGAAATAATCGACACAAAGGATTTCTGAGCAGTAACATATCCCAACATATGACCACCACAGGCCCTAGAGTGACAACCATTTAAGACTCTCTCATCTTCTTCAAGTGTCAAACATCTACGAAGAATAGAATCAACACCAACACGGTACAAAGTATCTCCAATAATCCGATAGGATTAGGACTGATGTCGAATATGACAATGTTCAAAATGGGACAAATCTAACCGAAAATTTTGGGTTTTGAGATAAAAAATTATATCCTCGTATCATGGGTCAAGATTTCTAAGGATAAAGAGATTATTGTCAAGAATAAGCTCATCAAACTCTGTAGATGTGGTTGCAGAGTGAAGGTCACAAATTAACTCGGCGAAAACTAGTTATTTCTTTGATTTGACTATGGTAAATTACAAATAAAATTCCTGAAGGATAACAATCCACTTAGAATACTCCCCCCCCAACAACTAACGAGTCAAAATGTATGTCATGGGGTTGTAGTCATAAATCACAGTGGTTTTCCATAAGAGAATATAGTGTCGAAAGCGTTGAACAACATGAACAACTGCTAAAGCTAGTTTCTCAATAAGGGAATGTCAAGTTTCAATGTCAATAAGATTTTTTCTTAAGAAGTAAATCACGTGCTCATTTCCATCATTATCTTCCTGAACCAGTACCATGCCAATAGGACTATCGGTTGTGGCCAAGTACACAAAGTAGTCGCAGTGGTAATTGATGGGATGCAGTAAAGACACACTAATGAGGGTGTTCTTTAACACATCATAAGATCATTCAGTGATTTCATCTAAAATAAATGCGATCCCTTTTTTGAGGAAATGAGTAAATCCCTTGGAAAGTTCAACATAATTAGGTACAAAATGACAAAGGAAAGTGGCTTTCCCTTGCAAGATCTCCAACTGTTGTAAAGATGATGGAGGGGATAAATTCACAATGGCCTCAACTTTGAGGGGGTCAATTTTGATTTCTTCTTCAGATATAACAAACCCTAGGAGATGACTAGATTCGACACAAAAGACACTCTTATAAGGATTTAAATGAATATTGTAGTGTCTACAATTAAGGCAAATCACTTAAAGGTGGTCAGGATGGTCATGATGCTTAGTAGAATGTGTTGGTAAGTCATCAAGATATGGTTGAACGATGTGTTTAATGTCATGAAAATCATAAGACATCGCTTGTTGGAAGGTAGCACCACTGTTTTTTAGACTAAAAGGGATTTTTTCATAGGAAAAGGATCCCCATGGACAGATAAAAGCAATTTTATGTTGATTGGTGGGGAGAATGTTAATTTGGTTGTAGCCAGAAAAACCATCCATGAAAGAAAAAATCTCACTCCTGACACATTCATCAATGATTCGGTCTATAAAAGGAGTTGGATAATTACCTTTTGGAGATGCCCAATTGATATCACAGTAATGAACACAAACGTGAATAGTCCCTTGTTTTTAGTCACTGGGACAATATTCAAAACCCAATCTATCAATGGAATGGGGTAAATGAAACCAGCCTTAAGAAGATTTTCAACTTCCCCCTTTATAGCAGCTGCCTTTCTAGGGTGCACTAGGCGAAGATGTTGATGAAAAAGCTTAGTGTTTGGATAAGGAGGTATTTCATGCACAACTACACTCGGATCTATGCCTAGCATTTCTTCATATGACCAGGCAAAGACATCACAAAATTCCTTAAAAACGGTAGTGTAAATCTTGATCTCATCTGGAGAACAAGAAACCCCGACATGGATGTTTTCGAAAATTCCTAGTTTAAGAGAAATGTCAATAGGCATCATAACAGTGATGTTCCCCATGTTTCCCTAAAAAATAAAAAATAAAATAAAAAAATAAAATAAAAAATCATGCACCAAAATAGGCATTTGAAGTGGATTAGTCGGTGCATGGGAAAAAAAGGTATCTAAATATGAATAAATATCTCTAAGACTTGGGAGAAATGAGGAATGATGATGGGAATCATTCTAGGGAGTTTCTTTAAGAGACATCACCTCAGTGATACTCTCATTAGTTGGAAATGTCGGATTCAAGGGATTCATAGAATCCTAAGAACCAAGCCAAGGGGATTGTGTATACACGTCTAGATGCATACTAATATTATCATGACTTTAAAAAGTGGTCGTTGAAGCAAAACAACAATTTGATAGGCTTGTTCTGCTGGGTTGAGCGCATGACATTGCCAAATGAATCAACTTGATTAGTATGAGGAACAATCCAAGGATCATGTGAAGTGGAGATCATGTTGATGGAAGCGACGCTTGGAGGTGGGAAGGAAAAATTTCCCATAAGATAAATGTCCTTAAAAGGACCCACCCCAACACTCTCATAATGGATGTTAGTATTTCCCACATATGGCACATTTACATTTGAAGAGCTAGAAGAGAAGAAATCTAACTGATTAACGGTGACTATTTTCCCCTCGTTACACAGTAATTTGTCACCGTCCCTATTACCCTTTCTCTCGCACCTTGGAGGACTTATTCCGGGACCTGTGAGAAGTGACATAACCTGAAAACACTTGCATTGTATCCCCTTGAGTATGTACTTCATATGCCCTGAAGACACCTTCTGCAAAATACCCATAAAAATAGCCCTTTTTCCATTGGCACGGTTCCACTGTGTATCACTCGCGCCAATGGGGGAAATCCTACAAAGAGGGCGCGCCAACTGGCACTCTATCTTATATTCGCACTCGCACCAGCCCAGTTGGGTAAAGTTTTTAACAAACCAACGTACGAAGGTTCTTCCTAATCTATTCATGAACTGATTCCATCTTGAGTTAGTTCAGTTGGGCTTCGAATCTCCATAGAAGGGAAGTAGTTCTCCACCTCTCATGGAAGCTTCTTAGTGATAAAGCCTATCCCATGAATCTTGTGGATGGCCCTAACTCCTTCTCCTCTATCTATAAATGCTCGTCCTTTTGCCTGTGACAAGTTAGTATTCAAGTTCCAAATTCTAAGTCCCAAAGTCTGAGAATTGCTAAGCTCATGCTACAAGAAGCCTTCTTCATTCCCATAAAGCTAAATCTAAAGTGAGGAGATTATTGTCCAAGTAACCAAGGAGAGAGAGGCTTGTTCCCCATTCCCAACAAGCTTTGCAAGGCATGTGCTGCTGATCACCCAGCCAAAGGAGGATTTGACGTTAGAACTATGGTTGTATTCTTCTTTGTTTATCAATAATAGACGACTATCATTATGGTTCCACTCTTGTTATTATTTGTGATTGAGTTATATCCTTTCTGACTGATATATAGTTGCATCTATTGGATTTTATGCTTGTATTTGTGTTGTTCTTTGCATGTGCAGGTGTCCGTTCACGAGGATCGTGGGGATTGTGATCGGCCGGAGCAAAGGAACGGGAGCGACGACTCTTCTACAAATATTAGCGTTGGAATCCAAGTAGGCCCTCATCATCAGTCTTTGATTTGCAATTAGGAACCTGCGTGTTATCATTGTTTGATTGTTGCTAGACCCCATTTGGGCTAGTAGGGATCGCCTCTATCCACAGAGGGGATTTACCTCCACAACAATTTGGTGACTCCACTGGGGAGCTGGCTTTTGCCTTGTTTTTTTTTTTTGTCCTGTTGTTTGATTTGTAAACTTTAGACGGAGCCTGAAGTACAGCCAGATAGCCTTCGAAACGCTATTGCTCCGCATTGGCAAAGTAGATCAACGCCACTTTAGTTCATATCCGGTTTCGTTTACGAGCTGAAGGGCTTGGAACTTGCCTTGTTTCTTGGTTGTTTCTTGGTTTCTCCTGCTTGATTATATTTCTGGGTTGAGTCCCTGTGTTGCTTCTTGTCCCTTGGTGTACCTGGGTACTGTTGACTTAGCTTTGGCTCATTTTTTTTTATTTTTCCATAGCAAACTCGACTGGCGCTCTTTTATAGCGTTACAGTCGTGCCAGTTGGCGCAAGTTGCACATTGACAACACACGCCAATCACTGAAAGGCGCTATTTTTAGCCTGACAGTCGCGCCAGGCCTGGGAACTTTTGAAGTTTGCTTGTTTCTGAGCCTCTTGAGCTTGGTTTTTGTCCTGGGTACCTTTTTTTGACTACTTGACTGTGTTGGAGTCTTGTTTGACTGGTTTTGAGTATCTTTTCTGAGAAATTCTTAATTTGATTTCCTTTGGTCATTACTTGGAGGTTTGTCCCAGTCTTTTCACAATTTTGCATCTTTTTGCTTTTGTTTATGAGTGTTAATTGCCTTTGAGTGTTTTTATTTTTTGATCTTTGGAACTCTCACCCAATTTTCTTGAGTTGCACTTGATTGGTTCTTGGATTACATTAGAATCATCTTATGTTTGAGAATTCTCTTGCATAGATCACACTTGCATAATTAGAGTTGTCATTTTCAGAATGTGCATAGATTACATTTGCATACTTTTCAAGTGACTTGTGCATAGATTTCCTTTACCCTTTGGATGTTTTCCATTTTCTATCGATTTCACATTTCTAGCTCTAGGGCATCTAGTGGCTTTGTGTGTCGATCCTTCCTTAGGAGTTTTGGTCTTCTATTAGTCCAGTCAACTTTCTGATTGCTCCCTTGCACTCATTTAGTGGTTGTTAATCATTTTATTGTGTTATTTGGGTGACTTGCTTTGTTTTCACTTGAATTCCGCTTTGTTTCGCTTTGAGCCTAGATTACACGGCTCATTGGTGTCTTTGGGACTTTTCTCGTTCTTTGGAGGTTTTCTTGGTGATTTAGGGAACTGAATGTGCTTGTATTGAATAGAATTTGTTTGTTATCGTTTCTCAAATTTTGTTTAATGCACATTGCCACCATCAAAAAGGAAAAAACCTCTTCTGCTTTGTATTAGTTAATGAGAATTAGAACTTTTCATTTTGATTAGTGATTAGTGATCTCGAAGAAAAGTTTGTTAATTTCCATTAGCTGCATTAGGGAAGTTCTTTGTTGTGTTGTGATCATTTCGTTTGCGTGAAAGCCCTCAAACCCTCTCGTAACTAGCATTCATCGAATGAAATGATATATTGTGGCATATAGCTTGCATTTAGGAAATTTTGAGACATTACATACGGTAAGGCCTGGAAATTGAAACCTAATACAAGATCAACTTTAAAATGAACTGAATAAATCTAACAACACATTGGAACATAACGCACACTTTTTAGAGGTCTAGGCTAGAGACGTGCTCCGACATCGTTAAACCTAGTCACTTTTGTTTCCACTCAAGGTTGGGTGATTCCTCCTTTTGTGACTCAATTGTGGTCTAGTACGGACTTGTGCTCCCACGTACCGTCAAGTATATGGGGAGACCCCACTAGGTTATCATCCTTTATCCATAGGAAGCGTGTCTACTACCTTACAAGCCGTAATGCACTGAACACAGCATTCGGGAAGATTGACTGCCGTACGGAAAGTCCTTGGTTTTCATATGACTGCCAAGGTGTATATGCAGTTTTACGGATTTGTTTGGTAAACCCTTTTGCCTAGCTCTCCAGAGTAGTCACTTTCGTTCCTTTTCGGACTCCCTAAAGGAAAAGGTCCATCTAAGCATTTGTCACTTCGGGCTCATTAAACATTCGAAGGCGACTAGAGTCATCTTTTTGTCCTTTTCTCGACTCTTAAAAAATGAAAAGGTCAAGTTATGTCCTTGTGTCTTAAAATTTATTCGGCCACAATTCACATTTACCCGATTAGATCTTGTTTGCGTTAGTTTGAGTAGGGTTCTTTCTCGTTTGTGATGGCAACTTTTCCGGAGTTTACCAACCCAGGCATCCCCTCTGATGGGAATCCTAGTCATTTCCCTCCTTTTGGAAATGTTGGTGCTCCTTACATGGTAACTTTGTCCCTTCCTGGGTTAACTGTTGGGTTGCCTATTTGGTTGTTCTCAACCTATCTGGTCCCTACCATCTCAACTGCTGGTCAATAAGTTCCTCCACCCGAACAACATCATGTTGATTCTAAGGTGGACCTCTCCCCTTCTTCGCCTATTTCTGCGTCCTCATCTTCTACTTTGCCTGGTGAAAATCTGGATTCAAGTAACCAAGTGGCTAAGAAGAATAAGAAGAAGTCGAAGAAGAAGAAGTCTCCTAAGCGAGAGGTTAAAAGTACAACTCAAGTCGAGCCACCTTCTGCTCCTCCGCAGAAGGTCAAATTTCCTTGTAGATTGTGCAAGGATGACCACCTTCTTCATGATTGTCCTAGCATTCCAAAGATCTTAGAAGTATGGTCTCGCGATCCAGCCCGACCCTCATCATACTCTGAAGCTCATGGCGATGCTACCTTCTCGACTCACAAAATTAAAGAGAAAGGGAAGATTCGAATCCCCTGTAGACTATGTGAAGGAAACCATCCCCTTCACCGTTTTCCTCTCATGGATAAAGCTTCCGATGTTTTGGAAAGTCTTACAGCTTCTTCACCCCAACTCCCTGTTGGTTATCAGAGGCTCTCTTCTGACCCCCTCCTTGTGGACAAAGAGATCGACTTAGATTCTTCTCTTGTCTGTCCTCCTCCTTCCGAACCTGGCTATGCCAAGCCTGCTCCAGACCAACCATTGGTCGGAGAGAGTATCGACTTGGGTTCACAACCTGTTAATTACTCTGTTCCAGAGGAGAATCATGATTCTACTACTCATGTTCTTCTCATCTCGTCAGATTCTCCTAAGTCTCAGAACAACCCTCCTATCCTTACTAATCAAGAGGGTCCTTCTTCGTCTCCTGTAATGCAGGGGGGAAATCATACGATTCCCCCACCAAGTAGTTTAGTCGTTTCCTTCAACTGGAGTCATTTAACTACATTCTGCCTTCCATCCCATGTGCCTTTCTAGATTACAATACATGCCTATGATAAGGCAATACCTAGCACTGTCTTGGATGAGGGTGCATCTGTCAGTCTCATGCCTTTCACTACTTGGCAAGCTTTGGGCTCCCCACAGCTTGTGCCAGTTGCATAGAATCTGTTGGCATTTGACGGAGGAACCAGTCACCCGTTAGGGATCCTCCCAAAGTTTCCTATTACTTTGGGAGGCAAAACTGTCTATATAGACGTACTGGTTACCCAAGGTGCTTCAGATTTTAGTCCTCTCCTTGGTCGTGACTATGTTTATGCCATGGGGGCCCTTGTCTCTTCACTTTTCTATGTGGTTTGTTTTCCACACGATGGAAGAATTGTCACTATAGATCAATTATTGTTCTTTAGTCCCCCGGTGCCTCATGTGCAGTTGTCATCCCCTCCTGGTTTTTATCCACCAGTTGTATCTGAACCGCCACAGATCAACTACGTGGCCACTTATCCCGTGCCTGTATCCAATGATGCCGCCGTCGTCCATAGTGTCCTGGGGGCATTGGGTCCTGACTTCCGAGATGTTGTCCTTCCACCGGGAGTGGCACTCTTGGAAGCCCCGACTTCTTGTTCATTATGATGAAGTTCGAGCGGAGCATAGTTCCTTCCCTGTGTCAAGCTCCTTAACAAATGAAACTAGGTGTCCCGAGGATAGTTTTGATCTTGTGACGACCTCGTTAAAAAACGAAACAAGTTGTCCGAGGATAGTTTTGATCTTGTGACGACCTCATTAAAAAACGAAACAAGGTGTCCGAGGATAGTTTTGATCTTGTGACGACCTTGTTAAAAAACGAAATAAGGTGTCTGAGGATAGTTTTGATCTTGTGGCAACCTCGTTAAAAAACGAAACAATGTGTCTCAGAGCATGGTTCGCTTTCCTATGTCAAGCTCCTTAAAAAATGAAATTGGGTCTGGTTGGAGCATAGTTCGCTTTCCTATGTCAAGCTCCTTAAAAAATGAAACTGGGTCTGGTCGGAGCATAGTTCGCTTTCCTACGTCAAGCTCCTTAAAAAATGAAACTAGGTCTGGTCGGAGCATAGTTCCTTTCCTATGTCAAGCTCCTTAAAAAATGAAACTGGCTCTAGTCAGAGCATAGTTCCTTTCCTATGTCAAGCTCCTTAAAAAAAAAATGAAACTAGGTTTAGTTCGAGCATAGTTTCTGATCTTGTGTCAAGCTCGTTAAAAAAATGAAACAAGGGTTATGAGGATAATTCTTTTACTGTATCAACCTCATTAAAAAATGAAACAACTCCCTTTCCCGATCGAGTCTTTTGATTAAGATCTCGTAAAATACCAGTCGAGTCTTTCCAAGATCTCGATATTGAACCTTCATTCCATCCACTTTGTTGAATGTAATGAAGCTTGGGGGGCATGTACCTCGTTTTGTGTCATTATGCTGGGGGCATGTGAACTCATAACAACCATAGTTTTTCGTTTCAAACTTGTGTAAACATGAAACTGTATCCAAGCAAAGTTCTCCATAGTTCAAGCTTGTGTAAAAATGAACCCATACCCATTTTACATCTCGTGATTGCTGTCTTTATCTGTTAGATGAGCTTTGGTTGTTTTCATTCCATCGCCACCATCTCTTTGGCCGATCATATGCTTTCACTTGGTTGTTTTACCTTTCCTGAGGGACCACAGTTATGAGTGGTTTTGTTAGCCAGCCTCTTCACCATTATATGTTTTGAGCAGTTCCACCATTGCCGGAACTAGTTGTTGCCCTTTATACCACTCGTTCCTCTAGGACGAGTCACCTTTAAGCTCTTTTCTGACTCGTAAAATATGAAAAGATTGCCGAGTATTTTTTTCCCTTTTTGACTCGTTAAAGAGAATAAAAATGGAGGTCTTCTTTTAGCTCTTTTATGACCGTCTAAATATTAAAAGATTGCTAAGTTATTCCTCTTGACTCGCTAAACGTAAATAAGAGGCGGTCATCTTTAAACCCTTTTCCGACCGTGTAAAAACAAAAAGATCATCAGACACTTGTCATTTCAGGTTTGTTAACAGTTATGAAGCGACGTGGTTTCGATCGCTTTTTTACTTTTTCAGATCGAAATCACTACTCATGAAAAGTACTCCTCGATTGTAATGGTCAGACGGTTCTTTCGAGCATTGTTTTATACTTTTTCGGGCTCGAGAGACACAACTTTACGAAAAAGGACACCCATGGAGTTTCCTTTTCTACTGTCCTTTCAAACTCTCTAAACATGAAAAGACGCCGAGTTCTTCCTTTTTCAGACTTGTTAAAACTTAATGACATTGGATTCCGTCGAAATGACGCCTCACAAGCATATGCTATCCTCGTCAAGCTTGTTGATAAAAATAACTGGGGTACTCGCCAGAAATGGTGGGGAAAATGGAACTATAATCATTGTCGTGTCGGCAGTATGTCGCTCTTGAACATGGCACTTGTTTGCATTCGTGTCTGGGTGGGGACATCTCATCTTGTTTTTACACTTGCCTCCGTGGGTTTGGGTTATCCTGTTTGACCTCTCATCTGCTCATTGCCCTGTCACCATGACCCTTGATAATTTGATGTCAAAGACTGCCAAGTCCACTGTTGTGCCACCAATATGTTCAAGAGAAGTTGACCTCTGCAGAATACTCAACCTCCCTCTGATACCTCACACAAAACATCTTATCCTTCTCTGTCTCGTGTCGATGATGTGGGAAACATTATGGCCCACCTTCGATCAAGGTCACTTCTTGTCGACTTCAGCTCATTATCCAGGAAGTTGACCTAGAGACTCCCTTCAGGTGCCTTGGAGCCTGCATGCCTCAATGGCAGGTTCTTCGTGTTCGACACGAGGTTTTCATCATTGGCCTCCGATCGAATGATTCTACGGGTGTTCGACGCCAGCTCACTGATTCGCACACCGTAGATTGTACCTATAATACCTTGAGGACCATTGTCATTGTTGGTGGTACCTCTCATGTATGTTAATAGTTTTCATCATTGACTGGTAATTAGACGTTGTTCTTGCATGTTCGACTTCGACTCCCATATTCGCATGCTTGAACTTGTACTTTGTTCGGGTCGAGATGGAGTGCAAGACCCTAGATTTTGTCTGTTGAGATCCAGGTTGCGATTTTGTGGATTATTATGATAATTACATGACTCATTCACTGGATGGCTGCGACCATGCCTGAGTCTACTTATCGATCCTTACTAGATGGCTGCGCCCATACCTTGGATCCAGATTTTTATGTACTCTGTTATGGATGGCCGCGCCCATACCACATACATCATGTACTTGAGATATCAGTTATACTTCTCCATGCAGGTTCTCCAGCGGCAGTGTTTTCAGTTGGCCATGTTCTTGTAAAGCATTTCACCCCTCTCTCTCTCTCAGGCCTCATGCTTTAGGGGGCATCTGTTACACAGTAATTTGTCACCGTCCCTATTACCCTTTCTCCCACGCCTTGGAGGACTTATTTCGGGACCTGTGAGAAGTGACATAACCTGAAAACACTTGCATTGTATCCCCTTGAGTATGTACTTCATATGCCCTGAAGACACCTTCTGCAAAATACCCATAAAAATAGCCCTTTTTCCATTGGCGCGGTTCCACTTTGTATCACTTGCGCCAATGGGGGAAATCCTCCAAAGAGGGCGCGCTAGCTGGCACTCTGTCTCAGAGTCGCACTCGTGCCAGCAAAGTTGGGTAAAGTTTTTAACAAACCAACGTACGAAGGTTCTTCCTAATCTATTCATGAACTGATTCTATCTTGAGTTAGTTCAGTTGGGCTTCAAATCTCCATAGAAGGTAAGTAGTTATCCACCTCTCATGGAAGCTTCTTAGTGATAAATCCAATCCCATGAATCTTGTGGATGGCCCTAACTCCTTCTCCTCTATCTATAAAAGCTTGTCCTTTTGCCTTTGAAAAGTTAGTCTCCAAGTTCCAAATTCTAAGTCCCAAAGTCTGAGAATTGCTAAGCTCATGCTACAAGAAGCCTTCTTCATTCCCATGAAGCTAAATCTAAAGTGAGGAGATTCTTGTCCAAGTAACCAAGGAGAGAGAGGCTTGTTCCCCATTCCCAACAAGCTTTGCAAGGCATGTGATGCTGATCACCCAGCCAAAGGAGGATTTGACGTCAGAACTATGGTTGTATTCTTCTTTGTTTATCAGTAATAGATGACTATCATTATGGTTCCACTCTTGTTATTATTTGTGATTGAGTTATATCATTTCTAACTGATATATAGTTGCATCTATTAGATTTTATGCTTGTATTTGTGTCATTCTTTGCATGTGCAGAGGTCCGTTCATTAGGATCGTGGGGATTGTGACCGGTCAGAGCAAAGGAATGGGAGCGACGACTCTTCTACAAATATTAGCGTTGGAATCCAGGTAGGCCCTCATCATCGGTCTTTGATTTGTAATTAGGAACCTGCATGTTAGCGTTGTTTGTTGCTAGACCCCATTTGGGCTAGTAGGGATCGCCTTTGTCTGTAGAGGGGATTTACCTCCACAACACCCCTCATGAGGAAAACAGAGCACACAGAACAAAGTAGAAACCACACAAAACATAGCATGGGTCCAACTCCAACCAAATAGAAGCTTATAATTCAAGTTGGCATCAATGACTTCTAATTCTAAATTAATGGTTTTCCCTTCCAACATTATGGGAAAATTGTGAGAGTACCATATGGACAAGATCCTCTGCCATCGAAGGCTTCTAAGGTGTTAGGAGATTGGTTGAGATGCGGAGAGCCAATATCATTCTAGCATGAGACAAAGATGATGCAAGTGGAAGCACCCTCATCAAAAATAGTCTGATGAATCATCTTCCCTTTGATAATGTCTTGGATTAAAAAGGTGAGATGATGTGGAAGACGTGGAACATGATTTTCGAGGTCAAAGGTAATAAGAGTTGAATCAGTAGGCTTAATTCCTCCTATAGATGATAGTAATTCTTTCCGCTTCGATGGACAACTCTAGAGGACTTCTAAGGTAGATATCACCGAAGGTGCTTGATTTAAATATTCAACAATTTTCTAAAGTTGAGCAACTTGCACATTCAAATTTTATGATGATTTCTCAAGAACACCCTTAGGATGTGGTCAGATAACAAAGTCATTACTAGGTCTCTCAATATGTAGAGGACTAAAACTGGGTGGAGTAGAAGTGGAAGGTGTATCAGTAACCTCTTTCTACACAACATTTTTAGGAGTTGTTGGATATTCTTTTCGCTGAGTGGAAACAAAAATAGGTTTTGTCCCACTCATATAACCCTAAGATCCCAAATATGTAGAAGATTATGGTTTCTCTACCAATTGGATTTGTTGCGATGGAAAAGGTTCTCTTAATATAGTCGGTGTCCCTTGGGTGCCCTTTAACAAACGACTGACTTCAGCACAATGGGGACAATCCTTGGTGTAGCGATCTTCATCACAAATGAGACAAGGCTATTTGGGATTACGTTTAGATACATCATCAGTAGATTATTTTAGAGGATCTTGTTTTGGGGTAGCATATTTGGATTTTCCTTTACCCTTGTTTTTACCTTTCGAGGTTTTGTTTGTTGTGGTAGAGTGAACGTCATTAACCTCAGAGGTTTTACTAGGATTTGAGAGGCATTCGAAGGAGAATTGGATGCATTAAGTTCCAAATGCTCCACAACTTGTTTAGGAGAAGTGATCATTGGAGTCACTGTTTATGATTTGACAGCCAAAAGACGGTTAAGCAGAGAGGGCTCGCGACATTTAAGGCCAAAATATTTAAAGATATGCTGCCAAAATAGCATTATTTGTCAGAATTTGGAGGGAATGGTCATTTCTAAATTCAAACACCCATATAAATTATGTGTGTTAGTCCAACAAAGAACACTTTGCACCCTTAGAGTTTTTTCTAAAATTTGTTCTTTGTCACTTATGAACCAAGCATTTTGGGAGGAATTCTTCGCCCACACAGACATTTCTTTGGAAGCCCATGAGTTTTTTATAGAGAAGATGACTGCCACCAACCCCGCTGAAGCTTTAAGTTCGCCAGTAATTGTATCTGATGCTCGAGGACCTGAAGTATCCAGTATTGAATCTACGCCTGCGGTGCCCATGGCAATGAGGTCACCAAGGCCAAAACAATCCATGGCAAAATATAAACAGTCCGCTATGATAGAAAAGCAACCTGCAGCACATAAAAATTAGAAAAATTTGGTGCATGTACATGCTACCCCAAGGAAGCATACCACGACACCAACACAGAAGAAAGATAGGTAGCCAGCAGAATGAAAACAAAAGGTTATAGACCTGGAGGTGAAAGAAGGCCAGGAATGGAGGATATTGACGCTAAAGGTGTAGAACTTATAATGATGCTCCATAGGTATATCCCCCAATCAAAGGTGAAGGCAAAGGTCACAAAGGACCCAAACTTAGAGAAATTCGCCATTTCTACACCCTTGCTGCCTAAGCAAGTTCCTTTTGAGGGTTCACAGTTCGCGCGAGTCCCACTATTGAAGATGGAGGATTGGGACCTCGCAAATCACACTAAGTTCCCTCACTTAGCGATAGACAGATATATGAAGTAAGTGTAGTATGAAGATATAGGTGTTATTGTGCTAGAATGGAGGAATGGGTTTGCGGAGTTAAGGAATGAGGGTTGCTCAACTTGTTATGGGTGCCACATTACCACCGCACCCCACTTAACACAATTTTCATATGCCAGCTGCCTACATTGGTGCATGATGGGTGTCGATGGCTAGGAGGGCCTATATCCATCACTGATATTCTCATTCATAGGATTCCGCACCTGCCATATGAAGGTTTGAACCTGGCCAAGGAGTTTGGAAGAAAGACGAGAGAGAAGGAGCTTGCAGAGCGAATGAAGAAAGATTATGAACTTGTGAAAAACATGCGCAGGTATTCCATTTTTTCCATCTTAGACCTCGTAGTTCAATTGGTCGCATAAACATTGGCTAGAAAGGTGACGAGAAAATGTCACACGAAAGAAGTTTCAGCACCCGTAGTATCCCTCGCTAATCAGTGCATGAAATGCATACTATTCAACTGGTCTAGATACCTATGCTAGGAATTCCTTGTGAATTTCCGTGAGGCCTAGGATGAAGCCAAGCCATTTCATTATGCTTGGTTACTACTATATATTATGCTAGATGCGTGGGAACTACCAGAGGATAGCTAGTTTCCTCCACTTGAAGAAGGATTACTGGAAGCAGTGCAGTTTGCTTCCTTGTGGGCTACAAAGGACCCCACGCGGATCAGAGAAAGGAAGATCTTTTGGGTCCTTATGGAAATGAGTCTCCTCATGGCCATCAATTAGTGGCTAATGTTGTCCCCAACCTTGTATACACAACTGTCAGCCTCTAAAAAATTCAAGGTTGACTTCTATAGGGTGTATATCCAGGCACAGGAGGATCCAGAATAGAAGTGGCATGACTTTCCCTATTTGGTGACAGAGACCGATGTGTAGGAGATAGTGGTGCAATGGCCTACCGAGTGGCATGCCCCTTTAGATCTAGTTGTTGGGCCAAGCACAGGTGTAGAGAGTCCTACCACAAAGAAAAGGAAGGAGGAAGCTAAGCAATTTGTGCAGAACCTAGCTGCACAAAAGAACAAGGATGTTGCAGAGAAGGCTCATGTAGAGAAGGAATGCATTGCCAAGGAGAAGGTAGAACAAGAGTTGTGCAAGACACAGAAAGGTTACAAGTCACCCTCACCAGAAACATAAATGGAATAACTTACAGGACAAGGCAGTGGAGGTGAGGAAGTGTAGCGTGCCCCCTTCATTCTGAAAAGATGTGAGCTGGAACAACAAGTTGGATCATGGAAGAAGTAGAAAGCTCCGAAAACACAGGTTGATCCCATGGTGCTCACAGAAAGAAATTAGGATGAGATTGGTGATAAGGCTAGGGACACCGTAATAGAAGTACAGCAGCAATTGGAATATAAGTACATACAAAATTTGGAGGAGTCTAGAAGGATCTCCAAGAGTTGCAACTCCAAGCAACCAAGATCCAAGAAGATGTCAGGAAAGTGAGTAGCACGCAGGGCAGTTTAGCATGAGGTCAAAGTACCAGTGAGAATATTTTTGTGTGGCCGTACGATGTGCAAGTCTTCCACTTGCATGCAGGTTCAATCTGCGTTGAAACCGAGGAACAACGCACCCCCCTTGATAGATCCAAAATATGGGCCTGAATCTTGCCATGATGACATTGGACTCATTGCATGCATTACTACAAGGAGTCATTGAAGAGCTTTGCATTAGGAAATAGTGAGCACTTAATGTTATTAGCGAAATTAAAGTTAATAATCAGTAGTTGTTTGCTGAAAAGATGCAGGTTCTGTAGGAGAAGGAAGCACTCCAGGTGCACAGTTGACAAATGGAGTTAGCAGTCATGGAGGCATGCAGAACAGTGACTAAGCTTCATATTCCTCAGGATGCATAGCTAGAAGTGGAGATTAGAAAATTAGTTGCTGTTGTGCGCGAAGCCAAAGCTGAGGTTAACCAAGTTCAATTTGAACTCAACATGAAGATCATCGAGCTACAATTGAAGATGCATCCCATGACTCCGCCATAGGTCTAGGAGCAGCACGTAGCTGTGATTAAGGAAGGATTGGCCACTTTGGATGCCACAATTGCAGAGTACAAACAATATTTAAGCAAGCCATGGATTTGGTCACCAATCTGGAGGAAGCTCCAAACTTGTGGACACTAAATACAGAGATCAGGGAGCTATAGTGGCATTATGAAGAAGTTATGGTAACAACACGCTCAATCGCACCAACGTAAACTTGTGGACACTGAATACAGAGATCAGGGAGCCGCAGTGACAGTATGAAGAAGTTAGGGCAACAACACGCTCAATCGAACCAACGCAGCACCTTGCAAAATTACAGGAAGGGAAGCATCTCCTAGCGTAGGTAGAAGCAGCACAGAAGAAGGAGGCCTTGCTAAAGCCCAGGCTACAGCCATGGTTGGAAGAAACTTATCAAATCACGACAACCATCCACGATAAGCTGAAGAGCTTGTAGTAGACATAACAAACAATGAGGTTGGACACAAAAATCCCAGCTACAGACAAATTAATCAAAGAGGTCAATCAGGCAGCCACACAGAGCATTATGGGGTTGCAGTAGTTCAAGTAGAGTTAGGGATCTTCACAGCAAGATCACAGTGCCAACCGAGTGACTCGAGGGCGAGTCATAATCTTTTTGTTGGGGGCCTGTTGGGATGGGTCCCCTGGGTCAGTTTTGGGGTTAAACTAACACATTTTTTGATGTATTTTTGTAAGAAATGAAAATTCTCTGCTTTGTGGATGCGGAGCGCGTAGAGAATTAGGAGTTAAAGGGGGTTTTAACCCCTTGTTTATGTAAAGTTTGAGTCGGATTTGAGACTTTGTATGTAAAAGTCTATAAATAGGTGTGTCTTAGAGAGTCTAAGGCATAAGGTAGGTGGATAATGAATGGAGTCTTAGAAGTGATAGCACAGAGAAGTGGGTCAGATATGAGAGAAAGGCTCTTCAACTAACTGCACGGACCTCTGCAACTAAGTGCGCATAGTAGTTTTGAGTCTGTAAAGCTTAATTGAAGATAAATAAAGAAGATTACCGAAGAGGTATTGTCTATATCTGTTTATCTCTGTTTACTTCTATTTATGATATATGTTGTGGATGAATAATGTGTTTATGAAATATTGATCAAATGATGCACGATTCTATTGAATAAAACTTACATGATGTATGCATGCTTGTTTATGTAATTTCACGAAGAAACTGTTGAATTATTTAATGTTTAATAATAACCTAAGTATATCTGTGTGAACACTAATTTAGGGTTGTTTCCTCATGTGCATAAGTGGATAAACTAACTATTAATGGTCCACAAATACCAATCGCAGAGCTTCACGAAGGTCTCCAGGCTGTTTAACCAGAGTTGCAGTACCAAGCCCTAGGGCTTATGGATTAGTGTGAAGGCAGAACTAGGGCAGTACCAAGTTCCAAAGCATTGTTAGATTCATTCAATTTATTTTAAGTTGATCTTTCTTAGAAGTTTGCCTTTTGGGATCACCACGAGATGTAGATGTAATTCCTAAAATTCAATCTAAAGATGATAAGCAAGCTTTTATCTCTTTTCAGCAATGAAAATCCTAGCTACAAGGGGAAAGCAAGACACAATCTTTTCTCAAAGAGCAAAGAGCACACTGTAAATGCACTTTTCCTAAATCAAGCCAAACAGACTATCAATATGCAAATGCACATATGCATGTATTTGTTTTCACTTTCTTAATATTGATGCCTAAAAAGAAAGTTGATGTACAAATCTGAATTCGCTTTCAAGTGAAAAACACAAACAAGCTTCTTTTCGAAATCAAAAGGTAGAGAAGATTACGACACTTTATGATTTTGAAATAAACACTCATTTCGACACTAGAAAGTGAAAAATTCAAACCAAAAGAAAAAGTAAAAGCATAATCAACTGTCAACAACAAACAGACTTTCTCCTAAGATCAAAATCGACACTTGTGACAGATCTAAATCCAAGGACGACAGTATGACTATTCTACTCTTTCAATCGAAAACTGTAAATGATGTAACAAACACACAAAGAACATCTACAGTCTTTTTGTACAAAGGAGGCTGAATTAAGCAAAGAAAAGGGGTTTTTAAACAGACACACACTGATCACAGGTTGCAAAATCAGAGACAAAACTGAAAAAATGAAGCAAAGAACCTCAGCTGCACAGGGTTAGGCTGATCAGCGCACCTGTTACACAGAGAAACTGGATTGCAGCGCAGGTAGCCCTCTCGGGAACTGCGTTGAAATGCAGAATCTCTTCACAGAGCCTATTCTGGGGCAGAAACGAGAATTTCTTCCGGGTTCCGGGTCACGATTTGCAGTTTAATCTATGGATTTTGGCCGAGTAAAAGCAATCAGTAATGCACAATCAAAGGGTGGATTTAAAGGAGGTCTAAGAGCTATCACAAAGGGTAATCAGATCATTCGTGAATCAGCTGTTCAAATCATAAACAAATCCAGTGAATGTATTGAAGTAACAGGTGTCTACTTTTCATTTGATAATGGAAAATGCAGTTCGATTGCTACTTCTATGTTTATGAAACAAACAACAAGAGAAACACAAACAAACTAACTAGACACGATTCCCAGTGGAGTCGCCATTTTGTTAACGGGAAAAGTGTCTACTCAGAATGCCCCTATCCCACTAAGGTGTGACAGTACCTTAGAAACAAACAAGGAAAACTACTTTTGTATTCTTCTTTATGAACTGTAAACGAAGAGGAATAGGATGAACCAACCTGTGTCTTGCGCTAGTCCTTTGATCGAATCTCTCTCCTCTTTGACAGCTTCCAGCTACCTGCTCCCTTACTTGCCCAACTTCACCAAGTTCCTACAAGATCACAGAAGAGGAAAACTACACAAAGACATGGATTTATATTCATAAATAGCTTAGGATCAGATTTAAGCTAAACATGCAAATATAACAAACATCATTGATACACAAGCATGTAGGAGAAACTCAAATAGTTTTATTGATATAACAAGAAGGTCCAGGAGGAGTTACAATTGATGATTCCTGATCCAGCATCAACCCCCCAGCAAAGGAATCCCCTCTTCACCTCCAACAAAGCATAAATCACCCAATACACTGATCTCTATCTCAAAACCAACAGCAATTCTCTGCAATGTACAAAATTCCAGCCTCTGGATCTCTGGGATGAGGGATCCATATATAGATGTATGCAAAGAGGATGAGTCAGCTTATGATTTGACTAGTGGCTTCTCTCTGTCAGTTCTTGCTTCCACTTGGAGACTGAGAGCCTCTTACTCATCCTTGGTCGAACTCAGTGAGGCAAGTGTCATTAGGGAAGACTATGGAGGCTTCCATTGTCTGTCCACCTCGCGGAATGACACTGCCATTTGTCATTTCCCGCTCAGCGCACCCTGGTAGTGCATTTAGGTGCGTTGCAACGCACCTAGCTAGTGTACTGGGGTGCTATGCAACGCAGCTAGCTAGTGGAGCAGCTAAAATGATCCTGAATTGACTGATTCTGAGCAGTTTCTGGTGGAGAACTTCTGGGAGAAGCTGTAATTGGCTGACCTTGTTCCTCTAGGGGTAGGAACAACACTTTTAGGGACTTAGGATCCCTTGGTTTATGGACATTTCATGCTTAGAGCTGTAAGGCACAAAAATGTCTATAACATTGACCCATTTGAGATTGTGAGTAGGGTGCCCCTATGGATTGATTAGGACCTTGTTGAGGGTTTCCGCTCACCACATAACTAACCATAGGCCCTTGAATGACATAAGGAGGGTTCATGTCAATCAATTACTAACCGTGTAGACCTGAAAACAAAGGGGGAACTATTATGCTCTCAGCAAGTATATGCATATTTGGAACTGTGCCCCCAGGTATTTGAACCTGGGGGGTAGAACTATACAGTCGATGCCAACCATAGGCATGGCTGAAGGGACTCATGCTAACCATTCTATATTGAGCGATATATGTAGCACTTATCGAAGGTCCATGGGCTGATACAAAATGGGTGGAACCTAGAATGTACTGGGTTCCGCTCGTGATGGGTGTCATGATAGGGTCTGAACTTGGGATAGATGGGATAGCGGGGTTCACCATCAGAGGTGCGGTATTGGCTATCAACTAGGGAGGTGGTGGAGGACCAAAAGTGTCCACATAATCCAACGACCTGTTAGTCATCGATGGGATGGGTGGAAATGTTCCAATGGAAGACAAAGGAGGTACAAATGCAATGGGAACCAAGAGTGGTCTGAACGTATTCGTGATCCAAGGATTGCATGGAAGAAGAAATCCTTCAGTAAAGAAATCCTCCGATAAGCTTGAATTGTGGGATGTCCAAACTAATTTTGTGTTAGATCTTGAAGACTGATTGCTTGAAGATGGGGAATTCGGTTCACTGGGGCTCAACAGATCCTCCACAATGAGTGGGGGAAGTCCTAACAACCGTCTAGATTAATGATGAGGGCCGACTATAGCCATGGTGACCGATAAATTTTATTATTAAATTTTACAGTGATGTTTATTAAAGTCTCGGTAATAAAACTCTGGCACTTTAAAAAAATAAAAAATACACTAAGGAAATCAATCAAAAAGTAGAGGGAAATTTCCCTATCTGATTGGCACCGATCACTAGAGATGAAACCCAGTATCACAATGAATAATAGAGAGAGTTGGCCAAATGTATAGTTACAATTACTCTTGAGCTTCTCCCAAGCCTTGGATTAAAGGGCCAAGTACTCTCATGAAGATGAGCACCCTCCCATAAATCGAAGATAGAGTAGGTTAGTCTGTGTTAGGTACCAAGGAAACCTGCCCCAGTCACCTTGTGTTCGTCCGTAAAAGTATGGCCACTAAGGATACCTCAAATCAGAGACACTACCGGGGAGGGGACATAGTCGCAGATGGTACGCTGTGTGGACAGGATACCTGAGTCCCCGACTCAGCTCCGATATCCCCAAAGGGATCCCCGATAGATAGAATACCCAAAGGAGATGTAAGGAAACGTAGGCTACCTTCACTTACAGTCCAATGTTGTCTCGTATTTAACTCTGCTTTTACTAGAGTGGTCCCGAATAGCATGAGTGTAGAAATGTTTCTCTCTTTAATGACACTAGTTTTGGTGTATGATCTTGGGCAGTTAACACACACTACCTATCCCAAGATCCTAGCCTAAACTAATGTGTTTACTCTAAAAAGAGTTTCTGATTGATTTTATTAGGTAGATTTTAAATGTACTTCGTTAGAGTCTTTGATAAGGGTGTTGACGTATGAATTTATATGGGACTCTGACTCAAAGAATGCAAAAACAATGCTTGTAAATTTTCACTTTCGATGAATAAGTTGCTTCTACAAAGGCAGATTCATTCATACATCAATATATATACCATGCATCATATTCAATAAAACACTAGCATAACTAACTAAACTTCAATGCTCACTAACAACTATTGAAACCAAATAATGTAGATCTAACCAGCTAAGCAGAAAACAGTAAAAAAAATTGTATTTTTTCTTTAATGAAAACAAAAACTTTAAGAAGTAAAGTTATTTTCTTAAAAAAAAAAAATTCTTCAGGACACAGATCAGTTAAACAAGTGCAGCTATAGATCCCTTATCAATATACAAGAAAATTTCCCAACCCATGAGGTCACGAGCTAAATGTTTATCAAGAAATGGTTGGTTAATGCTTTGTATTAGAGGCTACAGAGAGTTAATTTTAGCACTAACGCACTGTTTGTGAGGGCACAGTGCTTTATAAAGCACTGTTTACACTAGTAACCAGCGTTAGTGAGGAAAAATACTCAAAAAATGGGTTATGGGGATCAGATCTAGGGTTGAGCACTGAGAGAAGGGTGTTGTATGGTCCTGAGTGGTCGGAAAGGGAATTAAGAAGTACATTAAGGCCTAGAAGAAAGAGAGATAAAGGAACTTTCTGGGAAAAACTGGGAACTAAGTGTAGTCCCTAGTGGAGTCGCCAATTCTGCTATAGGGATTAATGCACAGGTGTTTGGTGATGTAGAAACCCGTAAGGATCTTCCTGGGATCCTTGCCAGATAGTCAGATTAGCTACAGTTGTCACAAATATGCATGCATATCTACGTTCAACAAATGAATATCAAAGCGAGAAGGAATTATTACCTCGAGTCTTAGCGTGGTGTTACTGGAGAGCGCAATGTAGCTAGGCAGAAGACCCCTGAGCCAGCTCAAGATTAAAACCTACACATAGCAAAGAAAAGTGTAATATCACAGCATAAAACCTTGATAAACAGTGCATGAACATATAAAGATATCTAGTTTCATATATCTAAGTCACTCATGCTAATGGTATTGAATAAACATACAAACGGGTCATACTATCAACATCTCAGAGTGGATAACACAATTGCAGTTCTATATTGATGTAGAAAGATGATTACAACCATTAGTTTCATTAGCCTTCCCTTACCCCTCCAGCTCCTCTCTTTCTCTCCCTTCTTAACCTCTTTTGATGCCTTAGTCTGAGACTCTTCTTGACAGTCAAATAGTCAATCCTTTTAAATGATTCGACCTCTTTCACAATGGCCCTAGCCTTACATATAGAGCATGTGAGGTTAGGGTTTCCGAGTCCTTCAAGAGTTATATTAGTCAAAAGCATTGATGTTTCCATGCATTTGTGCTCTTTCTTGTTTGCATACTCCATTAGGAATTAGTAATTCACCCAAACAGGTCGAGTTCTGATGTTTCCCGGCTTTTATGAGCTGACATAAGATAGAATCTAGGGATATTTTCTTAGTCAACTCATTCCCTTGACCCATAGAAACTCATTAGGGTTCACTAACACTCTTCCCGAGGTAAAAAACAGAGTTACTTTGGGCACTAACGCATCCTTAGCCTTGCTAGGAAGCTTTATAAAGCAGGTTGCTAGTGTTTAGGCAGTGTTAACTTAACAACTAGGCCTTGGTCACTCCTTCAGTCATCATGTCTTTCTCCTCTAAGCTGATGAGGAGATCATTTTCCCATATAACATTGGGTTATTGACCACTGTCCTATCCTACATAGGCCTTTATCTACTCTGTTTTTCTCATTGAAGTCGAATTTATCCCCTTAGGGATTTTAGTACGCTTCCACCTTTATAGGAGGAGTTTAGATGAGTAAGAAGTTTGAGCTTCTACAACGCTTTTAGCCATATTTTCTAGATATGTAGCCTTTTGTTTTAGATTTTCAAAGATAGGTTGTTTCCATCCAAAGTTTAATCTTAAACCTTGTTTGGTCTTTTCCCTTAGGGTCCCATTGGTTTCCTAAGTTTTACACCCATATCCCTATCTTTTTGCAGGGATTTTTCTCTCTAGTTTTTTGTTGTTTCTACACCACTTTGCAGCAGCATAGTGTCATTTTATCCCAGTCACATTGATGCTTAGATCTCTTGGCCTTGTTAGTGTGTTTTCAGTTAATTTTGCCACCAACTAGCACAGTGTTTTCAAACCCGGTTTGGGTGGGGTTTAGTTAATTTATTTTTTGTTCATTTTATGTTTTCAATTTCAGTTTTTTTTTAGCAATATTTTTTCTTTTTTCAAACACAATCTGGGCTTAATTAATAAAAACACTTTCACACACAATCACAGCTTAAGCAAAGGGTTCTTGGCTTACACTACAAAGCCAAAACTTAAGATAATTAATTTATCACCCCACACATAGACAAAAACATATTGTTGATCTCCCTTCACCATTTCCATGTCCCTTGTGTCTTACCACCATTTTGCCACCAAGGAATTTGTCGTGGAGACTCTTTGGCTTTCATCCCCAGTTTTCACTTGGGCATATTACTCCCCCCCACAGGGTTCGAGTTCATAGTCCCCTGACTCCCCATACCGTCTCCTCTTTTGTTTCATTATTGGCTTATGGGGTCCTGACCCAAGTTTAGAGTTAGCTACGCCAACCAAAAAAACCCTACACTAAAGGCCCTTTTGGAAACAACCTTCATAGCAGAGGCTATAGTCTCACCCGAAGAAGTATGGGGGGATGTTAGAACCAAGTTTCTGCATCCAAAGACTAGTGTGATGTCTTTTAGTACCTCATATCTACCTTCACACAGATCGATACACCCTTAGGGCACGTTACTGCAACTCTATTAACATAGTCTCTAGACCTTCACTAAGGTCTACGATTAGTCTTTGCGAACCTTTAACAATCAATTTATCCACTTACGTGCACCAGAGAACATCCCTAAATTAGTGTTCACACAGATCTACTTAAGTTATTAGTAAACATAAAAGAATTCATCAGAGTCTTCTCGAAAGTACTTAAACATGCATTGCGTACATTAATAAGACTTATTCAAGAGAATCAAACAAAATTTGATCAATATTCCATAAAACACATTATTCATCAACAGCATAAACATTCACAGAGATAAACAGAAATACTCAAGAATTCTTCAGAAATAGTCTTTATTGATCTTGAATTCAAGGTTACAGACTCAAAACCCCCTAGGCACTTAGTTGTAGGGGTTCATGCACTCAACTGCAAACTCTACCTAGGCCTCCGCGCACTCAGCTACAGAGCCTTTTTCCTTCTATCTTACCCGCTTTTCTTCTTACTATCACCTCTAATACTCCATCCCTTATGCCTTAGACTCTCTAAGACACACCTATTTATAACCATTGTCACGTGAATCTCAACATCGACTCAAACTTTACATAAAATAAGGGGCTAAACCCCTTTGACTCCTAGTCATCTATGTGCTCTACATCCACAAATCGCTGAGACTTTACATTATTTGCACAAAATGTACCAAAACTTGTGTTATCTTAACCCCAAACTAACCTAGGGGACCCCATCCCAATAGGCCCCCAACACTAAGATTGTGACTTGCCCTTGAGTCACTTTATTGGCGTTGTGACCATACTATGAAGATCCCCCAGCTCCACCAGGTTCACTACAACTTCGGCAGCGCTCTGTGTTGTTTCTTGCTTGACTTCCTCAACCAATTTTTTCATGGTTGATCTTTCTAAGGCCAACCTCATCCTCTGTTTTGTCTACTATAACCCTTTAAGATTATCTTGAATAGTATTTGTGACTTGATAAGCCTCCTCTAACCAAGGTTTCATCCTGGTCTTTAGCAAGGCCTCCTTCTTCTGTTCCTCCTCTACCTTTTCTAGGAGATTCTTCCCCTCCTATAATTTGGCAAGGCATTGCACTGGTGCTATGTAGTGCATGCTCCTTACCTCTGTGTTCAACATTTGCAGGTTCAGATCCTCCTGCAAATTGGTCACAAGCTCCATAGTCTGCTCAATCAATGTCACACAGTTAGTGACTATGGCATCCAATGTAGCCATGTTTTCCTCTATCACAACTCCACACTTCTCCCGGACTTCAGGCGGAATCGTGGGCTACAACTTTAATTGCAGCTCTGTAATCTTCATATTTAGCTCAAACTAGACTCAACCAACCTCTTCTTTACCTTCACGTACACTAGCAATTAGTTTTCTGATTTTGGCTTCTGCTTGTGCATCCTCTGGGATGTGAAGCTCAAGCACTATCTTAATGCATGCCTTTGCTACTGCTGACTCCAAACTGGAACTACACGTCTGAAGTGCCTCCTTTTCCTCCAAAGCCTATGTCTTCTCGGTGAACATCTTCTCATTCTTCACTTTGTACTCACTGATGAGGTTGAAGGCACGTTGCTCCCTAGTTTGCAATTCATCTGCCACCCCTGCATGCAGCACGTGGAGGGTCTCGTTGAAGAGCATCGCTATATTTAGCCCGATGTTCTTGATTGTGCTTAGGATAATGTGATCATCGGTGATCTTTGTGTGAAGGGACCCATCTAGCAATGCTATAGGTATGAGGTCTATGGTCCTTACTAACTCTGTTGCTTGCCTTGTCCCAGTTTCTAGGCTCGCTTGCTCCGCACTTGCTTGTCTGGTGCCCTCCTGTATTTTTCCTGGCTAGATCTATAGCTCTCGTAGATCCTTATAGAAGCTTGACAGTGTTTTCATGTAGTGCTGCTCAAACTGCTGCAACACTTCCATGGTGGTGTCCCAAATTTTATCCCCTATCTCATTGAGATCACCCTCTGTTAGCACTATGGGATCACCCTGCTACTTATCTGAATTTTGCTTCATCCTTGCACCACCCTACTGCTCCTTGCCACGTCTCTTCGGAATAAATGGGGTGCTCTACCCCTCATGCCCTCCACCACCTTGTCCTGAAATTTCTTCCTCCTCTTTCTCCAGCGAAGATGACTTGTCACCTTTCTGTGACTTGCGTTGTTCCTATTTCGCCTTCTCCTTGGTAGCGCGTTCTTGCTCCACACAAGCCTTTTCTTCGACTTTCTTCTTTTTTTGGGTTGCCAAGGTACGCATAGCCTGCTTAGCTTCCTCCTTCCTTTTCTATGCAGTAAAACTCTCTACACTTGTGCTTGGTCCAACAACTGAGTCAAATGGGGCACGGCACTCTGTAGGCCATTTCGCTACAACCTCCTGCACATCTATTTCTATCACCAAATATGGCAATTCATGCCATTTCTTCTCTGGATCCCTCCACGGCTGGATATATACTCAGTGGAAGTCAACCTTGAAAACCACATAGGGTGACAACTGCGTGAACAACGTTGGGGACAACCTCGGACGTTGATTGATGGCCATGCAGAGACTCATTTCCATAAGAACCCAAAATATCTTCGTCTCGGTAACTCGTACAGCATCCTTTGTATCCCATAAGGAAGTGAATTGCACTGCCTCCGACAATCCTTCCTCAAGTGGAGGAAATTGGCTATCCTCTGGCAAGTCCCATGCGACGAGCATAATCAACAGCAACAACCAAGCATAGTGAAATGGCTTGGTTTCATGATGGCCTTCTCTAAATTTTGTGAGGAACTCCTGATAGAGTTATCTAGACCAATTAAACTGTACACCTTTTGTGCACTACACAGCAAGGGAAACTACAGGCATCGAAACTTCATCCATGCAGAATTTCCTCATCACCTTCCCTGGTAAAATTTGGGTAGCCAATTGAATTATCGGTTCTGCTATACACATAATTGAATACCCTCACGACTTATTCATGAGGCTGTAATCTCTCTTCATTCTTTCTATGAGGTATTTTTCCCCAGTCTTTCTACCAAACTCCTTAGCTAAGTCTACACCCTTATAAGGCAGGTGCATGATTCTGTGAATAAGCATGTCTTTAATGGGTATAGGCCATCCTAGCCATAGACAGCCATCATGCACCTACATGAGAAGCTAGAGCACATAGATTGTGTTGATGGGGGTGCGATGATAGTGGGGTACACACAAAAAATTGAGTAACCCCAAGTTCTCGAAACCGCGGACAAATTCCTCTATTTCCAACATCGTAACACCTAATTCCACATAATAGAACCTGTGCATATACTTATCCGTTGCCGAGTGTGGAAACTTAGTGTGGTCTGCGACATCCCAATCCTCCATTTTCAGTAGTGGGACCCTTGCAAGCTATGGTCCATCAAATGGGACATGCTCAAGTACCAGGGCATAGATATGGTGAACTTCTCAGAATTTGAGTCCTTCGTGACCTTTGCTTTTCCCTTCCACGGAGGGATATACTTGGGTAGATTTTTTATACATTCCACTCCTTCAATGTTAATATCTTCTATTCCTTGGGATTTTCTACCTCCAAGTCCACTACCTTCTCTGGATGCTTATCTTTCTTCTGCTTCTGTGTTTTAGTATGCTTCCTGGGGGACACGTGCATCGGCACTATCTTTTTCTACTTGTCCTTCATGAATTAATTTTATTTTTCTGGTTGGGTTTCTCTGGTAGGGGTAGGTTTCGGCCTAGGAGACCATGACATCATAGGCACAGGAGTCGAAGCTTCCATACTTACAACTTCTAGGGCAACTGCCTCAGAGGCAACATCACTACTACTCACAGTTTCAGCAAGACTTGGTCCAAGCGTTTTGTCAAGAATAAACTTTTGGTTTATCTCAGACAACTTAGCAAAGGTGGGGCTCATGACTAAATTTTCCCAAGACGATCAGTTCATAGCCGATAGACAATGAATTTCACTGAAAATTCTAAGAGCGCAAAGTGTTCTCTATAGGACTAGCATGCATAATTTATAGGGGTTTTTTCAGTAAAATCTGACTATTCCCCCTAATTTCTAACAATTATTTTTTTTTGTTGCAGATCTTCAAAGACGTTTTCCGTAAATTCCACCACCCCACTCCTCTTAATTGCCTTCTGGTCATCATGCCTTGAACAATGAATCTAGCGGTCACTTTCCTACTGTGTTGTGTGGTACCTTCCTTCCTAGCGCAGCTTTAAGGGGTGTATCTTCTGTGATGCAGGAAAGTGTTCCCTCTGCGGATAGAGGCAACCCCTCTAGCCCTAGAGTGGGTCTAGTCACAAACAAGGATAGATCAACAATAGCTTTCCTTAAGCAATAATAGTTGGAGGCCTGCCTCAACTGGTGGTCTATGGATTTCCATTGCGCTACTCCAGCTTCCACTTCCTTCTCCTCAATGAGTGATCAACCTGAAACAAAGCAAAGGAAATACAACAAAGCACATAATTAGAAACAAGAATGAACTATTTACTCACAAAGTCAAGAAGTCATGAGCTATCAAGTACATCATAGACAAGACATAGGAAAACATCATTGATTGTATTAATAATGAAATAAGAGTAAGCTTACAACCAAAGTCTTGACGCCACAAGCCTTCTCAGAAAGGTCCAGCCATCATGTTCCTCAAGCATTCACTCTTTGAAGATATATCTCCCAACATACAAGTCTCTCTCACTCACAAGTTTTAGACAAGATTAAGGGCACTTCACAACCTTCCACAAGCTATCAACAATCCCACACTTGTCACACTCACACTAGCTATCTAGAAAACTCACAAACACTAACAGCACTACTCCACTAGCCAACTATCAGCAACAATTCCAAAAACTAGCAGTACATAGCAATGGTGAGAGTTTAAATAGGAGAAGGAGTCTCCATGAAAAGGTGGAAGAGTGAGCTTATCTCCAAGGAAGGTAGAACAAATGACGGAATAGCCACGCCAAAGAAGGGAGGGCGACACAAACTATGCCAACAACCAGGTCTGGAGTCATCTGGAAGGCCAACTGTTGGAACAAATTCGCCCAATCTGGATCATCGTGGGTACATAACTGATCTTCTGCGCTGACATCGCTATTGAATAACATAGCTAGTTAGGTCATCGCTGAATATTACAAGCGACCTCGTGCTGGCACATAAAATCGGACCATTGCAAGAATCAGGTGTACTTCTGCAATGGTAGCTCTTCTAGACCGTTTAGGAGCACCATCAACGCATTTATTTAGCCAAAAGACGTGATGAGGTAGATAACTTAGGAAAAGTGGGTCATTTGGCAACATCAAAGAGCATTTATCTAATATGAGCATGTATAACTTTGGACACATGACACAGTAGGAGGACTGGGATGAAGACAGTGACAAATTACTGTGTAACAGATGCCCCCTAAAGTATGAAACCCAAGAGAGTGGGAGGGGTGAAATGCTTAACGAAACTGACTGAGCTAGAACACCATCTAGAAGAACCTGCACACAAGTACAACTGATATCTCTGATGATGAAGTACATGTAGTCTATGCATGGGCGCGGCCATCCAAAAGACATACGAAATAGGTCTGTGGTATGGACGCATCCATCCAGCTAATGCGACCATGATAATAATAAAGGTATGGTCACAGCCATCCATGAAGACTCAGGTATGGTCACAACCATCCATCAATGAGTCATGTAATCATAAACCAATCCACGCAGCCCGAACATATGTAATATGAGTTCGGGGTTTTGAACCCATCCGGTCATAGTACAAATTCTAGCATGCGAATAGATGTGCTGAAGTCGATCATGATAGAAAATCACTTGATTACCGATCAATGATGAGAACCGTTAACAAGCGCAAGAGAGACCACCACTAATGCCAATGGTTCTCAAGGTACTAGCTATCATAATCCACGAAGTGTGAAGAAGGAGTTGAAGTCAAACACTCGTGGAATCACCCAATCGACGACCAATGATGAAAGTCGACCGTCAGGTGCGGAGAACTTGCCATTGAGGCATGCAAGCTCTAAGGTACCAAAGGGGATCTCTAGATCAATCTCCTGGATAATGAGCTGATGTCGACAGGAGACAACCCATCGCAGGAGGGCCATAATGTTTCCCCCATCAACGACACAAGATAAGTAGCAAGTGGTAGATGGCGAAATAGAGTATCAGGGGAGAAGGCAAGGGTGTAAACTGCAAAAGGATTATACTCTTGAACATGTTGGCAACACAACTCCGGGGGTGGCAGCATTCAGATACCAAGGGATCAGATGTTCGATGGAGATGGCATGAATCAGATGCAATAAGGCTAAATGACAACCCAAACCTATGGAAGGCAAAATGACAATGTGTGGATGTCCCAACCTAACAAGAAGAAAAAGTGTCGATATTCAAGGGTGACTAGCTGCCATAGACAATCAATGATAAACTTATTGTTGAGTCCAACCTAGTAAAAATTTAATGAGCCCTAGGAAGGAGAAGCTCAAGTCTCGTCATGGTAACAAGTCTAATGTCATCGGGGTTTAACGAGTCCTACATAGGTGAAACTCGGTGTCTTTTTCATGTTTAGAGAGTTTGAAAAAGACACGGAAAAGAAAACTCCATGGGGGTCCTTTTTCATAGATTTGTGTCTCTCGAGCCCAAAAAAGTATAAAATGATACTCAAAAGAACCGCCCGACCATTACAATCGAGGATTACTTTTCGTAACTAGTGACCTCGACCCGAAAAAGTAGAAAAGCGGTCGGAATCACATCATTTCGTAACCGATAACGAGCTTGAAACGACAAAGGCCCGTCAATATTTTTGTGTTTAAACAGTCGGAAAAGAGCTTAAAGGAAACCGCCTCTTATTTCTTTTAACCAGTCAAGAGGAACAACTCGGCTATCTTTTCGTCTTTAAATGGTCGGAAAAGAGCTGAAAGTAGACCTCCATTTTTATTTTCTTTAACGATTCAAAAATGGAAAAATACTTGGCAATCTTTTAATCTTTTGCAAGTCAGAAAAGAGCTTAAAGGAGACTTGTCCTAGAGGAACGAGTGGTATAAAGGGTAGCAACTGGTTCTGGCAATGGTGGAACTACTCAAAACATGTAATGGTCAAGAGGCTGGCTAATAAATCCACTCATCACTGCGGTTCCTCGGGAAAGGATAAAAAATCAAGTGAAAGCATATGATCAGCCAAAGAGATGGTGGCGATGGAATGAAACAACCAAGGCTCATCTAGCAGAATTTAGCAGATAAAACCGACAATCACGAGGTGTAAATCAGGTACGAGTTCATTTTTGCACAAGCTTGAACCACGGAGAACTCTGCTTGGATTCAGTTTCATGTTTACACAAGCTTGAAATGAAAAACTATGCTTGTTATAAGTTCGCATGCCCTCGGCATAATGACGCAAATCAAGGTACATGCCCCCCAAGCTTCATTGCATTCAATCAGGTGGATGGAATGAAGGTTCACGTTTCAGATCTTAGAAAGACTCGACTTGGATTTTATGAGATCTTAATCAAAGACTCAATTTGTAAAGGGAGGTGTTTCATTTTTTAAAGAGGTTGACACAATAAAAGAACTATCCTCATAACCCTTGTTTCATTTCTGAACAAGGTTGAGACAAGAAAAAACTATCCTCGTGACACCGTGTTTCATTTTTAAATGAGTTTGAGATAGGAACAAACTATCCTCGTACTCCAGTTCATGGTCCATCTAGGAACGTGGCTCCCAAGAGGTCATCATGGGAGGGAAGCAACACACTCTGGGAGAAATACATGTCAGGATGCACCAATGATAGATCGGGTTCCAATGCCCCCAGTACATCTTGTACCAAACCATCTGCATGATCATCAGCAGAAGCGGAGGTAGAACGGGTAGCCACATAATTGACCTGTGGCAAAGAATGTACTGCTTGCGAGCAAGAACCGAGAGGGGATGACAATTCCACAGGAGGCACCGGGGGACTGAAGAACGATAATTGATCGATGGTCACCATTCTTCCATCATGTGGAAAACAAACCACATGGAAAAGGGAAGAGACAAGGGACCCCATGGCATAAATATAGTCACGACCAAGGAGAAGACTGAAATCTAAAGCACCTTGGACAACCATCACGTTGATACAAACGGTTTTGCCCCCCAAAGTAACAAGAAACTTTGGGAGGATCCATAAAGGTTGACTAGTTCCTCGGTCAAACGCTAACAGATTCTGTGTGACTGGCACAAGCTGTGGGGAGCCCAAAGCTTGCCAAGTAGTGGAAGGCATAAGACTGACAGATGCACCCTCATCCAAGACAGTGCTAAGTACTGCCTTATCATAGGCATGTACTGTAATCTGGAAAGGCACATGGGATGGAAGGCGGAATGTAGTCAAATGACTCCAGTCAAAGGAAATGACTGAACTACTTGGTAGGGGAATCGTATGATTGCCCCCCTGCTCTACAGGAACCAAATAAGGACCCCCTTGATCACCGAGGATAGGAGGGTTGTTTTCAGACTCTGGAGAATCTGATGAGACAAGAAGAACATGAGCATGATTCTCTTCTGAAATAGAGTGATCAACAGTTGGTGAACCCAAGTTGACACTCTCCCCGACCAATGGTGTTTCTGGAACAGGCTTAGCATAGCCAGGCTCGGAGGGAGGAGGACAAACAAGAGAAAAATCTAAGTCAAGCTCTTTGTCAATCGGGAGAGGGTCTGAAGCAACCCTCTGATAACCAATGGGAAGTTGGGGTGAAGAAGCTATAAGACTTTCCAAAATGGCGGAAGCTTTATCCATGAGCGGACAAAGGTGAAGGGGACGGTTGCCTTCACATAGCCTACAGGGGAATCAAATCTTCCCTTTCTTCCTACCATTTCTAGTTGATAGGGTAGGATCACCATGAGCTTCAGAGGATGATGAGGGACAAGCCGGATCGTGAGACCATACTACTAAGATCCTAGGAATGCCAGGACAATCACGAAGAAGATGGTCACCCTTGCACAATTTACAAGGAAACTTAACCTTTCGCGGAGGAGCAGAAGGTGGTCCGACCTGAGATGTACTCAGAGCAGTAGTTGCACAGGTGGCCTCGCACTTATTAGACTTCTTCTTCTTCTTCATCTTCTTCTTCTTCTTCTTAGTCTCCTGGTTACTAGATGTGAAACTTTCACCAGGCGAAGGAGGAGAGGATGAGGAAGAAACAGGGGAAGAAGGCGTAGGCTCAACCTTGGAATCAACATGCCGTGGTTTGGATGGAGGAGACGATGGAACAGGATTCATGACACTCAGGACCACCGATGTTGAAAACAACCATATGGGAAAACCAATGGTTAACCCAGGTAAAGACAATGTTTCCATATACGGAGCACCGACATTTCCAAAAGAAGGAAATGAACCAGGGTTCCCATATGGGGGAAGACCTTGGGTGGTAGACTCAGGGGCTGTTGCCATCGGGAACGAGCCTAAGAAACACTCTTATCACAACTAAGATCTTGCACTATTACCAGGAATATTTCGTGGGCAGTAAATTTTATGACGTAGGAACAAAACTTGACCTTTTCATCTTTAAAGAGTCGAGAAAAGCACAAAAAGATGACTCTAGTCACCTTCAAATATTTAATGAGCCTGAAGTGACAAGCGCTGAGATGGACCTTTTCTTTTAGAGAGTCTGAAAAGGAACAAAAGTGACTACTCTGGAGAACTAGGCAAAAGTTTTACCAGACAAATCTGTAAAATTACATATACACCTTGGCAGTCATATGAAAACCAAGGACTTTCCCTATGGCAGTCAATCTTCCTGAATGTTGTGTTCGGTGTGTTACAGCTTATAAGGTGGCAGACATGGCTTCCTATGGATAAAGGATGATAACCTAGTGGGGTCTCCCAGCATATACTGGATGGTACATCGGAGCACAATTCCGTGCTAGACCACTATTGAGTCACAGAAGGAGGAATCACCCAACCTTGAGTGGAAACAAAAGTGACTAGGTTTAACGACGCTGGAGCACGTCTCTAGCCTAGACCTCTAAATGATGAGTGTTATGTTCCAATGCGTTGTTAGATTTATTCAGTTCATTTTAGAGTTGATCTTGGATTATGTTTTAGTTTTCAGGCCTTATCGTATGTATATAACAAAACCTACGATGCAACTAGAATGAATGAAATATCCTTTTTCTTCGATGAACACCTACCTACGGGAAGGTAGAGAAATCATTCCCAAACCAAGAAAAGCAGGATAACAAAGGCAGTCACTCAATGCATACAGACATCAATTCCTAAAGTGCACGGATACTACTAATGAGAGATTTAATCATTCACTTTTCAATATGCAACTTGAAATTAAAATTCACTTTCACTTTTGTATTCTAAATGAATGCAATCCTTTTGATTTTGATGTCTCTAATTCTAAAAGAAACAAATAAGCAATAAACAAATGTGGAAAAATGGTTGATCCAAACAATTGTAATCTATGTCCGGGTAGTGAACAGAAATCGAATCAATGCCAACATTGGTCTAATAACAATCTCTAAATAGTCAACCAAGGGTAAGCAAAGGGGAAGGTTCAATCAAACCAACAAGCTGCGAATGAATATTTGAGAAAACAAGCAACCAAGCCAAACTGATCCAAAAGACTTGAAACAATGAAACTAGGTCACAAAGCAACAAAGACAAGATTCGTTCCACAAAGTTCACAAGAGAGTGCCTCTACCTATAAACAGTGAAAAGCAAGTTATCAAGCAAGTGAGAAAAGCGAGGGACTAGCAGGACTGATGGACTCAGGAGGCAGAATTGAAAAAATAAATTCAACAGGAATCGGCGTGAGTAATACACAGGCAACAAGTGCTGATGAAGCACTAGCCGCAGCAACAAAGCGATGTCAGCGCAGAAGTACATGACTTTTCTGCAATGGTCCGATTTACAGAACCATCGCGACTGTTAGGCATAATAATGCGACAAACAGGATATTGCCAAAGGGTGGTCGCGATGACAGCGCAACTGTTAAAACTAAATCCATGATGCCTTTCAAAATAATAACAGGTGAACTAAAACTCCCAAATCAAAATAATCAAATCTTCAATCAAATACGGCCATTTCCCAGATCAGGCTAGGAAACTCAGAAGACTGGTAACTAATCCCCAACACTTCAAAAGAGACCAAAACAAATATCAAGACAAGAGTAAATAAGAAGAGAACAAAGGCCAAAGCTCCCCAGTGGAGTCACCAATTTGTGATGCAGGAAAGTGTTCACTTTGCAGACAGAAGCAACCCCTCTAGCCCTAGAGTGGGTCTAGTCACAAACAAGGATAGATCAATAATAGCTTTTCTTAAAAAGTCATAGTTGGAGGCCTACCTCAACCGGTGGTCGATGGAGTTCCGTTGCATTACTCCAGCTTCTGCTTCCTTCTCGTCAATGAGTGATCAACCTGAAACAAAGTAAAGGAAATACAACAAAGCACGTAACCAGAAACAACTATTTACTCACAAAGTCAAGAAGTCATGAGCTATCAAGTACATCACATACAAGACATAGGAAAACATCATTGATTGTATTGATAATTAAATAAGAGTAAGCTTACAACCAAAGTCTTGACATCACAAGGCTTCTTAGAAGGGTCCAGCCAACATGTTCCTCAAGCATTCACTCTTTGAAGATAGATCTCCCAACATACAAGTCTCTCTCACTCACACGTTTTACACAAGATGAAGGGAACTTCACAACCTTCCACAAGCTATCAACAATCCCACACTTGTCACACTCACACCAGCTATCTAGCAAACTCACAAACACTAACAGCATTGCTCCACTAGCCAACTATCAGCAACCATTCCAAAACTAGGAGCACATAGTAATGGTGAGAGTTTAAATAGGAGAAGGAGTCTCCATGAAAGGTGGAAGAGTGAGCTTATATCCAAGGAAGGTAGCACAAATGATGGAACAGCCGCGCTAGAGAAAGGATGGCGACACAAACTATGCCAACAACCAGGTCTAGAGTCATCTGGAAGGCCGACTATTGGAACAAATTCGCCCAATCTGGATCATCGCGGGTACATAACTAATCTTCTACGCTGACATTGCTATTGAATAACGTAGCTAGTCAGCTCATCACTGAAGATTACAAGCGAGCTCGTGCTGACACATAAAATCTGACCATCATGGGAATCAGGTGTACTTCCGCGATGGCAGCGCTTCTGGACCATTTAGGAGTGCCATTCAGCGTGTTTATTTAGCCAACAGACGCGAAGATGCAAATAACTTAGGAAAAGTGGGTCATTTGGCAACATCAGAGAGCATTTGTCTAATATGAGCATGTATAAATTTGGACTCATGACATAGTAGGAGGACTGAGATAAAGACAGTGACAAATTACTTTGTAACATCTTCGTTACTCTTTGTGCATCTTGCTCGCTAGGTTGTCCTCTAAACTGGGTAGTGTAGTTTATAGTCCTATGCTCCCTTGTAACTGCCTGGAGCACTAAGACAATCCTGCTACCATCTAGTCATTGTGTAGGATCCCCTGTATACAATTTCAACCTGCTCCCATTCACTCTTCTAGGGAAGGGTTCACCATTCAGCTTCGTGAGCTAAACTGCGCCTCCATCTGTAATTTCTTTGATAATATAGATCCCATGTTTTTTCACATTCCTTCTATACTTGTTGATGGAATCCTGCCAAAAATTGATCTTCTTCGAGCTTCATCAGTTGCGTGAGCCGTTCCTCCAAGGCCTTGCAATCCTCCATATTTATCAAGGTTGTTATGCGCAAGCTAGGCATAATATACTCCATTGGAATTACTGCATCTACATCATATACCAATATGAACAGTGTTTTCCCTGTCAGCTTCTTACTAGTAGTCATATAGGCCCATAGCATTGTGGGTATGCACACATCCCAGTCATTCTATTAAGCGTTGCAGATTTTCATCAGCATATTCTCCAAAATCTTATTGAAGGCTTCAACAGTTCCATTGGCTTGTGGGTGATATGGTGTACTCTTCTGATGGTAGACCTGGAATTCTTTAGTCAATGAACTGATCATTTCCTTTAGCAAGTGCATACCTCTGTCACTCATCAAAACTTTCGGGCAGCCAAATCTGGTTAAGACATATTCAAACAAAAAATTTGTTGTCGTAGACCCTATACAATCTTTAACTAGATGTTCTTTCGCCCATCTGGTTAAATACTCTGCGGCGGTGATAATATAGCACACACCTATTCTCTTCCCTCAGGGTTGAATTGGCCCAATAAAATCAATTTCCCATTTCTCAAATGGCTAAAAAGATACTTGAGGATGTAGTGGCAAATTGTCCCTTGATGATGGTTTGCCAATTCTTTGACATTCATCACATGCTTTACAATATGCTTTGGAATCCTTGTGCAGCGTTGGCCACCATAGCCCTGCACGCAAAATATTTTGTGCGGTTGCCTTGCCTACATAATGGCCTCCCGCAGCTCCTCCATGAGCTTCATCAAGAATGTTGTCCCGCTCAAAGTCCATCACATATCTTTTCAAGATTTCATCGGTATCCATCTTATACAAATGTCCCGAAATGACTGAATAATATTTCACACACACTACTAATTCCTTCTTTTGTTGGATTGTATATTCTTCCGGTTCCATCCTTGTGGTCAAAAAGTGAATAATATAATTAAAATGATCATCTGCTACGCGCACCGCAAACAGCTACGCATATGGCAAATCTTCCTCCAAATTATTAGGTTCCTCACCTATTTCGATCCGTGATAGATGGTTGGGTCCCACATTTCACCTCCCTGGCTTCACAATGACTTCAAAGTCATACTCCTGGAATAGTAGCAACCATCTGCAGATCTTCCCCCCAAACACAAGCTTATTGACCAAGTATTTCAAGGTAGAATGATCTGTGTACATCTTCAAATACCCTCCTAATAGATAATTCCTGAACTTTTGTAGTGCATACACCATAGCCGACCCTTCACTCTCCATCGTTGAATAATTTTCTCAACCTTTGATAATTTCCTACTCGCAAAGGCTATAGGATGGTCCATTTCTCCTTCAAGTGCATATGTTAGCACTACAACCAACGCAATGCAAGAGGCATCCGCATGAACATGAAACTCAACTTTCCAATCATGGAATACCAAGATCGGTGCGATGACCATTCTTTATTTCAATACATCCAAGCTACACTGACATTCTTCATCCCAACAAAATGTAGCATCCTTCTTCAATAGTTTCTCTATGGGCGCAGTAATTTGAGCATAAGCTTTGATAAATTTTCTATAATATCTCATATGTCCCAACATCATGTGTAGCTATTTGACATTCCTCGAGGCCTTTAAATTCACAATTATTGCAATCTTTGTAGGGTCCACCACCAATACTTGCTTGCACACCACGTGACCCAGCAAGTTCCCAAAGGGAACACAGAATTTGTATTTCTTCAAGTTCAGCGTGATCTAGTATCTGTGACACGTATCCAACATCAGGTGCACACTTGCTACATGGCACTTCACCAATCCAAAAACTGTCCAATCGTCAAAGTATAATTCCAAGAACTTATGAATGAACTCCTTAAACACTGTTATTACTATGCAAGAGAATATCACAGGTGCATTCTTAAGTCCAAATGACATCACAGTGTATTGAAAACATCCCCATTCCGTCACAAAGGTTTTTTTGCTCCTATCCTCTAGCACGATCTTGATCTGATGATACCCAGAAAACCTATCAATAAATGAGTAGGCCTCCTTCCCTCCAACATTGCCCAACACTTTGTCCTTAAATGATTTCGGGAATTGGTCATGGATACACGCATCGTTAAGCTTTCTCATATCTATGAAAATTCTTATTTCACCTTTCTGTTTCTTCTCCTGAACTACCATCGTGCTCACCCAATCAAATTCCTCAATAGGTTCTATGATGGCTGCCTCCAACATTTTATTCAACTCCTGGTAAACTTGTTCCTTGTATTTAGGATGAAGGCGTACGGCCTCTATTTAATAGTATATACAACTGGCTTCAAGTAATATTCATAATGCCCAAATTGCCAATTATGCCCTTCAAATCTGAAAACTTGGTGGGGAAAAGATCCTGGTATTCGCGTAGTAACTCAGCAACTTTATCCACCATGGCATCATCCCGATAATCACCAATCTAAGCAAACTTTGATTCTACTTTAGTGCCAATGTTTACTTGCTTTCTTTTCAATGGTGCGGTTATGTCTGGGTTGTCTATTTGTAGGCCTTCAACTTCACGATGCCCTTCTGCCTCTGGAATATTAATGTTTCTTAGATCTTCATCATCCTCTTCAATGGTCACATTATAGCATTCCACCGCATTACACAGCTAGGTGCTCCAATCTGGTTGGACCCATTCCATAGGTTCCATCAGCATTCTAAAGATAACTTCCTTAATTTATTTCAATTCTTCATCGATGCTTGTGAAGTTGTCTTCAAGGCTGAAGGTCAATAAGAACCCTTCCCTCAACACATCCCATTCCCCCATGCCATGGTGGAGCTCTGTTTCTAGATACCAGTTCATGGCAATTATATCCAAAGTATAGCAGAGTATGTGTAACCAATCTAGTTGTGGTTATGTTCCTCATTCTTTAGTCCATTTCGCTAGGTTATCACGTGGATCATCCCTTCCATTATATTTCTTAGTCAATCTAGTTTTAGGATGCTCAAACTATAACCTCATCATTCTTCTATAATCTCAACAGCCAGCAAAACTATCCTTATGTGTACCCCACCATCGTGTGGGTGTAGTGTGCAGTGCCAATTCTAAATCTTGGAAGCAGTGATCCTAAGGAACTTAGCGCTCAAATTCATCAAAAAATAGATCTACATCAGTTAAACCATCATAATAGGGTAGTTTCCTTACCTCCGACGAAACACGACGCAACGACTTTTTCATCATATTGCATCGCAATGTGGATACTTCATCCAAGCAATTCTACCATTTCTCCAACTCTTCATCTGAATCAGAGATGCAAGAACTCTCCTGATCCCATGTAGTCCTCCCATTTAACGTCGGATTGATCCAGTCTTGATCTCGCACCGTTATTTTGCAGACTTGATCTAGTTCGTCCTCACTTTTGTCATAATCATAGACTGGTTCAGTATATCGTGCCCCCTTTGCAGGGTCCAATAGTACTACATCCTGAAGCAATTTTCCTTCAAACAAAATTGTCCTCTTCTTCAAATTTATGACTCCATTCATGTCAATAGCCCAGTGAATTCCTAAGAGCGCGGGCTATGGGTTACTTTCAATGACGATTTATATGACCTCAAAGTCAGTCATCACACTCTCACCTTCTATATCAACTATTAGTCCATTAAATCATCCCATGGGGATGATTTTCTCCTGGTTCACCATTCTGAGGTTAATCAGAGATCTCTGCAGTGAAGGTCTCCCCATCATTTCCCATGTTTGTTTTGGAAAAACATTCACATCAAATCCCAGATCCAAGATGACCCAATCCATCTCATAGTCACCTATCTGCGTGGTGAGCCTCATTTCGTGCCTTGTTTTTGCCTTATGTTAGCCAATATTTCTAACCACCCAGTGTCCATTAGGGACCTTCTCTTTGCTAGCACATTTGTTTATTAATTCCTATAGGCCCTCCACATCTTTGCTATTGCGTAGTAGTTTTATGCAGGTCTCCAAAAACACAGTGAGCACAGAGGGATCAACCTCTGCACGTGCATTGGTTTCTTGCACTTTTTCCTGGCTTCCTGAGGTGGAGGCCTCAGCGAAGCTCTTCTTGGCTTCCATAAAAGTTTCTTTAGCATGTGGCAGACCAAAACCAAGTTCCTTCTCTAGGGACTTGTGGACCCATCCCTCCTCTTCAGGCTTCTTACCTTTGTCATCACCAGTCTTTATTCCACTTCTCAACACTATATTCACACTTTGATCATCCTCGCAGGGCTCAAATCTCATCATCTGTAAGTTCTACGTAGGTTGCTGAGGCTGCGATTTCTTCTCTTACATTTTATATATCAACACTGGGCATTCTTCTATAGTATGGTAAAACTGGTTGCAATATTGACACAACGAGCATGTCTGATTCTAACACTCTCGCGCGTAGTGCCCTAACTATTCGCAGTTGCAACAGATAATCTAACACCAACCTCTACCAGGTCTTCCTCCTCCGCGACCTCGTCCTCTTCTGTGATAACCCCCGCACACCCCTCTGGTGCCTTGATCTGGAGGCCAAGTTTCTGCTTGTATCTGATATGTAGGTGTTATTTCTATCATTAGTTCATAGCTTTGACAATGGCGCTCATCATGGCCCACAAATTTGCAAAAGTTACAGAACAATTGCTGAGGTGTCTGGACGAACTGTTGAAGTAGATGGCAATTATCTGTCGCATGTTATCCAAGAACTTGACAATTAGCACACCATAGCGGAACTAGAATGCTTGGTACTGTTGGGGCTTCTAGTTTTAGGGGAATCGTCCCTCCTCCTATAATATAATTTGCATACACTAGACAGTGGTATTTATCGTGCCCCTGTCTCTTGCATTTCAAACACCAGACTTCTGTAAGCACTTCCGGTTTAGTCTCCTTGTCTTTCTTCAAACTCTATAATTCTAGGTGTAATATTTGTAGCTGAGAGTGAATATGTTGTACCCTCAAGGTGGCATCATAAATAGGTGTTGAACGTAACCTCATCGCGATATCCAAGCCTGCTGCATGCATTCCTATCTTTTGTCGTGACAGGGAAATTCCCAGGTGGGGCAAAAGTGAAGCTATAAACCATTTGCGATTCTGACTATCTGAGAGTTGCATGTTAGCTTCTCGAATTTGACACTTCAACCTTTGATCTAATTCCCATGGTGTCTCATCAACCCTCATCATGATCTCTTTAAATCCAATTACTGATTGTGAGTGAGACTTAGGTTTACTAAACTCCTTGTTTAAAGTTTCCCTAGTCTCTGCTAGCGATGCAAGAGAATTATCAGAAAAATACTTAATATACCAAGTGAGTGCACGATCCTACAAAGCGGTAACCAACATCGGCCTTCTTTATATTGTCATCAGTAATCTGTTGCATTGTCCACACAACATTCACAACAAAACATGACTGCTCTGTATCTTCATTCTCATGCCTTTGACTATCAGAAATTTCGTCGCCTCCGCCATGTCGGATGGTGGTGGTGGAAGTGGAGGTGTGGGTGAAGGTGTATGCGGTGGAGGTGGAGGCAGAGCTGGAGTGAATGGATTATTTACTCTAGGAATCCCCTGAGTTATTAGATGAACAATGCTTCGTGGAAGATTCCATTTCACCCCTTCTTCGTCACTTAAAGGAGGTCCAATCAATGGACTATACTCTAGTCCCGATCCTTCATGGTTCCTAAATATTCATCCACTTCATGTAGCTCCAAACATCAAGGTAATGGCTTCACTTGTTTTTCAAATACCAGCATTTTAATCTAAGTATTCAATGATCTTAAATACTTACCTCACAGTCCTTTGAAAAATCTTTGCTACAGCTTACTGAGGTATCAACTGCAAACTCTATTACAAATCCTCTTAGAATCTGGTCAAGCCAAGGGTCAACAGCCCGCGCAATCTTATCTTCAGAGGCTTCCAATCTCTGCACTAGTTCTGGAGTCCATGCTATAGGACTATCAAGCTTCCACCTTCCTTGACTGTCTCTCAATTTAGCCAACCACTCATATAGTTCAATGCGGAAGGTGCAGAAGAATATCTCATGTATCTCTGTATACAGATACATGTTCAACCACTCTTCCTTTGACAAGCGCGGATTTATATTTTTTTGCGCCACAAAATCATGAATCTTATGATCCAACCACATTCCAATTTCTTTCTTAGTCAGATTCCAGTGATGCGACATCACACATCTCTTTCAAGTAGATCCCTATCCCAGAAACAGAACCATTTGTTGGCTTAGGGGCTCCTGACCCAGGTTCAAAGTTAGCTGCGCCAACCAACAAAACCCTACATTACTGGCCCTTTCGAAAACAACCTATGTAGTGCAGGCTGCAGTCTCACCTGAATCATTATGGGGGGATCTTAGAAACAAGTTTTTGAATCCAGATACTAGTGTGATGTCTTTTAGTACCTCAGATCTGCCTCCACGTAGATCGATACACCCTAAGGGCACGTCACTGCAACTCTGTTAAAATAGTCCCCAGACCTTCGCGAAGGTCTATAATCAGTCTTTGGAGACCTTTAATAGACAATTTATCTACTTACGTGCACCAAAGAAGAGCCTTAAATTAGTGTTTGCATAGATCTACTTAAGTTGTTAGTAAACATAGCATAATTCATTTGAGTCTTCGTAAAAGTACTTAAGCATGCATTGCGTACATTAATAAGAATTATTCAAGAGAATTGCACAATATTTGTTCAATATTCCATAAGAAAAAATTATTCATTGACAGCATAAACATTCACAGAGATAAACAAAAATACGCAAGAATCTTTACAAACAGTCTTTATTGATCTTCAATTCAAGGTTACAGACTCAAAACTACCATGCACACTCAGCTGCAAGGGTCTGTGCACTTAGCTGCAGACTCTACCTAGGCCTCTGTGAACTTAGATGCAGAGCCTTTTTCCTTCTATATTACTCGCTCTTCTTCTTATTATCACCTCTAAGACTCTATCCCTTATGCCTTAGACTCTCTAAGACACACCTATTTATAGCCTTTCTCATACAATCCCATGGTTCGCGGACCATGGGTGAGTCTCAAAACTAACTCAAACTTTACATAAAACAAGGGGCTAAACCCCTTTGACTCCTAGTCATATAAACACTCTGTATCCACAAATCGTGGATACTTTACATTATTTGCACAAAATGTAACAAAACTTAGGTTATCTTAACCCCAAAATAACCTAGGGGACACCATCCCAACATTCATTTGATTTTGAGTCTCCTTCACCATATACCATCAGTATGTCTAGACCCACTACTGGTGCAAGAACCCAACCTGGTGTTGGCTTCAGTTCTACCCCAATGGTAACATCTAGAGGAACCATTACGGTAGCTCCCATGCTACCTTTTATGGATGGGTTAAGTCTCCCAGATTTTAGCTAGTTTATAAATGACCCTATACACCATGATGTTGGTTGGATAGTTATGCCAACTAAGCTTCCCTCCGACATCCCAAAGTTTGAGGGTAATTCTAGAGATACCCTACCAATCACGTCCACTCCTTCCATATGTGGTGTTCATCCAATTCCATCACCAATGACTGCATTCATCTTTAGTTTTTCCAACGCATTCTCACTGGAGATGATGCAAAATGGTATGTAGACTAGCCCCCCACCTCTCCTTCCATTTTCGTGATGCTTCCTAAAGAATTCCTCTCATATTTTTAGTTAACTCTCTGATATGACACTGGTAAGGATCTCTTGACCTCTTTCCATCAAACCTTTGCCACCCATCTTTCTGATCATGTTTAGGAATGGCAGAGAAGGAGGAGCACATGTCATGCCCTACCCTTCGAAGACCATTTCTATCTTGATTGGTTTCTTAGGAGCCTTTTATCACCCATTGCCAAAGATGTCATGTCTCACTTTTCTCGGACAGAGGAAGGAGCTCTCAGAACCGCTCTGGGATATGGCTTGATTTATGCACAATTTGGTTATGTCTATACCGACATTCTAGACTTTCCCTGTCATGGTGGTGCCAATGCATCGGGGGAATCTCACACCATCAGCGGTATTGTTGGATCCATTTCACATCCTTCGCCATATACTCAACAAAGTTATGGTTATCCGCAGGGGGGGCACCAGTTCCTCCAACACTTATGCCCCTCCTACTAGCAACATGTTTTCATGGCCAACCAATGCTCAACCTGTCTACCAAACAATTGTTCCTCCACCATCTTATCCCTATGCATAGTTGAGCGCTCCAGGCCCTCAAGCATTAGTGTCACAGCCTCCCATGCATCCTCAGTCCCAGTAGCCATCACCCCCTCGGGGTAAATTAATCACACAGCAGAGTGCAACCAATACCCAAAATTCGAAGAAAATGAATAAGGGGAAGGGTAGCAAAGGTAACTAGGGTAATCAAGGTATCAACCTAGTGAACCCCAAGGGAACTAGCCTAATGCCAAAAACCAGAAACAGGGCAGTCAGCCCAAGTAGAACAAGGCTATTCATATGAACAAGCCTTGTGCATGTTGTGGTGTACGTGTCCATTATACACATGAGTGTCCTCTCTTACCCCAGATGCGCCAAATGTGGGAAGCTAAAGTAGCTTCTAGAGGTCAATCACCTATCCAGCAATCACCCTAGAATCATGCGCCATCTCAACCGGCAATGCTTACAAATCCTTTCCCTCAACAAGGATCTGTTGCTGCTCCACCTCATCCATGTCAAGCAGCTCATCCCCCCTAACGTTTTGGTCCTGGTGACTACCAGATCCTCATGATGAATTCTGATGAGGTTAATACCTATGATATCAACCTACAAACTCGGTCACGTCAATGCGACAAGCCGTCGACTTCATCCACCACTGACTCTAAAAAAAAAACATATCCTAATCCTCTTACGAAACCAAATGGCCCATTACATATCCCTCAGCCTAAAGTTGAGGAAATTACCAAGATTCCCAATGGTCCATTACATCATAACGCGTCTTCTAATGGAGCTGCCCATACAAACAGTATAGTAGATGACTTGGCACAATCACCTATAGCCATGTCGATACTAAGGGTACTCCAATCATACCCATCTCAAAAGCAGGCTCTAATAACTATTTTGGGTGTAGTAGATCCTTCTGATGATCGTTTGGTTGTCTTCCCAGTTGATACATCAGAACATCCCCTATTACCTTCATCTGTTGCTTTCCAGATACTAGTCTGAGTCTATAATGCCATCATCTCTCAATGCATTATTGATGAAGCTTCATCCACCTGTGTGATGTCTGTTGTTGTTTGGAAGAAATTTAAGTCACTTGAGTTGTCCCCATCCACCATCACTTTGCATGCTTGGGATGGTCACACCTCCCAGCCTGTCGCCAGGTATCGCAATTGTCCACTGACTCTTGCAGGCAAGACTGTCCATGTAGACATTATGGTTATTTATTCCCCTCTAGATTACAACATTATCCTGGGCTGTAGTTACACAAATTCCATGTCAGCCATCACACCTATGGTTTTTCGTAAGATTTTCTTCCCCCATGAAGGGCAGATCATCACCATTGATCATTTGACATACTACGAGGTGGCATCCGTGACCCCCCTGAGTCCACTATCTCTTCGATGTCTGATAAACAATCTACAACTCCTCTCACCTGTGTTTCACCCAAATTCTATAAAGATTCTTCATTGTTGGGTTCTTTCCTTGGTCCTTCCCCTCTCGTCTCCAAGCCTATCTTTTGAGTGTTTGCATGTTATAATCATCATGGGTTTCTCACGAGCAGTCTGGTACATCTGATCAACAGCTAGCTCCTCAGCACCCTGTTGTTACCCTCTCAGCCAAGCCATATAGATCCACCCCCCTAGGACCTCCTCCATTTGTGGGTTCCTCTCCTATGTTCCCACCAGGAACTATTCCTCCAGGTCTCAACCATCCAAGTGTTGTTCTGCTGGGACATTACCCTACAGGCTAGATACCTTTCTTGTTTCCTCCTCCGAGTATATTTTTTTTCCTTGTCATGGCTTCACTAGTCCTCCCTAATATGACTTTGGGGATCGCAGTATCATACATTGATCCTCCTACAAACATTCCGGCTGGTCAGCTAAGACCTTATCATGCTTTGACCCCCCTTCAACCGATCCCTACGGCCCCTGTTGCTGCTCCAATTCCACCGCAACCTCAACAAGAACCCACTCCTCTTGCGAAAGAATCCAGGTGGGGGGGGTAAATCTAAGAGGAAACAACCTAAGGACAAGGCTCCCTAAGGCCCCAAAGTCATCACCTCCATGTTCTTTGTGTAAAGTTGTTGGGCACGCCACCATTAATTGTCCTCAAATCCCTCATCTCAAACCTTTGGTTCATGAAACGTTCCCTGAGGACCATGTTGCCTTACTAAGTCCAACCAAGAAACTTATAACGTTACACAAATCACCCTTGTGCCTTATGCAATCATCATGGTCACTATTCCGATTGTTTCCCTCGTCTTGACGAATTTCATCACTGCCTTGATTCTCCATCTACTAGCTCGTTGTCTACTATTTCATATTATGCGTATGTGAACCTTATTTCTTAGGATGATGCACCAGGTACCTCCGCCACATCATGTAGTCAATCTTCCTCCTATCTACCCATCTCCCATTCTGATGAGGACATCATGGAAGCCATGACTACTCCTAATTATCCTTGGGATGATATGCACCACCATGCATACTTCCTTCCATATTTGGAGTCCGCCACCCTAAGTACATCTAGTACACCCATAACCTACTGGGGCACACATAGGCCCCTACATATCCTTATCATTCTTTGGAGGATATCGTGCCAAGTTGGCCCAATATGCTTAAATCCTTTTTTCAAGCATTCGAAACACAATGGCACTCCACAAACTCCTCCTACTAGGGGCAATCATTCCCACCTTTGCATACTAGATCAATCCCCTTCATCACATATGTTTGTGGGTAGTATCCCATGCTTCGGGGCATGATGGCTTTTCCTTGGCCATATTCTCAATTGATTACCATAAGTCTCAGCCTAGATCCCACTGGATCTAGGTATGGTCGATTATCCTCCCATTCCTTGGATAGTTTATCCTACCAACCTCTCCGGTGAGCCATATTCACATTGCATATCATAGACATTTGATACCATATCTTCAAATATTCTACTCTATGTTCACATAGTCCCCATGTTTGACTTAGTGGTTGAGGATTATTCTAGACCTCCTCTAGTAGTTCATTCTTGTTTTCCTCTTCCATGAATTCTTTACTAGGAAACATCATTCCAAGAAGCATTAAGGCCATCTTTAGACAATTAAGGCCACTTGGTTGAAAATCACAGATCCTGATTCCGATGGTTAGTTTTTCCGCTACGATATCCACAAGATTTAGGGCCTTCTCCTCCTCTCAAATTGGAGGAAAATCACCCTATTATAAGAAAACCCACAATTTTTCTGCCACACATTGCAACCAAACTGTAGCTTAGTTTGACGAACTGTCAGCACCATTGGAAAGATCTCATCGGGTGTTATAATGGCTCTTTGTCAGTTTTTTATGATTTGACACTTCACCCAAAAGCCATTTTTCCAAGAAGGATCACTTTGTCACCTCTCAAAATCAAATTTCTTCATAAAGAGACACTTGTACTTTGAGGTCCACATCCTCTTAATACTTTTCATCTCTCGAGTTGATTTATTTCATGAGTAACCATCATGTGCTCATGTCTTCATGGTCCCCACCGGGCTTATTCTATGTGGCAGCATCATCGAGTCACCCTTGTTCAAAGCATCCACGATGAGTCACCTTTACATCCATGGAGTTCGTTTCACATCCCATGACATTGTGTCACAGTATTCTATCCATATTTGCATACCATTCATCTAGTGTTTCCTATTTTAGCCTTCAGTCATACTTTCCACCATTCCCTCTGGAGTCGATTCAGTCATTGCCAGGTCAACCATGTACTTTATGCTCTGACAAGGGAAGCCGTTTGTTTGTCCCTTAGTCCCACTTTTTCCATTGTCCCTGGTGTCAGTCCATCATTCACATTACTATTTTCCATTGTGCATTAGTTGAGGATCCTCATTGCCTCACCTATAGCAGGCTCAATTCTGTCGACATCAGCTCATTTATTCCATAAGAACGACCTAGAGGGTGGTGTATCTTGGTTCCAGCTTCCATTCTTGTTCTGTACCTCGGATCGAGTAGAGGGACTCATTATTTCCCTTTGACTTGGTTGTCCTAATTCGTACACTTGATGGTCCAGTGATGCAGTAGATTGTACCAGTGATTTCCAGGTGTTTGTGAGATGTTTCAGCCCTCATGAAGGGGTGGCCCTTAAGGTAGCCCCCCACATACCCAAATGTCTTCATATTGTGCTACAGCCTCATATGCAGTTCTGCAGATTTGATGGGTTTGGTTCCTACTGATCACAGTGTTCATAACATGCACGTCTCCTTCAAATGATCCATTCATTTTTACAAAGCCCTTCCCTGTTCAACAAGGCTTCTTCAGTTGTTCTACCCTCCCTCGCACCCATTCTTTGAGGGAAGGGAAATTATATCTCATGTACTCCAATGTTATTGTACTCAGTCCTAGTTCATGTGTTTTTCAAGCGCATTATGTATATGGGACACATTGTATTATTTTTTGGCTCAATTATGCCAGCGTGTCATGTACCATTTAGCATGTACTTCATTGCTCAGTTTTATGTTTCTAGGCACATCATTGCTTTTGTACTAAGTTATCTCGGCGGGTATAGGTATGCCTCCCCCACCTCACTAAGATCCAGTATCACAACATAAAAGGAGACTTGCATTGGTCTCACCCCCTCTGTCCCTATCCTATTTAGCTTCATCTCTCTTGGTATCTCTCTCTCTCTCTCTCTCTCTCTCTCTCTCTCTCTCTCTGACTCCACTTTGTTGTCTAGTGATTGTGTATGTACAAGGTACTTCGGTCATACGTTTTTCTCCGAACACTCATACATTGCTGGGCAATCTGTTATCACCATAAAGTTGATCATCTAGCCTAATTTACTAGATGGATCGAAGTAAACCATGTAAGATCAATTTTACCATTGTAAAATTGCTTTCACTGTGAGAAATTACTTAATAAACCACATTTGTTAAGTAATTTATAATTAAACCCATGAAGAATAATTAAATAAATCATTATTTGTTTAATTATATTCTAGGAATAATTAATTAAACCATCAATTAATTAATATTCCTTGTCATATTTGACCTGGTTATGAAAAATAAACAGATAAATTATTAATTATCTCATTTTTCTCTAGGAATAATTAATTAATCACTAATTAATTATTATTCCTTGTCAAGTTTGACTAAATCCCTTAGGAATAATTAAATAATTCATTATTTGTTTATTATTCCTTAACCATATTTCTTGAGATGATAAATAAATCATTTATTTATTTATTATTTCTAAATAAAATTTTAAATACTTTTTCCCTCCTAACCAAATATAATAAAATATTCCAAGTGGTTATTTCTAGAATGGGGTTAATAAAATTATATTATTGCTCATTATTCAAGGATAGCCCAATATTTTGTTATAAATAGAGGGGTTTTCCATTCACTATTAACTTTTGATTATTTTCATTGTTGCACTCAGTTTTGTAACTCTGATTATTATCATAGTCGCACACCATTTTTCTTCTCCATTTGAGTTCCCATTGAGCTCAAACATTTTATTTGTTGGGTTTACACATTATAGAGGAGATATACTCTACAAAAATCTGAAGATGTTTTAGGATAGCTAAGAACCCATCCCATGGAAGGGGATTGGTAACATTTATTTGTTCCCTTTAATAAAATCTATTCTTTATATATCTGGTTTCCATTGGATTAATGGAGTTACCCGCATTTATTACTATTTCATTTTTCTATTTAACTATGATTGTGGCATAGATCACAACTTTCGCAGGTTTTGTTTCTATTATTTGTTGCAGATCTACAATGTTTAGCATCCATTTATATTGTTGAGATTGTTTGTCATCCACAGTCTTAAATGTTTCCTTTTCATACATATTCGAGGAGAAAACACTATAACATGAAGCTTCTCCTCCAATTTGGGAAAAATTTCCAGAAGAGGTTCAGCAATGGTTTTCATATCAAAACCTACGCTAAAAGTGCTAGGGTAAATAAGAGCAACCTGCCATCAAGACGAGCAGGAAGTGAAGAAAAATGCGTTGGCCCTAAAAAAATAGAGTTTTAGCTAACATTCTTCAGAATTGACCTAGGGTTGCTTCCCTTTGATTCTTTAGCGAGGTTTTTTTCTGTATATCATGATGCACAATTGTCAATGTTTTGGCACTTCGCGATATGTAACAAGAAGTGAACAAGAGGTGTGAAAAAATATTGTTTAATAGGAAGAACTTGTGCACTAGCATTATAAGATCTTTATGGACCCAGGATATAAAAGTGTACATGACTGTTCTTCTGAGACATTCATCGCCCCATTATACCAGTTTCTCTTCACGGAAGATCATCCTTTCATGTCAAAGAGGGTTATGGAGACTATCACCAAAGTAGCATATTGGTTCCCCATCTAGGAGGGCACATTCTTCAGGGTCTTTGGCTTACAAAAAATGCCTCGTGCACTTCCCAAGTTCATGACAAACAAATTATATCTACAAGAGGTATGTTATCAGATGATTAGATGTTATTGCTACGCTGAGTAAACTAAAGAAGAATCCTTGGCCCACCTTCCCTCTCACTATTGGGGAATATATTATTGAAAGCATCAAGTAATTTGAGGCAAACATTGAGGAGATAAAAGGATTTCATTTTGTGACCACTATTCACCATACCCATGACCTCAAAAGGGTGGTAGCAACTAATTGCAATAAGGATAATTTTAACTAGTCATGCCTACATACTAGGCAATCTCACAAAGATAAAGTTGTAAATTAGTACATTGCGACCAGGGAGTTCATCCCAAGCAAATAACAAGAAAAGGAGGACGAGCAAGTTGAGAATTTCCAAGAGAATGTAAGCCTGTAAGATAGGTCAGCCACGCTTAAGAGAAAGAAAAAGCAACAAAAGATAGGAGGGAAATTGAATAAGCACAAAGGAAAAGAAATAGAAGATCCTTCAAGCGAACAAGATAAGGGTGAAGATGATGAAACTTTAAAGGAAAGAAATGTGACCTTAGCCAGGAAAAACCAGGAGCTCAAGAGAAGAATAGAAGAAGAACTAAGGTGGTCACAGAAATCCATATACCAACAACCCAAAGACTTTCCTGAGAAGAAATGGAAGGAAGAATAAAGAATAAAGAAACAACAAGAGGAAGAGCAGTTGAAAAGAAAAGAAGAGGAACAAAGGGTCCAAGAGGAAGAAGAAAAGAAGAAGCAGGAGAAAAAGGAGCTAGAGGAGAAACGCACACAAGAATAAGAGCTCAAGAAGAAGAAAGTACAGGAAGAGAAAGAAAATAAGGGAGTGGGGGAGGAAGAGATGAAGAAGGATGAAGAGGAAAAGAAAATTCAGGAAGAAGAATAATTGAAGAGACGATAGGAAGAGGTCAACAAGAAATCTCAGTAAGAGATCAAATAGAAATAGCAGCATCAAGAGTTCAATGTGTAGGTTGAACTTCCTCTAATAGATGGTCCTCCATCAACTCCCATAACCAGAGGGCATCTTCCTCTTAAGGAGTTAGGCATTCCTAATTAGGTAGAAGAGGAAGTGTTGGACCTAACTAGACTTACCTTCGACCAAGTCAATTGTAAGATCATGCAGGACAGAACAAAATATTATGCGAGGAACCTTGCAGAGCCTCTATCCATGACCATGGAGAAGCAGATAGTCCTAGATACCATGATAAATCCTAAGATGGTCACCTCAGTCAAGATTGCCTTTGTGACCACAACTGAGTTGAAAGTGGGAAGAATGGGAAAACAAATTGTGGAACTCCAAGGCAAGCTATATGCATCCAAACAAAGATTTGCTAGAGTAGAAGAATATATGAGGAGGATAGGAGAAGAGAAGCCATGGAAGTTTTCTTTGAGGAGATGTTGAATTTGCATCACATCGTGTCCCCTATTATAGTCATATAGGTCAACATGAAGGAAAAAAACTCCATGATAAAAAAAAAAAAAAAAAAAAAAAAAAAAAAAAAAAAAATTATTACAGCTCTCGAAAATATTCATGATTGGACGAATAAGTATCCATAGGCATCAACAGTTCTCCCAAATAAGGATTGGATTACCACCCAGAACAACAAAGTCTAGCTACACATTAGGATCCAATCACAGGATAAGCTGGCTAGGGATGTTGACAAAGTTATTGCATCTCACATACATCTACTAAGTGAGTTAGAGTCTATGATTGAAGTTCATGGGGCTCCTTCCATTGGAGCAGTTGGAGAAGTAAGGAAGCAGGAGGAAATCCTTGTTACAGGGAAACTGTCTATTTAGAATTGCTCTATCCCACTAAGGTGTGACAGCTACCTTAGAAACAAACAGAGAAAAACTACTTTTGTTTTTCCTTTATGAATTAAAGATAGAGAGGAACAAAAAGACCAACCTTGCGCTAATCTCTTGATTTGATCCCTCTCTTCTTTGATAGTCCCCAACTACCTGATCCCTTGCACGCCCAGCTTCACAAAGTACCTGTAAGATCATAGAAGCATAGTACTATACAAAGACATGGATCTATAATCATAAACAATCTAGGATCAGATGTAAATTGACCATACAAATGTAACAAGCATCAATGATACAAAAGCATGGAGGAAAACTCAAATAGCTTTTATTGATAAACAAGAAAAGAGCCAAGAGGAGTTACAACCAGTTGTTCCGACCCAGCATCAACCTCCCAGCAGAAAAGCCCCTCTTCACCTCAAACAAAGCTTAGATCACCCAACAATCTAATGTTTGTCTCAAGAAACCAATAGCAATTCCTTACAATATGCAAAATTCCAGCCTCTGGATCTCTGGGATGAGGGATCCATATATAGATATCTGTAAGGGGGATGAGTCAGCTTGTGATTTGATTAGTTTCTTCTCTCTGATAGTTCTTACTTCCACTTGGAGACTGAGGGCCTCTTACTCATCCTTGGTCGAATTCAGTGAGGCAAGTGTCACAGGAGAAGATTCTAGAAGCTTCCATTGCCTCACCACCTCGCGGAATGACACTGCCATTTGTCATTTCTCGCCCATCGCACCCCACAGAAGGGAGTTTTGAAATGCAACACACCCTCATAGTGTATTTGGGTGAGATGAAATGCACCTAGCCAGTGGAGCAGCTGCAATGATCCTGTTTTGACCAATTCTGAGCAGTTTCTCATGGAGAACTTCTGGGAGAAGCTGTAATCTGTTGACCTTGTTCCTTTAGGGGTTAGGACAACACTTTTAGGGACTTAGGAGCCCTTGGTTTATGGACATTTCATGCTTGGGGTTGTAGGGCCCAAAAATGTCTATAACAGTTGCCCCCTAAAGTATGAGGTCGTTAATCTTTTGGTGTCTGGTGAAATGCTTTATTATGAGGATCCGAAGTTCTTTCAATGCTGGGAGGAGACCTGTAATAAGATACAATACAATACATTATCTTCATACTACTTTCATGATCTAGCTGAGGCGAGCATTCCCATGCTCAGCTTTATACATTCATTTTCATGTACATAGGACAGACAATCATCTTAGTGTAGACTGATGATTCTGGTAGAGCCATCATCCTTTTGATAGGATGATTATCTGTGCTGCAAATATGTACATTTAATGTCTTTATCTCCCTAAATATATATCGCAGCTCGGATGGATGAAACTAGATCCAGCATCTTCAATCTCGTCCGATCTTCACTCAAAGTACAAGTCGATCCATGTGAGAAATGTTCTGAAGTCGAACATGGAAAGACATCGCTTGATTACCAGTGAATGATGTAAACTGTTAACAAGCGCGAGAGGAATCATCGATAATGATAATGACCCTCAAGGTATTGCAGTACAATTCACGTGGTGTGAATAAAGTACTTGGCGTCGAACACCACGCAAAATCTTTTGGTCGAAGGCCATTGATGTAAACCTCTCGCCGGAAGTGACAAACTTGCCATTGAGGCATGCAAGCTTCAAAGTACTGAATGGGGTGTTCCTAGATCAACTTCTTGGATAATGAGCTGATGTCGGCAAGAAGTGATCCGTCACAGGAGGGCCTTAATTAATCCCACATCAATGACACGGAACGGAGCAAATGATTTTAATGGAGGTGAAAGCGATCTGGTGATATAAGGTTTAGGGTGGCAGTCATGAAAGAATGGATTATAATGTATGGTAGTGGGTGAGGCACAGGTGAATTCTCTGAATGAATTCTCTTGAACATATCGGTGACACTGATGTGATGGATTGGTAGCATTAACCCCAAATGTGGATGGTATGGCGTGACCATGGTGATGTGACCGGTGAATGAAACAACCCAACCCGACTCGGACACGGAGTGGAAGTGTCATGTTCAAGAGCGACTTGCTACCAACAAAGTTTCTTTGAGTTTTCTTCCCAATTTTCCCCAGTCATTATTGACTAGTACCTCTTTATTTTTGTCAAGCTTGAGGAGGATAACATATGATTGTTCTATAATTTTCCCTTCGGGCAAACCCATCGCTATGTTTTAACGAGCCTAGCGATAGTGAAACTCGTTCTCGTCTACAGACAAGTTTTTCGCTATTAATATTTTTAACGAGTTTAACGACAAAGATAACTCGGTCCTTTTCAATTTTAGAGAGTCTGAAAAGGAACGTAAAGGTAACTCCAAAATTCCTTTTTCATCATCTTAATCCCTTAAGTCCGAAAAAGTATAAAACAATAGAGAAGGGATGAATTTTCGATACTTTTAACGAGCCGAACAAAACAAGCGCTCGATCTTTTTGTGTAATAATCCCTCAGGTCCAAAAAAATTAAAATCTAGAGGAGGGATAGCACTTCCTGTCCCTTTAACGAGCTGGAGAGGCCAATGGCTCGACAATCTTTTCATATTTTACGAGTCAGTTGAAAAGAGCTTAAAGGAAACTCGTCTTTTGAGGAACAAGTGATAAGACGGGTAACAGCTGATTCCAGGTAAGGTTTGGAATTTTCCAATCATGGCAGTGTCACGAGGATGGCTAGTGAAATCACTCTTCGCAGCTGTTCCTCAAAATGGGTAAACAATCAAATGGAGGTGAATGATCGGCCAATGAAAAAGTGGAGGTGACGGTGCAAACACGACCAAGGCTTTAACGGCTGAAGTACTACATTCACGATGGTTATTTACCGGGGAATAGTTCATTTTTTAACGAGCTTAAACACGGGTGGAAACATTTGCTCATGTCTTATGTTTATTTTTTAACGAGCTTGAACTATGTGCTAAAACTGCTCGATTAATCCAGTCGTGTGATAAGAATGTCTCATATAAAACGGCAACTTTTAGAGTTTTTCCCCACATCCTTTCTTTATGCAAGTTAGGAGACGACCAATCCTACGAGTTTAAAGGGTTAGAGGTCCTAAAAATTTAAAAAAATAAATAGTCGCTCTTCGCTTGCACGCCAAAAGGCTTGCATTCCCCCAGGTATAAAACAGAGTTTCAAGGTTACCCCTTCTTTAGTCCGTTAAAACATTTGTTCTACTGAGAGAGGCCTACCTCTTACATGTTACCAAAGATTGTTCTATTTACAGTGCAAACAAAACACTTCCTCGGCGATGTCTACCAAAATAGACAAAGGTGAGTGAAGGAGGCTACTCCACTCAAATAACTTTGACAAGAGAATCTTGTTATAGAATAACCCATTCTTCCAATCACGGACGGGGGTACAGACTAGTCATATTCTCTCGCGGAAACCTACCCTATACCTGAAGTTTTCCTGCCGAATCAGACCAGGGTGCATGCCCCCTGGGTCTCAGTCATGTTCCCTCGAATCACTCGCGCTCATCAGGAGGACGGACTGAAGATTGAGACATTTCTTGCATGAAAAGACCATTCAGGGATGGTATATGACTATTTGCTATGCGTGATCCGGGAAATGAAAGTTGGTCTACGAGCTTGACCACTCTTCCTTCGTGCGGAAAACACATTACTCTAAAGAGTGAGGAGACAATTGCCCCCATGCAATAAATATAGTCTCATCCACGGAGTAGATTGTAATCCAGGGGTCCTTGAACTACCATTACGTTCATGTCAACGGTTTTCCCTCTCAATGTTATGGGCACATTGGGAAGGATCCCTAATGGTCGACTGGTTCCTTTATCAAAGCCTGTTAGATTTCTCATCTCAGGCAAAAGCGATGGCGAACCAAGCGCTTTCCAAGCAGTTGAGGAAAGGATACTCACAGAAGCACCTTCATCTATGATGGTACCAGCCATAACCATTCTATATATTTGAACAATAATTCGGAATGGTACACTAGCCGGTAAAAGGGGTCTGCCTAGTTGATTCCAGTCGAAGGAGACAACTAGGTTGCTTGGAGGTGGGACCGAACAGACGGTCGGGTACAACTCTGACGAACTTCCTTCCTGCGGCAAAGGAACGGGTAAATTTCCCCCATGCTCGTTGGAGTCTGTGCTTATGAAAATAATTTGGACGGTGTCATCCTCGTTCTCTTCAGTGACTGTATCATCTGAAGATGGAACCTCTGAAGGCAAGACTAGGTCAACTACTGCCTCGACCTTTTGACTTTCGTCTGGTATGGATTCAGATGGTTTATCTTCAATGATAGATGCTTCGGTCGACCACCTGAGCGGGCCAGCCGTATTTTCAACTAGTGACGGACTCGGCAAGAGTTTTTCATATCCAGGAGGAAGTTGTAACGGTGAAACCGGACGATCATCCAAAACTCTTTTAGCTTCATCTAAGAAGGGAAAAACAGAGAAAAACTACTTTTGTTTTTCCTTTATGAATTATAGATAGAGAGGAACAGAAAGACCAACCTCTGTCTTGCACTAATCTATTGATTCGATCCCTCTCTTCTTTGATAGTCCCCAGCTACCTGCTCCCTTGCACGCCCAGCTTCACAAAGTACCTGTAAGATCACAGAAGCATAGCACTATACAAAGACATGGATCTATAATCATAAACAATCTAGGATCAGATGTAAATTGACCATACAAATGTAACAAGCATCAATGATACAAAAGCATGGAGGAAAACTTAAATAGCTTTTATTGATAAACAAGAAAAGAGCCAGGAGGAGTTACAACCAGTTGTTCCGACCCAGCATCAACCTCCCAACAAAAAAGCCCCTCTTCACCTCAAACAAAGCTTAGATCACCCAACAATCTGATGTTTGTCTCAAGAAACCAACAGCAATTCCTTACAATATGCAAAATTCCAGCCTCTGGATCTCTGGGATGAGGAATCCATATATAGATATCTGTAAGGGGGATGAGTCAGCTTGTGATTTGATTAGTGTCTTCTCTCTGATAGTTCTTACTTCCACTTGGAGACTAAGGGCCTCTTACTCATCCTTGGTCGAATTCAGTGAGGCAAGTGTCACAGGAGAAGATTCTGGAAGCTTCCATTGCCTCTCCACCTCGAGGAATGACACTGCCATTTGTCATTTCTCACCCATCACACCCCACAGAAGGGACTTTTGAAATGCAATGCACCCTCACAGTGTATTTGCGTGAGATGCAACGCACCTAGCCAGTGGAGCAGCTGCAACGATCCTGTTTTGACCAATTCTGAGTAGTTTCTCATGGAGAACTTCTGGGAGAAGCTGTAATCTATTGACCTTGTACCTTTAGGGGTTAGAACAACACTTTTAGGGACTTAGGAGCCCTTGGTTTATGGACATTTCATGCTTGGGGTTGTAGGGCCCAAAAATGTCTATAACAATCCTACAAAAGATTCAATAATTTCTTGACCCTTTCAGGGAGGCTTCCAACAAATGATATTTTCAAGTCATAAAGTGTTGGGCGCAACCCAACTTGGCCTAGTTTTGGTAAACACTACATTTTGAGGAGTGGAGTGCACAGTGGAGCACACAGTGAATTCCGAAGTGGACTACATAATGAATCACTTGGAATATACCACATGGTATAAGGGCGTTGAAGTGGGTCGAAGCCCCTCCTTTTTGTAAAAAGCATGTAATGTTGTAAAATATGAATGGTTTTCAGACCATGTAGATTGTGTTAGGGATTCCATGGTATATGGACCATGGTATTTTGATAATATATCCCTCGATGTAGTAGTATATATATGGATCAATAATAAATAAGAGATACATCAGATATTCAATTGCATGGTTGTATTCTTGTGATCTGTGTGTTGGAAAAGAAGGAGAGGCTCCGCAGCTAAGTGCGCAGAGGCCTGAGTCTGCAGTTGAGTGCACAGACAGCCTACAGCTAGATGTGTAGGCCAAGCACTATTTGTTGTAAAAAAATCTTATTATAGCAATAGTTCTTGTGGACGTAGCCCCACATTAGGGTGAACCACGGTAAAATTGGTGTCTTCATGTGTATGTTTTCTTATTATCTGTTGTGGCATAGCAGTGCATTAAAGTTGCACTTTATTTCAGCACAGTGATGATTTATGGCTTTATATGGTGTGTTTAAGTAGTTAAACGAATGTGGTGAAGTGATTTATTAATGTTAAGAATAAAATATAATATAAAACACCACATCGTATCATCCTTCAAGGCTGTAAAATCCTAGTTCTGCATCCTCCCATAATCACTTCAGGTGAGACTGCGATCTGCTTGCAGGTCATTGTCAAAAGGGCCACTAATTGAGGGTTTTGTTGGTGCGTAGTATAGACTAAACTTGGGTTATCCCAAATCATAACCAACAAATGGTTTCCTTACCAGGACCAAGATTTGTTTGAGGAATATGTGGATGTGGAACCCATCAAAAAAGGAAATTCAAGATTGGCTAGAATTAAAGGAGCGAGAATTTGCAGATCGAGAAAACAAAAACCCTCATCTGATATCTAAAGCTTGGTTACAAAAGTATGTTTTCACATATCAATACGAAATTTTCTTCGCATCATTTCTTGTCAAACTGTACAGGTTGATATCAAGTTTGATGAAAAGAAAGACCTGTTTTAAAGGCAGAGAACCTTTCATATTGATTCTTGAACTATTACAGCCACTCAAGAGCACTGAAAATAGGATTTCAAGGGATGTCGATTTTTGGATTGATATCATCTTGGGAGAGTTTATTATTGAGTTCGCAGTAGACTGGAAGATGTCTTATAGAAAAGCAGAATGATTATTCTTCAGAGGACCGCGAGGTAAGCATTTAAATTATTTGAAACTTTGGAATAAGATGCTTCTGTGTGAAAAGGTATTTTTATGGATGTAATCATATTGTTAGTTTACTTATGTTTTGAAGAGAAGAGAATAAATCTAAGAAAAAAATCAGAATAACACAAAGTTTAAAGAGATATAGAATAGATACCAGAAATAGAGATCATGGACAAGACCCGAAGACCTTTGTAGAGACTGAGTAAAGTCCTCTTTTGAGAGAATCTGAAATTGAAAGGGAAGATAACCACCATGATAGACCCCAGGTAACTTCAGAGTATTCACCTTCCCAACTTGAGAGTTCCCAGAAGCTAGAATCCAATAATAGCTAGGGTGTTTTTGGCTCTCCCCCTTCCCCTCCCCCTACAATCCCCCTCCCCTTACTCATGCCCCTGCCCCTCCAAGAAAAAATATGGTTGATGATATTAAACTACCTGTTTTCAAAGGAACTGGATCGGAGGATCCAAAACAGTTTTTGTTTTTATGTGAAGTTGTATGGACCATGAAGCATATAAAGAAATTGAAGCTCATTACGACGTTTCGAGATAGAGAATTGACATGGTATATGAATTATTCAAATAATCAAATCAAAACATTTGCAGATATTAAAGTAGCACTGATCAAAGAATTTAAGAAGCCAAAATTTGAGTCGCAGTGCATCACTGAGTTGAAAGAAATTACAAAAATACCTACTAAGTCTATTTGTGAATTTCATCAAATATTTAAGGAACTGTTGGATCAAGTAAGCTTCAACATAGGACCGCAGCAACATCAAGAATGGTTTATAGGTACGTTGTTACTGTATATCAGATTACCATTGTCGCAACAAAAGATAACAAGTCAAGTCGAAGCTCTACAAATTGCCATGAAGTTGGAAACTTCACCTATAGGAGATACTAATGCAGGTATGCAACCATTTTAGAGTCGGTTGGAAAACCTAACCCTGCAGATACAAGAAATCAAGAAAAACAAATAAGTCAGAGAAGAAGTATAGTGTATTAAGTGTCAATCAAAGGGCCATTCTAAATAACAATGTCCTATCTTCAGGGATTACATGACTACTGGGTATCGAATCCCTTAAATATAGGATCCATCCTGTGTTACAAGATATGTAAGACTAGAGGCCAACATCACTCAGAATATTGTTACCTGTTACAAAAATATGTGCAGACTCCAAAAAACCTATATTGAAAATTATGTAAATCAGTAGGACATGATGAGAATAATTGTCAATATTATGGATTAATGATGGAGTGTAGTGCTAACACTTATAAGATGCAAGCAGAAGAACATGGACATGAAGGTAGTGGATAGCGCAATGCTTGAGTAGGCTACCAAGGAAGAGGTCAAGGTGTTGAAGCTAGTCGTGGCCGTGGACAGATCATTTGTTATAACTGTGGCCAGGTGGGTCATTTTGTGAGAGATTGTCAGAACCTTACAACAACATGTAAGTACTGTAAATCCTTTGACCATGTAATGAAGAATTATCTATACTTATGGAAAAGATGCAAGAAAATAAGAATCGGCAGTCGACACAAAATATTCAAAGGATGAGTGTTGAAAGGAGGATCGATGAACCTTGAATTAGTATTTTCACTAGAAGTGGAGCTGTGACTAGAAGTGATAAAGCAGATGAGAAGAAAGAATATGAAAGTACATGGGTTAGAAAAATTGTTGAGAACGCTCATGTTTTTTATATTTAGAAGGAAAAATAGGTATTTATGGAAGCAAAGCAAAACAATATGGATGATGGATATTCAACCACCAGTGTGTAGCCAAATCAGAAAACTAGCTATGACGTGTCATCATATTCGGCACAGAATTAAGCTTCGATGCAGAACCAAGCTTTAACACAGGATCGAGCTCCGACATAAGACTAGGATTCAGCAAATCAAGTAGTTATTTTAAAGTCTTTTCTACAGAATTGTATAAAATTATTAAAAGATCAAAAGGTTGTAGAAGGGCTTCAGGAGTTGATAGATTCATGTGCATCTAAAGAAGCACTATGAAGTGAGATGTGCGTAGTTAATAATTTGCATCGACAAAAGAGAACTGGAAGATAGATGAGGCTTAATTCATAGATAGGATTATATGAGAAGGATCAAGTTATCCTAGATCTGGGATCTGATGCTAATGTCTTAACAAAGTAGACATGGGATTTAATGGGTAATCCTAAGCTACGGTGGTCACCTATTACATTAAGGATGGAAAATCAGCAAAATATCTTCCCCTTAGGAAGACTACCAGGTGTAATAGTGGACATTGAAGGAGTTCGCACTACTGTTGATTTCTAAGTAATATAGATTATTGATGATCGTCACCCCTATCTTGCATTACTTGGAATTGATTGGTCTTTTGAGAATATCTCTACAATTAATCTAAAGAAGAGACAAATGATATTTGAAGGGAATAATATGAGATTAATTGTTCCCTTAGATCCATCAGAAGGGGTAAGATATACAGAACCAGATAGAGAAGAATATTGCTCATCTGATATAGATAATATATATCATATGAAAGAAAAGGAACATGATTGAGTTAAACCTACTACATAAGGAAATTTGACTTGGGAACATGATAGTTATTGTACCTCAGACTCACAACAAGAATTGGAAAACTGGCAGACTAGGTTGCATGAAGTATCCACAAGGCGTTGTGTAAGAATTACCAAATTAGTTCAATGTACGATATCTAAGGTATGTAATTTGCCTTCTTTTGATGGGTTTGGTGATGTAAATACTTTTCTTGATGGTTATGAAGAACAGTTTCTATTGAATCAAAGGTTGTTAGTCTTGGGCATAGCCCTGAAATCTACCCCTACTAGATATGGGGTGCACACAACGAGAATATAGAAGGTTGGAAATAATGTTGAAGATTGATGTGGATAAGGTTTGGACAGATAGATACAAAAATATTGAAAAAATATGATGGTGAAACTAATCCTAGGGAACATATCCAACTATGCACTACAACAAGAAAGGCGATTCCACAACAAGAATGGGTACATGGATTCATTTACACATTAGAGACAATCCCTACGAATTGATACTTAGAAACAGAGCTTCGACATGATACAGTAAATTAGGCAGACATGTTTGATGGATTCATATTAACATTCGGATTTAAGGATGATTTTCCATACATAGATTTGGCTCTTCAGATAGTTAAGAAGAGGATCTTTGAGAATGCAACCCCATTGACATGGAAGCAACCTAACTGAGTCGTGCATATAGAAAATGCACTAGAATGTTATAGCCTTACTGCAGAAGAAATAGAAGACCCTCGCAACATTGACATAGTAGAATTAGAAGGATATTGTGAAGTATATGGACCTGAGTTAGAGATACTAGATATAACAAAGCCATTGAAGACCAAGAAAGTCAACACAAGATCAGAGAAGGAACCTTAGTTTGCAATAATAGGAGACTATTTGGATGAAGAGATAGTCAATAAAGTTACAGTGTTACTCCATGAATCTCATGAACTGTGTCCCGCCAAGTTTTCAGAGATGAAGGTTATAATAGGAGATCTAGGAGTCATTAATATTCCCCTTAAACCTAATGTGAAGCAAATCAGGAAAATACCTTATAGGTTGAATCTGAAGTATAAGGAGAAATTAAATATAGAGTTTGATAAGATGATATTAGTAGGAATTATTGAACCAGTAGAAGAATCAGAATGGGTAAGTCCTATGGTATTGCAAGAAAAGAAGACTCAAGGAGAAATTAGGATATATGTTGATCTGAGGAAGTTGAATGATGCATGTTTACATGATCCGTTCCCTACCCCTTTCATAGATGAAGTGCTAGAAAATGTAGGAGGTCAAGAATCTTACTCATTTACAAATGGATTTTTAGGGTATCATCATATTAGGATTGCACCTGAAGATCGACATAAGACCCCATTTGCTACAGAATGGGGCTCATATCAATGCACAGTATGCCTTTTGGATTAAATAATGCCCTTGATATATTTTCCTGAGTGGTGGTGGCAAATTTTAAGGAACACATACATAAGTTCTTAGAAGTATACTTTGATGATTGGATAATATTTGGGTTGCTAAGCAAACATATTGGAAGCTTAAGACTTATGCTTGACACATGTAGATAATATCAAATCTCCTTGAACTTAAAAAGTGCATATTTTGTGTACCTTTTTGCATATTGTTGGGACATATTTTTTGTAAGAAAGGAATAACAGTCAACCTCGCTAAGATTTCTATCATTGTGAATTTCCTCCATGTAAGACAGTAAGATAGCTTCACACTACGTTGGGACACATTGGGTATTACAAGAAAATCATCATGGGGCATGTGCATATCACTGCGCCTATGGAGAAATTGTTGAAGAAGGATGTAACTTTTCAGTGGAATGAAGAATATCTGAAGAGCCTTGACCTATTGAAAGAAAAAATGGTAGTTGCACCTATATTAATGTTGCCTAATTGGAATAAGGAATTCCATGTCCATGTGGATGCCTCTTGTATAGATTCAGGAGTAGTATTGGCACAACCTAGTGCAGGAGAAATTGATCATCCTATAGCTTTTGCAAGTAGAAACTTATCTAAGCATGAAAAGAATTACACCACTACAGAAAGAGAAGGATTGTTCATGGTGTATGTTTTACAGAAGTTTACACACTATTTGTTGGGATCACAATTTAAAATGTTTATAGATCATTTTGCAGTGAAGTATTTGGTTAATAAGCCTATCTTAGGAGGAAATATTTGCAGATGGCTACTATTATTCCTAGAATATGACATTAAAAATATTTTTAAACCAGGAAGAATGAATGCAGGACCTAATCATCTATCAAGATTGGAAACAGGGGAAGAACCAACCAGCATAGAGGATCATCTCCCTAATGTGCAGTTATTTGCATTCAGAGTTGCAAATGACCACTTTGTAGATATCATTAAGTTTTCCCAGGGATGGCTCCTTCAGAGTATACTACACAACAAAATAAATAATTAGTGGTTAAGGTAGATGATTTTTCATTAATAGTAGGATAGTTATATAAGATGGGACTAGATGAGATACTGTGCAGATATGTTCCTGAACATGAAAGGCAGATCATTCTAGCAGAAGCTCATGATGGTGCAACTGATGGAAACTATGCAGGAAAAGCTAATGCGCATAATATTTTGAGAGAAGGATTTTCATGGCCTACACTACATAAATATGCAAAGGAATATTGCAGAGCATGTGATATGTGTCAAAGAATAGGAAAACATTCAAGACGAGATGAGATGCCTTTAGTACCACAACTTACATTGTAGACATTTGATAAATAGGCTATTGATTTTGTTGGACACATCAACCCACCTGGAAAGAGGACTGGTTCGAGGTACATAATTATCGCAACTAGTTACTTGACAAGATGGGCTAAATCACAACCAGTGCGAGACTGCAATGCAAAGATTTCTATGAAGTTTATTTTTCAGTATATATTGTCTAGATTCAGATGTCTAAAAATTTTGATAAGTGACCAAGGTTCCAACTTCCTAAATAAAACTATTGAGGCATTGACTGATGAATTCCAAGTTTATAATCAAAAGAGTACCCCTTATCACCCTCAAGCCAATGGAACAGTAGAAGAATTTAATAATATTTTGGAAAATGTATTAACTAATGTATACAATGTGAACAGAGATGACTGGGGCCTTAAAAGTCCAGCAGTATTATGGGCTTATAGGACCACATGTAAAAAATTGACAAGTTAGACACCATTCAAGTTAGTTTATGGGAAATAATTTGTGATGCCCATGGAGTACATCGTGCCTAGCTTGAGGATTGTAGCTTTTACAGATATGTAAGACCCTGATATAATGGAGGAAAGAATGTCGCAGTTGATTTCTTTGTAAGAAGGCATATTTATAGTAGGATTCCATCGGCAGCTACAGAAAGAAAGAAAAAAGGCCTGGCATGACAAACATATAAAGTAGAAGAAGTTCCAAGTAGGAGAGCTTTTTCTCCTCTATGATAGTAAGTTTATAAAATTTCCAGGAAAATTCAAGTTACATTGGTTGGGCCCCTACATTATTAAGCATATTACTGATGGAGGTGCAGTTCAATTAGTGAAGTTAAATGGAGAATTGATCGAATGAAGAATAAATTGCAATAGGTTGAAGTTATACAGGGACAACCATGTCCCTACATCTTCGCTGTAAAGAATAAAGGAGAAAAGTCTTAGTGCCACCTACTGTTGAAAGTGGGCACTGGACTGTAAACTATGCTGCAGAGAGCTTCGATGTAGGGAGTTACTTTGCTACAGTCTGGATTATGTTGAAGTACATAGGAGCTATGAGGTAAGAAGGGTTATTCACTACAATATTGGATGCGTCAAATTTCACCAGAAAAATATTACCATTAAAAGGGAAAAGTTAACATTAAAACACGTGGAAAGTTGCATTTATGAGGATAGATTGACAAGATCTAAGGATAGATATGAAATTTATGAACACAATCTAGATAAAATATAAGCTAATGATGGGATTAGATATTTAGAATTGCTATAAAAGTTTGTGTCCCACCTAGATTTGGAACTTTTCATAATAGAAACTTCGAGTGTTACTAGTGCAAATAAGTTGCAAAAATTCTCGTTGTAGTATATCGTCTGAGTGTTCTTGGGAAGAAATTGTTCGTAATTTTCATGAGAAGTGCTTATCTCGAATCATGGAAGGTGTTACACCCATATTAGCATCTCCACAGTAGTGGCAGACTGTGGAAAACTATTAGATGAGAGTTTACAAATATGGACTTTGTTGCAGGAAGATCCAAATGTACAGAAACTGCAAGAAGAGATTCAACAAAAGTAGCAGCAGTAGGAAGAGATTTAGGCATCTATGAATACCTTACCAATCTTGTAGAAGCTCACAAAAATCAATTAGAGAAATGCCCTCCAGAAGAAGATTATGGAATTGAATAAGAAAGAACAGGTTTTAACAGAGAGGACTCATCCATGGCAAGATGAGATTCTCCAACTATCACAGGCAGTAGATGAGAAGCTTCAAGAGTTTCAACAGAGGGAGATAGTGATGGTTCAGAAGGCTACAAGACATGTGATAGAGGCACTACTGGGGAAAGCATGCAGTGAAGAGAAGAAGGTCACAAAGATTCTATAAAAATTCAACGAGGCCTACAACAACATCGCAGCAAAAATCAGAGGCAAAGCAGTTGAGTGACTTGGGACAAGTCACATGTGAGTGTTGGGGGACTATTGGGCGCAACCCTACTTGGCCTAGTTTTGGTAAAGACTCCACCTTTTGAGGAGTAGAGTGCGCAATGGAGCACGTAGCTAAGTGCCAAGTGGACCGCGTAGTGAAAAAGTTGGAATATACCGCACATTATAAGGGAATCGGAGTGGTTCAAAGCCCCTACTTTTTGTTAAAAGCATGTAATGTTGTAAAAGATGAATGGTTTTCAAACCATCATAGATTGTGTTAGGGATTCCATGGTATATGACCATGGTATTTTGATGATATATCCCTCAATGTTATAGTATATACAGGGATCAATAATAGAGGAGACATCACACCTTGAATTGAATGGTTGTATTCTTGTGATCTATGGGTTGGAAAAAAAATTTGAGGCTCTGTAGATAAGTGCATAGAGGCCTGAGTCTACAGCTAAGTGGGCAAACAATCTATAGCTGGGTGCGTAGGCCAATGACTATTATTATACAAATTTCTTATTATAAGAAACATTTATTGTGGATGTAGCCCCAAATTGGGGTGAACCACGGTAAAATTGGTGTCTTCATGTCTATGTTTTCTTATTATCTATTGTAGCATAGAAGTTTATAATAATTGCACTTTATTTCAACATAGTGATGATTTATGGCTTTATATGGTATGTTAAGTAATTAAATGAATGTGGCGAAGTGATTTATGAATGTTAAGAATAAATATAATATAAAAAACCCCATCGCGTCATCATTCAAGGTTGTAGAAACCTAGTTTTGCATCCTCCAATAGTCACTTTGGGTGAGACTACAATATGCTTACAGGTTGTTACCGAAAGGGCCAGTGATTAAGGGTTTTGTTGGTGCATAGTACGGATTGAACCTGGGTCAACCCAAATCATAACCAACACAAAGGATAACATTACATGGTATGTGGTGGAACCAGTGAAGATGTACATGAAAATAATGATGTTATCCAATCAAATCAAGCTCACGAGAAACACTCTCATTCTAGATGCCATTGAGTGCCTCCATATACATGATGAAGATTAGCCAAAGGTGACCCCAATACCCACTAAGTTCAAGTTCTGGCACACCTACCTCGTGGAGCAGTTTCACATAGATCTCCTAGAATTGTCTATTACTAAATTGTTAGGATACAATTAGTTTGTTTTGTGGTGAATATGAAGGTAGGATAGATCATAACAAAGTAGGGAATTGAAAGGTCATGAGGAAGCCCAAAAATAATGATGAATTCCAAGAGTCATGAGTAGACCCAAAATCACTCTCTTTTCTATAAATATACCCTCATGAAACATTGTAAGGGACTTTTAGCTTTGGACTTATTCAGGTGCATATTGTTTTGAGAACTTATGCTCTTTTAAGGAATGCAAAGAGTAATGGTATATTTCCACTGTTGGATTTAATGAAGACCTTGTATGTTGGTGTGATGAATATTATCAACTTAATGAATTGAAATTTCCTATGAGCTTTGGTGTACTGTCTCCTCATGTATCTTCTGGTGATTTTATTTTTCCTTTGTATCACATGGATGGTATATGATATGTTGACCTTATGCTTATGTTGATAAATTGTTTTATTGATATTAGAATAGTATCATTGTGGACCCTATGCTTATTTGTGTTTTCAATGGTTAACAATCATGAACTCATTACTTGTTGCTAAACTTATGTCTTATTTATGTGTGGTCTTATTTAAATTCTTGCTAAGAATGTCTTTCTTAGGATTCATTCTTTGAAGTTATGTTCTTGTTATTTATGGTATTTGTTTCTTTGGCTACTCATCAGTTACTTACTTGCATTTGTCGAAGTTTATACATTCCGCTTAACTAATATTCCCTCTCTTGTCTGACGTAAGCTTCAACTAACTAGACAGCAGTCGAGCCTACATACTAGATGGGATCCCTAAACCAAACGGTGTAGAGTCTAATTGGGATTCTGCACTCCGGAGATCCCCTAGTTGTTGGTGGTAAATTCTAACCTGTCAACGGATTTGGCACTGGAAGGATGGTCGATGGCCGGCATAAACACATTTCATCGCCCTAAAGCTTCCCATCAAGCTAGTAATCAACCTCATCCTACTTCACCCAAAACACCTCTTCTGCCTTATGGACTCTCAACCTCCTCCACTCAAAGATGCTCCAGTGGAAGAGGAAACTCCTTTGTATGAAGTGACGTATAATGAGTTGAGGTCTTCATGCCCTATTATTCAACATTTCATTAAAGGTCTGAAGTGCATCCCTACCACAAGTTCACTCTCTAACCCATGCACTTCCAAACCTCACCATACTCATCAAGGCATCTTGGTTAATTCAATACCACTTTTGATTGGAATGATTTTGCATGACTATGTGGATGTCATTGAAAGGCTCTCGATTGAAGGAATGGAAATCCCCTCAGCATCTGAAAGAGAAGGCCCTAGGAGCACAGTTATAGAGGGTAATAACCAACCATGGCATGAGAATGTATCGGGAAATAATCAACCACCATAAGAGAATGTTTGGATCGATGATCAACAATCTAGTGGAAAACTTTAGGTAGTCCATAGGCTGGAGAATGATGAGAATATCATAAATTGGATTAATCTTTACAATGTAGATCCCCCCACAATGAGAGGCCTCTCAATTTCCCAAGGAACTTGGGAAATTTCATAAACATCAGGAACTTCAAGGATTTAGGACATTTGAGGGTCCCTCGAGGTAATGGTAGACAACCACCTCACACTAGTGAAGGGTCTAGGTCAGGAACTAAAAGTGATTATGAAGGCAATGCCAACCACTTCATATTTACTCTACCACCAAGAGATAACCATTGGCAACATTTATCTTGGATGGCACAGTCCCCTTTAAGCATCTGAGGTCATCTTCATGACATGCCTCATCAGCCTAAGAAATGTATCCCAAATTTTTGACCTTGAAAACAGAACCACGGCTAAAGATCGTATCAATAATTTTTACTTAGCCTTGCAAATGATGAGGGTGTAGTATGATGATGTTTCCTACAAGATCTTTGCATACACCCTAGATAATAAAGTCACAACATCGTACCACTCCTTGCTAATGGCTTCCATACACAATTGGAATGAGTTCTAAAATACCTTCCTCAAAAATTTCTCTAAGGCTAAGACCCCATCTATGCTCCTCACCAAATTAAGCACTTTAAAGTGCCATAAGAAGGACAAGTGAAAGGACTTTAATTAGTGATTCACTACCATTTTGAATAAATTCCCAGCTAATGTGGCTCTTGATGCTCCTATCATTATTGATTATTACACCAAATATCTACCATGTGATATCGTTTTGTTTGTCAAGTGAGAGGCTAAATATACTTTAGTGGAAAAATTTGTTGAAGCTTTCGTCATGCAGAAGGAATTTTTGTCCATAGGGGCACATGAGCATGATAATTGGGAAGAGTCTAAGTTGAAAAGTAAGAAGGCCCAAGCCTCAACTAGAAACTCTAGTGCTAAGGATAAGGATTCTTTCGATTTTTAAGGGTTAGCCGAATCCTTAAAGAAGTTAACCAATGAAGTCTCTAAATTGAAGAGGAAAACTAGTGAGAGATCATCTGATAGTAAACCAGTTAAATATTTCTTTAGGAAGAACACAAATTCCCCCACAAAATCAACTCAGAGCTCCAATGTGAATTTCAATGTAGAAGTGATAGGTATGGAAAATTATTGCACCTTTCACCAAGCTTCTCATTCAGAAAAAATTTGTTCACAATTGATACACAATATGACTATGGTAGTTTCTAATATGTTTGACAATCAAACCATTGCAATTGATAAGGAAGATTCCAATGACCTCGAGGAAGAAGCCACTCCCCTGGATGAGAATGTTGGTTATGCTACTCTAGATTTTGCGGTCATCCGTGGAGGGAAGGCCAATTTTTCCAAGAATTCAACATAGGAGACACCCCTCCCCCTAAGCCACGGAAGACCTATAATCTAAGCAGTAAGGGTCTAGTACTATACACCACACTAGATGACAAGAAGAAGGTATTGTTAAGGAGGATTCTTCCAAGGAACAACTCAAATCAACCCTCGATCTCCACCCAAAGAATTTATCCAGCAAAACTCCAAAAGATACTTCAGTTAGTGGTAAGGGCACCTCCTCGATTCCCAAAACCTTAGCCAAGTCTGCGTCATCCCCTTCTATCCCTCAAGCATATATAGAATAAAATTATAAGTCAAACCTGGGGTACAACCTCATTGAAGATATGAAGAAGACATGGGAAAATATTTCATTGTATGACCTCACCAAGATAGCGAGCCAATGTGAGTTAATTATTAAAACCTTCGCTACCTCTTCCTCCACCAGCAAGACTACCTAATCCTAAAAAGTTAGCTCACCAAGCTAGTCTCGGACCTTGGTTATCCTCCAGTCCATTTTTAATGCCGCAAATGAAAATTCAATAGCCTCAACTCCCCCCCCCTCCCCCCACCATTTCTCCTAATTTTGAGATCTTTAACTACATTTTGCACAACTATCTTGTTCATTCTGGAGCATCAACTAATGTCATGCCTTTATCTAACTGTAGAAAGTTGAACATCCAACCTGAGAAGACAGATGCCAAAATAATTTAGTTGGATAGATCTCAAGTTCCCGCAGTGGGAGAATTAAACAACGTGATAATCAGGTTATGTTTTGATTATAGGGTTCATCAATGCATTGACATAGTGGTGGTTGACATCCCAGATGAATACGAGTTGTTTCTTAGTAGAGACTAGTCGAGTAAGCTCTAGGGATATTTTATGACTGACTGGTCCCACTTATGGATTCCTTATAAATGTAATAACAACCAAATCAAACTCAACAGTGATCCATACATGAAGCATATGATCACTGATTTGGAAGCCTCAAATGAGCCAATTAGTTTCGCTCAGGAAAAGCTCAGAATTTTCGTTCTGGGAACAATTATTGGGTGCAATGAAGCCCTACCATTTCTTATCCCACCTGACATGCAGTTGGAACTCTTTCCTTACCTTCTAGCTAATGTTGATAAACCATGTATTATAGATGTAAATAATCTTACCATTGATGTAACTAAGAATGAAATTTGGACTTTATATTATCATGGATCTAAAACTCATGATGGAGTTGGTGTAGGTTGTATCCTTATGGACCCCCAAAAAAATAAATTTTTAATTTCTTGTAGGTTAGAGTATGAGGCAATGATCTTGGGGCTCAAAAATTTTATTGACCTAAAATTTGAATGTTTAAAGGCGATCGGTGATTCTAAGATTATCACAAGGCATGTATGGAATAGTATTCATTGTTTATCATCACATCTGAAAAATTATCAGCAGGAGGTATAGTGCTTAATTTCTTCTTTTAAAGCTTTCAATATCAATTATATTATTAGGGTCAATAATGTCGCTGCTAACACTTTAGCTAATGTTGCAACTAGTTTTACACCTTTAAGAGATGTTTTTTTTTATGTAGATTGTTTATAAGCCTGTTGTCACAGGTAATGTAACTAATCTATGAATTTTCAATGATGATCAATAGATAATTGATTTTATGGCTAACGCCAAGGTGTTCAAGGATGTGGTGATAGATGAGGAAGAGAAGGAAAAATCCTTACAAGGAGAAGCATATGAGCGCAAGGGAAATCCCACGCCCAAAGGTGTTGTTACATTAGACAAGTTATTTGATCTGTAGAACCATTTTCAGGGTCCCCTGAATACCAAGACTCAAAGTTCCACACTCTATCATGAACAAATCAATCTTAGAACTCAAGTTGACCCCAATTTTATCAACCTTACTATCAGATGTTCGCCTGAAGAGAGTCAATCATTTATCATCTTGTTCAAAAAGTATCAAGATTTGTTTTCCGGGACATATGATGACATAAAGAAATATGAAACCTACATCATCTAGCATATTATACCTATAAAGGAAGGGGTTAAACCATTCCAGCGGAAACTAAGGAAAGTACACCCTACACTGGAACCCCTTATCCAAAAGGAGTTGAAGAAGTTGTTGGATGTATGCATCATTTTCAAAGTCAGGTACTCCACTTGGTTCTCGAATTTGGTTCCCATATGGAATAAGTCGAATTAAATCTAGTTATTCATCGACTTTCAGAATTTAAACCGAGCTCCAGATAAAGATGACTACCTGGTCCCCTCCCTAGGATAGATTCTTCAAATAGTATCTGGTTCTGAAATGTTCTCCTTGCTTGATGGCTTCTTTGGATACAACCAGGTGTTGATTGTTGAACCATATCGTTTAAAGACAACTTTCAGGACAAAGTGGGGGACATTTTCATTATAGCACATGCCCTTTGGCCTCATTAATGCCAGAGAAACATTCTAGAGGGTGATGGCCATCACCTTCAAAGGACTAATGGGTCAAATCGTAGTGGTGTATCTAGATGTTTTCATGGTGTTTTTGAAGATGAGATCAAATCACCTCCACCATCTGAAGCATATATTTGAGTGTTGTCGTAGGTATGGGATTTCATTGAACCCCAAGAAAAGAATATTCATAGTATCGGAAAGAAACCTCCTCAGGCCTATCATAACCAAAGATGGAAGTACTATGGATCCTAAAAGCATAAAATCTATCACGCAAATCCCACTCCCTAGTAGCAAGAAAGGTATGCAATTTTTCGTGGGTAAAATCAACTTCATCTGTATGTTTATTTTTTATTTTTCCCATATCATTAATCCATTGTAAAACATGATAAATAAGGATGAGGGATTTAAATGGAATGAAGAATAGAAGGAAACATTTGACCTTATCAATAAATCTATCATGGAAGCCCCTTCTCTGCATAGCCCGGACTTCGAAAAAGATTTCATCCTATACACTCTCACCTCAGACTCATTCCTAGTTTTTGTTCTTACTCAAAAGGATGGTAACAATGATGAGCAGCCCAAATCCTTCATGAGAACGTAATTACAGGGTTCAGAGATCAACTACCCAGACATGGATAAACAAGCATAAGTGGTCCACAAAGTGGTTAAACATTTCAAACACTACATTCTGAATAACCATGTAATAGTGTTCTTTCCTCATATGATTGTTAGGTCATTGTTCATCCAACAAGAGTTGGGTGAATGAAGAGCTAACTCGATGACTTTCCTCTAGGATTATGACTTGGAGTTCAAGCTGACTCACGCAGTTAAAGGGTATGGATTATGTAAATTGGTTGATCAAGTTACAGATCAACAATATGAAGACCAAGAAGATTAGAACCATGAAATCAAGATGTATCAAAATGACCACTCATCTGTTCATGAATCCTTATCCTAGTATTCGAACTTGAAACAATTTTCAGGACAAGGGACCCTATTTCCTACCATGTCTATAAAACAGAAGAAAGTTGTGAGACTCAAAGCCGCACCTTACCAGTTGATACAAGGGAATCTATTTGGAAAACACCATAATGGTGCATTACTCAAATGTTTGGAATTTGACGAACCCCAACGGGTGTTAAAGGAGCTACATGATAGTCCGACATGAGGCCATTATGTTGGTGATACCACAAAATATAATATTATGATGGTAGGCTTTTACTAGCCTACCCTTTTCAAGGACGCTCTGCGTATGCTCGGAAATTCACAATTTTCCAAAAGTGTGTGTTTTGAATACAATCCCTTCTGCAAACAAAAGTGATCTCTCTAGTCCTATGAGAGGATCTAGAAACAAATTAGACAAACTAGTGTAGGCTTTCCTAGTTTATGTTGAAAAATGAACAGTGAGAGAGAGAGAAACCTACCTCACTCTAATGTTAAGCACTCAACCTTTGATGATGATCTCAATCCCTTACTTTCCAATCTCACTCCTTGCTATTCCTTGCATCCAAATACCTACAAGAGAGATCAAAAGACAACAAGAGATACAAGAGCATACATAGTACAATTCAAACATAAACTGCATGACAAATCAAGGGGCATCATGCTAAAGGAATAAAGATTAATACACTTATGGGAAGTAAACACAAGATGTATTTATTAATGAATCAAAAAGGTATGCATACAACCATTGACTTGATGTTGGAGACGTCCTTTGTAGTGTATTTCCATGTCCAATCCAAGTCCATTCAAGAAATCCTTCTCCTTATTTATATGGGAATATTTGAGCATAGTTTCAGCATAGGAATGTAGGCAAGAAATGACCAACAATTTGGGGATGGAAGGGACTTGATTTATAGGAAGGGAGAGGGAGTTAGGGATCCACAAAAGAGGGAGGAAGGTCCACATGTCAAGGGGAAGATCCCTAAAGGTAATATCAAAGGCTCAAAATGGAAAAACTCGACCATATCTATGTCCAACAACATCTAGCTTATTGGTCTCAAAGATTCTAGCACATGAAGCTTCTCCTCCACCTTAGGAAAAACTGCCAGAAGACATTCAACAAGGGTTTTATATCAAAGGTCTCGCTCGCAAAACTAGGTCAACATTTTGCAACAAGCCATTAGCATAGCCCAGCAGTTGTGCAAAGCGTGTTGATCCTGAAAACTAGGGTTTCAAGCAAATTTCTCCAAAATTGTGTATGTATTTCATGGTGAGTACACTTTGACAATTTTCATCATTTTTACGCTTCAGGTATGGGACAGGAAGTGTGACAAAATGATGTGTAACAGATGCCCCCTAAACAGGGAAAATTTTAAGAACCCCCCTAAATTTATAAATATAATAAATGGGCGAATCTCCATGGTATATAGGAAAAATGGAAGGCGATTTTATCAATAATATAATATGTATATATAATTTTTTGGCGAATCTCTCACCAGGCATGGCGAATATTTTACTCAATTATAAAATCTTGTAAGATCTTGGCGAGTCTTTCACTAAATAATAAAACTTTGTAAAGTCCTAGTGAATCTTAGCATAGGCTACATGCTGGTTTAATTCCCCCATTTAAATAGGCTACATGTGAATACCATGGATCAATACCATGTGCCATTTTGGTCAATACCATGGGTCAATACCATGTGCCATTTTTATTTTTATTAATTCTACTATTAGGGTTAATAATGGTTTTTTGCATGGTATTAATAACAATCTAGTCCATGGTATTTGTCCCATAGTATTTTGGCCATAGGTTTCACCTAAATATAACCCATTTTTTGAGTGTTCGTAAATATAAGGTGACTTATGGAGTAAATATAAAAAAAAAATTATTTGTTTACCATACCTCTTGTTTATTTATATTTTTATTAATTTAGCATACCTCTTTTACAAATATGGTATTTGGCCCATAGGATTCACTTAAGTAAAACCTCTTTCTTGAGCCTTCATAAATAGAACGAGGGTTATGGACTAAATATAAAAAGAGGTTTTATTTATTTACGATACGTCTAGTTTATTTATATTTTTATTTATTTACCATACCTTTTGAGTAAGTATAAAATGACGTTTTATTTATTTACCATACCTCCACTTTACTTATATTTTTATTTGTTTACACCCTTACATGTATATAAGGTGACTTATGGAGTAAATATAAAAAATGTTTTATTTATTTACCATACCTCTCATTTATTTATATTTTTATTAATTTACCATACCTCTTTTATAAATATGGTATTTGGCCCATAGGATTCACTTAAAAAAACCTATTCTTGAAAATGGGCGAATGGATTCACTTAAATAAAACATATTCTTGAAAATGGGCGAATGGAAGGTTGTAAGTCCTAATTTCAAGGGCTAAATTTACCTTTTTTACCCTCTCCCTTAAAATAAGGTGGGCTATTTGAGGTGATTTGTAAAAATGTACTATGATACAAAATATTCGCCCACTAAAAATTTAAAACCCCTTAATTTCACCAAAGGGCGAACATTCGCCCCTAAAATTATCCTTGCCCCTAAAGCATGAAGGCAGAATAGGTAGTGATGAGTGAAATGCTTTACAAGTCAAGGAAAGGACCTAGAAAAGCATCGTCAGGAGAACTACAAATCAAGCATGATACAATATACATATCTGACATCTATGATATAAATATTCCTAATCATACATCTTTGAATAGGCATCTAACAATGCATGAATTCATGGCATGGACGTAGCCATATGAATAGAAGGGATCATGTGTAAGGATTCACGGTATGGACACAGCCATCCGAATAGAAAGGATCATGTATAGAATCATGAATACTAAATAACTCCATGAAACCTGGATTTATCAGATGAAACCTAGGGTCTTCATCTCCATCTCAATCCAATCAATGTATGAATTCTACCATGTGAATAGATGTGTTAGGGTCGAACATGATAGAAAACAACCTGATTATCAGTCAATGATGTAAATTGTTAACAGGCACGAGAGAAACCACCAGTAATGAAAATGGTTCTCAAGGTACGACAACACAATCCTTGAGTGTCAATAATGAAGTTGAAGTCGAACACCCATAGAATAATTTGATCAAAGGCCAATGATATGAACCTATCATCGAATGCGAAGAACCTATCATTGAGGCATGCAAGCTCCAAGGTACTGAAAGGGAGTTTCTAGATCATCTTCTAGGATAAAGAGCTGAAGTCTTGTTGAACGAGGGCGATAATGTATCCCAGGTCATCGACACAAAACAAAATATATAGCAAAGTCGCTAATAGTGATTCAAGATTGTTGCAGAAAAGTCAAATAAGGTATAGGTGGTAAAAATTGTAGATGGGACTTCTCTTGAACATATTGGTGACACGGCTCCAAAGTTTGGCAGCATTTGATTCAACATAGGATCAGAGGTCATGATGAAAATATGGTATAAACAGATGAAAGGAAAATGGATTCCCAAAACCTAGGAAGTTAAGTGATGAAGTGAGGATATCCCAAACCCGACATGAGCAACAGATAAGTGTCATATTCAAGAGCGACATGTTGCGTTTTTGAAAAGTACAAAATATATGTATACTTCCATTTTTCCCCACTATTTCTAGCGAGTACCTCTTTATTTTTTATCCCAAGCTTGAAGAGGATACCATATGCTTGTGTATAAGTTCATCCTTCGGATGAATCCGTCCTAGTAGGTTTAACGAGCCCTAAGAAGGTGTAGCTTGATCTCTTCATGGTGACAAGTCCTTCATATTTTCAATTTTATGAGTCCGACGGAGGGGTAACTCGACCTCTTTTTCATGTTTAGAGAGTTTGAAAAAGAGGCAAAAAGCAAACTCCAAAGGTCCCCTTTCATAGATAGTCTCTTGAATCTGAAAAGGTAGAAAATAATATTCAAGGGAACCTCTTGGCCATGTGTGACCAAGGTATTCGTTTTTCGTACAATAGTGTATCTCGGTCCTGAAAAAGGTTAAACTTATACTGAGTAGACGTCTTTTCATTTACTTTTACGAGTTCGAAAATACAAATGCTCAGCAATATTTTCATATTCTGGGAGTCTGAAAAAGAGTTAAAATAGGACTCCTTCTGGAGGAATGAGTGGTATAAAAGGATAGCAATTGGTTCCAGTGATGATGGATCTACTCAAAACGTGTAAGGATCAAGAGGCTGGCTAATAAGACCACTCATCGCAGATGTTCCTCAGGCAAGGGTAAAACAATCAAGTGAAAACGTATGATTGACCAAAGAGATAGTGACGATGGAATGAAAAACCCAAGGCTTATATGAAAAAAATAAGATGATAAAAATGGCAATCACGAGAGGTAAAGTGAAATGGGTTTCATTTTTACACAAGCTTGAAACTTGGGAAACTATGCTTCAATATGCTTGAAGATGGTTCCATTTTTTCACAAGCTTGAAACATGGGAGAAGATATGCTTGGATTTGGTTTCATTTTTACACAAGCTTGAAACGAAGACAAAACGATGCTTGGCTTTGGTTGCATCTTTACACAAGCTTGAAACAAAGAAGAACTATGCTTGAGATTAGTTTACATGCCCCCAGCATAATAACTCAATTCAACATTAGGGGAATTTTGAGGTCTAAAATGGGCCTCCTAAGGAAATCATAAAATAATAGTGGAAATAATAAAATAACAGTGGAAATAATAAAATAAGATTAGATTACATCATCAAATTTTAGAGCGAAAAAAGAACAAACTGTTTTTTTCAACTCATAGTTTCAACTTATATCCCTATGGGTTTACTCATATTTCAAGAGGAAACACTTGTTGGATGCAAAATTTGATTCCTCATACAAGGAGTACCCATGTTGCATACTTCTGATGGACACCTCTACACGAAAAATGAGAAATACACAAAAAAATGTGATTATAATCCTATCTTTTCATGTATTTCTCATTTTTCATGTAGCAAGATCTATCAAAAGTATGCAACATGGGTACTCCTTGGATGAGGAATTAATTTTTCATCCAACAAGTACTCCCACTTGAAATTTAAGTAAAACCTTACGAAGATAAGTTGAAAATACAAGTTGAAAAAGTAGTTTTATTATTTTCTTATGTTTTAATATTTTACTTTTTTACTCCAAAAATGGTGAATCATCCCCCATGGTTGAAATCGTCATCTTGAATCCTTTTGGTTCTTATAAAGTTTATTTTGGTTGTACATTTTTCTTAGGAGGCCCATTTTAGACCTCAAAATTCCCCTAATGAAGTACATGCCCCCAATATTCTTTTCATTCACCTAACCAGATTACTGGTTACTAACAGGTGGATGGAAGAAGGTTAATTTACGAGATCAAGTGAAAGACTTGACTGGGAATTTAGGAGTTCTAATAAAAGACTCGAATTAGAAGGAGATTTGTTTAATTTTTTAACGAGCTTGACACAGTAAAAGAACCATGCTCATGACACCTTATTTCATTTCTTAACGATCTTGACATAGTAAAAGAACTATCCTCATGGGAACCTATTTCACTTTTTTAATGAGGTTGACAGAGTAAAAGAACTATCCTCATGGGAACCTATTTCATTTTTTAACAAGGTTGACATAGTAAAAGAGCTATCCTCATGGGAACCTATTTCATTTTTTAAAGTGTTTGGCATAGTAAAAGAACTATCCTCATGGGAACCTATTTCTTTTTTTATCTAGGTTGACATAGTAAAAGAACTATCCTCATGGGAACCTATTTCATTTTTTAACGAGGTTGACATAGTAAAAGAACTATCCTCATGGGAACCTATTTCATTTTTTAATGAGGTTGACATAGTAAAAGAACTATTCTCATGGGGACCTATTTCATTTTTTAACGAGGTTGACATGGTAAAAGAACTATGCTCATGACACCTATTTCATTTTTTAACGAGGTTGACGTAGTAAAAGAACTATCCTAATGACACCTTGATTACGACCTATAATAGGTTATAGCATCCAAGAGGTTCCTATTAGATGGTAGAACAACACTCTGGAAGGGATACATGTCAAGGGATCTAATGGAAAGATCAGGCTCCAATGCCTCCAATACATGGTGCACTATATCACTGACTAGGTCATCAGTAGACACGGCCACAGAAAAGGTGGCCACAAAATTAACCTGTGGCAGGGATGATACCACTTGCATAGATGGACCACTTAGGGAATATGGTTGATTGGGAGCTTAATTAGGACCAACAAATAACAGTTGATCAATGGTAACAATTCTTCCTTCATGTGGGAAACACAACACACAAAAGAGAGAAGAAACAAGAGTTCCCATGACATAAACATAGTCACAACCGAGGAGGAAATTAAGGGCCTTGGACAACCATCACATTGAGATAAATGATCTTGTAGAAATTCCCGCCTGTAGATCACCTGATAATGCAATATACTAAGGTAGAATACTTGATCTACTTCTACAACCAATTTATCGGAAGCTTAATCGAACATGAGCAAGATCAATTTAACACATATAACTGATAAGAAGAAATCAATCACACACAACACAAAAGAAATATCCAGGGGAAAGCACCAGCCTAAAACCCCATCTCTATATTATCATACAAGTGGAAATATGACCAGTATTACAAAAATAATCAGCTCAAAATCTATCCTGCTCTCCCTGCAATACCTCTGTTGCTCATAGGCAGTCAAAGGCCTCTCTCTTACCTTTGGTCTACCCTCCAAGCCTCCTATTTCTTTACACAATTCTCTTTGGGGTCCATTGCAGGCACTTGTGTGAATTGGCCTCTTCACAAACTCACTAACCTCTGATCCAACTACGCAGTCCTGAAGGAGATAAATCATCATCATGGATGAGCTTCCTTTATAGGAAAAATATTCATCGAACTGATAGTACACTGTCCCTTCTTTGATGTCAACTGGGTCTCTATCTGAACTGACATGCATGAGTTATTCATGAGAGAATCTTCAATTATCTGAAGTGCAGCAGTTATATGCAAGCATGCATTAACTAACTGAACTTACTTAATTTAAACAAACTATTTAAATCAATTATAACTAGACTTGACTCAGTTAACTGAGCTAACTAATTACTACTCAATATAGAACTCATCCTTATCTCTTTAACTGATGGACAAATTCCTCAATTAATAGATAAATTGTTGTATGTCCTCACATAGACTTCATGTTTAATTTTTCACAACTAATTAACTCATGGTGAATTAACTAATTTATTTTCAAATAGCTGTTAAGTTCAAATTCAAATTTTACTTCCTATTTTTAGTCCAGGGGCTGACTAAAATAGGAATCCATCCTGAACTGATAAAAATAGAATGCTATTTTTAGAACTTCCATTTTTCATTCTCTATTGCTCAATCTAGCACTAGTACTCAAACTGCTATTTATAGTAGTGCTATTTTTAGAACTTCTATTTTTAGCATTTCTTGTTGCCATTTTCAACAAATCTTCTCTCCCAAAGTAATAGGAAACTTGGGAAGGATCCCTAACGGTTGACTGGTTCCTCTATTAAAAGCTAACATATTTTGGGTAATGAGCACAAATCATAGAGAACCTAAAGCTTTCCAAGTAGTTGAAGATAGAATACTAACAGATGCGCCTTCATCTATGATTGTGCCAGGTACAGGGATATGACAAGCTTATACTGTGGTCTGAAAAGGCACATGAGAAGGAAGACGATATCCTGTCAGTCGACTCCAATCAAAGAAAGTGATTAAACTACTTGGAGGGGTTTCCATAAGAATGGAAAAATTCCCCCCCCTTGGATTTTAGGAATAGGAGGATCACCCCCTTGGATCACAGGAATAGGAGGATCGTCCCCTTGTATCATGGGAATAGGAGGATTTCCCCCTAATTATTTGAAATCTGAAGAAACTAGAAGAAGCTAAGTGATATGAACTTCAATCTCTAAAGGATGGATATGATCGACTGAAATCAGAATCAGGTCAAACATTTTCTCAACCAATGGTTGGTGGGGAATGGACTCAAGAGATTCAGCTTCAAAGAGAGTGGTATTGACCAAAGATGAGTTTTGATCAATCACTTGATCAACTAGTGGAGGGTTAAGGGAGCTTCTGATAACCAGTGAGAAGACAAGGTTAAGAAACGGTAAGGTTATCCAACACTTTATAGGCCTCATCCATATAAGGAAAAAGGTGAATAGGATGATTCCCTTCCAATAACCTATAGGGAAGTTTAACTTTTCCATTTTTCCCATGGGTTTTACTATAACTAGTTGAAGATTTATCACCAACATGATCTCCAGAGGCTGATGGGAAACTGTGGACCACACTTCTAATACCTTTGGAATACTAGGGGAATCTCTAAGAAGGTGATCACCCTTACATAGAATGCAAGGGAATTTCAATTTTCGGGAAGATTAGAATATTTTTCAACATCAACTGCATCGGTAGCAATAACTTCTTGGTTCACCTTTTGCTTTTCTTCTCTTCTTCTTAATCTTCCTTTTCTCCTTCTTCTTATCCACTTGGCTACTAGGTTTCAGGCTTTCACCAGACGAAGAGGAAGAAGACCGAACAGATGAAGAAGGTAAAGGGTTAACTTTAAGATCAAACAAAGGTTGATACTCCTAAGGTGGAGGAGAGCCTGGTTGAGGAGAAATTTTGACATTTGAAACCATAGGGGATGAAAATAACCAAACTAGAAAACCAATGGTAAACCCAGGAAGGGACAATGTTTCCATATAAGGAGCACCAAGATTTCCAAAAGAAGGAAAAGGGCTACGATTCCCATCATAGGGGTGTGATGCAGGAAAGTGTTCCCTCTACGGACAGAGGCAACCCCTCTAGCCCTAGAGTGGGTCTAGTCACAAACAAGGACAAATCAACAATAGCTTTCCTTAAATAGTTCAAGTTGGAGGCCTACCTCAACCAGTGGTTGATGGAGTTCCGTTGCGTTGCTCCAGCTTCCGCTTCCTTCTCCTAATGAGTAATCAACCTGAAACAATGCAAAGGAAATACAACAAAGCACGTAACCAGAACAACAATGATCTATTTACTCATAAGTTCAAGAAGTCATGAGCTATCAAGTACATTACATACAAGACATAGAAAAACATCATTGATTGCATTAATTATGAAATAGAGTAAGCTTAAAACCAAGATCTTGACGTCACAAGCCTTCTCAGAGGGATCTAGCCAACATGTTCTTCAAGCATTCACTCCATGAAGATGGATCTCCCAATACACAAGTCTCTTTCACTCACAAGTTTTACACAAGATCAAAGGCACTTCACAACCTTCCTCAAGATATCAAGCAAACCCACACTTGTCACACTCACACCAGCTATCTAGCAAACTCAAAGTACTATCAACAACACTCCAAAGACTAAGAATTCCAAACTATCCACACATAGCAATATTGAGAGTTTAAATAGGAGAGGGAGTCTCCATGAAAGGTGGGAGGATGAGCTTATCTCCAAGGAAGGTAGCACAAATGATGGAACAGCCATGCCAGAGAAAGGAGGGCGACATAATCAAGGCCAACAACTAGGTCTGGAGTCATCTGGAAGGCCGACTATTGGAACAAATTCACCCAATCTGGATCATCGTGGGCACATAACTGGTCTTCCGAGCTGACATCGCTTCTAAATAAAGTACCTAGTCATGTCATCGCAGGAAATTACAAGATACAGTTGCGCTGGCACATAAAATCGGACCATCGCGGGAATCACGTGTACTTCCATGATGGCAGTGCTTCTGGACTATTTTAGAGCGCTCATCAGCGTGTTTATTTGGCCAACAGATGCGATGATGCAGAAACCTTTGGAAAATTGGGTCATTTGGAAACATCAGAGAGCATGAGCATGAATGAATTTGGACTCATGACATAGTAGGAAGACTGGGATGAAGGCAGTGACAAATTACTATGTAACATATGCCCCCTAAAGTATGAAGCCCGAGAGAGAGGGAAGGGTGAAATGCTTTACGAAACTGACTGAACTGGAACAACATCTGGAAGAACCTGCACACAAGTACAACTAATATCTCTGATAATGAAGTACATGTAGTCTAGGCATGGGCGCAGCCATCCAAAGACATTTGAAATAGGTCTGTGGTATGGACGGAGCCATCCAGCTAATGAGACCATGATGATGATAAAGGTATGGTCACAGCCATCCATGAGGGCTCAGGTATGGTTACAGCCATCCATCAATGAGTCATGTAATCATAAACCAATCCACGTAGCCCGAACATGTGTAATCTGAGTTCGAGGTCTTGAACCCATCTGATCATAGTACAAATTCTAACATGCGAATAGATGTGCTAAGGTCTAGCATGATAGAACATTGCTTGATTAGCGGTCAATAATGAAAACTGTTAACCAGCATGAGAGAAACCACCAATAATGCCAATGGCTCTCAAGGTACTGTCTAGCACAATCCACGAAGTGTGAAAAAGGAGCTGAAGTCAAACACTCGTGGAATCACCCAATCGATGACCAATGATGAAAGTCGACCATCAGGTGCGAAGAACTTTCCATTCAGGCATGTAAGCTCTAAGGTACCAAAGGGGGATCTCTAGGTCAATCTCCTGGATAATGAGCTCATGTCGACAGGAGACGACCCGTCACAGGATGGCCATAATGTTTCCCCCATCAACAACACGAGATAAGGAACAAGAGACAGATGGAAAAATAGAGTATCAGAGGAGAAGGCGAGGGTGTAAACTGTAGAAGGATTATACTCTTGAACATGTCGGCGACACGAATCTGGAGGGAGGTGTGGCAGCATTCAGGCATCAACGGATCAGAGGCTTAAAGGAGATGGCAAGAATCAAACAAAATGAGGCTAAATGACAACCCAAACCCGCGGAAGGCCAATGACGATGTATGGATGTCCCAACCCGACAAGAAGCAGAAGTGTCGATGTTCAAGAGTGACTAGCTGTCATAGACCATCAATGATAAACATGTTGTTAAGCCCAACCTAGTAATAATTTAACGAGCACTAGGAAGGAGAAGCTCGAGTCTCGTCATGGTGACGAGTCCAATGTCGTCAGGGTTTAATGAGTCCGACATAGGTAAAACTCGGAGTCTTTTTCATGTTTAGAGAGTTTGAGAAAGACACAGAAAAGAAAACTCCAGGGGGGGCATTTTTCATAGATTTGTGTCTCTCGAGCCCAAAAAAGTATAAAACGATACTTGAAAGAACCGCCTGACCATTACGATCGAGGAGTACTTTTCGTAGGTAGTGAGTTCGACTCGAAAAAGTAGAAAAGCAGACGGAAGAACGTTGTTTCGCAACCAATAACGAGCCTCAAATGACAAAAACCCGGTAATCTTTTTGTGTTTAAATGGTCGAAAAAAAGAGTTTAAGGTAGACCACCTCTTATTCCATTTAACAAGATAAAAGGGAAAACTCGGAAATCTTTTCGTCTTTAAACGGTCAGAAAAGATTTGAAAGCAGACCTCCATTTTTATTCTCTTTAATGAGTCAAAAAGGGAAAAATACTCGGCAATATTTTCATATTTTACGAGTCAGAAAAGAGCTTAAAGGAGACTCATCTTAGAGGAACGAGTGGTATAAAGTGTAGCAACTGGTTCCAGCAATGGTGGAACTGCTCAAAACATATAATGGTCAAGAGGCTGGCTAAAAAACCACTCATCGTTGCGGTTCCTCAGGAAAGGAAAAACAACCAAGTGAAAGCATATGATCGGCCAAAGAGATGGTGGCAATGGAATGAAACAACCAAGGCTCATCTAGCAGAATTTATCGGATAAAAACGACAATCACGAGGTGAAAATCAAGTATGGGTCATTTTTACACAAGTTTGAACCATGGAGAAATCTACTTGGATTCAGTTTCCTGTTTACACAAGCTTGAAACGAAAAACTATGTTTGTTGCATGCCCCCAGCATAATGACACAAATCGAGGTACATGCCCCCCAAGCTTCAGTGCATTCAACGAGGTGGATGAAATGAAGGTTCACATTCGAGATCTTGGAAAGACTCGACTTGGATTTTACGAGATCTTAATCAAAGACTCGATTTGGAAAGGGGAGTTGTTTCATTTTTTAATGAGGTTGACACAGTGAAAAAGAACTATCCTCATAACCCTTGTTTCATTTTTTAACGAGCTTGACACAAGATCAAGAACTATGCTCGAACGTCTTGTTTCGTTTTGTAACGAGGTCGACACAAGATCAGAACTATCCTCGGACACCTTGTTCATGGGCCACACGAGAACATGGCTCCCAATAGGTCTTCGCGAGATGGAAGAAACACACTCTGGGAGGAATACATGTCGTGATGCGCCAATGACAGATTGAGTTCCAATGCCCCCGGTACATGATGTACGAGACCATCTGCATGATCATCAGCAGAGGCAGAGATGGAGCGGGTAGCCACATAATTGACCTGTGGCAAAGAAGGTACTACTTGAGAGCAAGAACCGAGAGGGGATGACAGCTGTGCAGGAGGCATCAGGGGACTAAAGAATGATAATTGATCAATAGTCACCATTCTTCCGTCGTGCGGAAAACAAACCACATGGAAAAGGGAAGAAATGAGGACCCCCATTGCATAAAGATAGTCACGGCCAAGAAGAATACTAAAATTTGCACCTTGGACAACCATGACGTCTATATAGACGGTTTTTCCCCCCAAAGTAACGAGCAACTTTGGGAGGATTCCCCGAGGTTGACAGGGTTCTCCGTCGAATGCCAACAAATTATGTGTGATCAGCACAAGCTGTGGGGAACCCAAAGTTTTCCAAGTAGTGGAAGGCATAAGATTGACAGACGCACCCTCATCCAAGACAGTGCCAGGTACTGCCTTATCGTAGGCATGTACTTTAATCTCGAAATACACATAGGATGGAAGGTGGAAAGTAGTCAAGTGACTTCAGTCGAAGGTGACGGCCAAACTACTTGGTGGGGGGATCGTATGATTGCCCCCCTGCCCCCTAGGGACTGAAGGAGGACTCCTCAGATCAGCTGGGATAGGAGAGTCGTTTCCAGACTCTGGAGAATTTGATGAGATGAGAAGAACATGAGCATGATGCTCGTCCGAGACAGAGTGATCAATAGGTGGTGAACCTAAGTCGACACTCTTTCCGACCAATGGTTGGTCTAGAACAGGCTGAGCACAGCCAGGCTCGGAAGGAGAAGGACGGACAAGAGAAGAATCTACATCAATCTCTTTGTCAATGGAGGGAGAGTCTGGAGAAAGCCGTTGATAACCAACGGGTAGTTGGGGTGAAGAAGCTGTAAGACTTTCCAAAACGGCGGAAGCTTCATCCATGAGCAGACAAAGGTGAAGGGGATGGTTGCCTTCACATAGCCTACAAGGGAATCGAATCTTCCCTTTCTTCTTACCGTTTCCAGTTGATAGGGTGGCATCGTCATGAGCTTCAGAGGACGATGAGGGACGGGCCGATCATGAGACCATACTTCTAGGATCCTAGGAATGTCAGGACAATCACGAAGAAGATGGTCACCCTTGAAAAATTTACAAGGAAACTTAACCTTCTGCGAAGGAGCAGAAGGTGTTCCGACCTGAGATGTACTCAGAGAAATAGCTGCATAGGTGGCCTTGGATTTATCGGACTTCTTCTTCTTCGTCTTCTTCTTCTTCTTAGCCTCCTGGTTACTAGATGTCAAACTTTCACCAAGTGGAGGAGGAGAGGAGTAGGAAGAAATAGGGGAAGAAGGCGTAGGCTCAACCTTGGAATCAACATGTCTTGGTTCGGACGAAGGAGACGGTGGAACAGGAGTCATGACACTCGGGACCACCGAGGTTGAAAACAACCATACAGGCAAGCCGATGGTTATCCCAGGCAACGACAAGGTTGCCATATGTTATAGAAATTTTTGGGCACTGCAACCCCAAGCATAAATTTCCATAAACTAAGGGCTCCTAAGTCCCTAAAATTGTTGTTCCAACCCCTTAAAGGACAAGTTCATCTGATTACAGCTTCTCCCAGAAGTTCTCCATGAAAAACTACTCAGAACTGGTCAAAACTAGACCATTTCACCTGCTCCATAGGCAAAGTGCGTTGCATCTCACCTAAATACACATAGTAGGTGCATTGCATTTCAAAAATCCCTTCTATGGGGTGCGATGGGCGGAAGGGACAAATGGCAGTGTCAATCCGCGTGGTGGAGAAGCATGGAATCTTCCAGAAACTTCTCCTGTGACACTTGCCTCTCTGAATTCGACTAGGGATGAGTAAGAGATCATAAATCTCCAAGTGGAATCAAGAACTATCAGAGGGAAGACACTAATCAAATCACAAGCTGACTCATCTCCCTTGCAGACATCTATATATGGATCCCTCATCCCAGAGATCTAGAGGCTAGAATTTTGCATCTTGTAAGGAATTGTTGTTGGTTTCTTGAGGCAATATCATACTATTGGGTGATCTAAGCTTTTCATGAGGTGAAGAAGGGCTCACTTGCTGAGAGGATGATGCTAGGTCAGAATGATTGGTTGTAACTCTCTTGGCTCTTTCTTGATTATCAATAAAGCTATTCAAGTTTTCCTCCATACTCTTGTGTGATTTATGTTTTATGCATTTGTATGGTCAATTTACATCTGATCCTAGATTTTTATGATAATAGATCCATGTTCTCGTATAGTGTTATGCTGCTTTGATTCTACAGGTACTCTGTGAAGCTGGGTATACAAGAAAGCAAGTAGCAAAGGACTATTAGAAGAGAGAGGAATCGAGCAAGGAACCAAGCGCAAGACAGAGGTTGGTCTCCTTTATTCTTATCTCATCTATCTTTCATAAAGGAAAATGAAAGTAGTTTTACTTTGTTTGTTTCTAAGGTAGCTACCAGCCTTAGTGGGATTAGCAATTCTGCATAGACACTATTATCGGTAACACCATATATGGAGCATTGGCATTTCCAAATGAAGGAAACAGACCAGGATTTCCATCTGGGGGAAAACCTTGGCCGGTAGACTCAGGGAATGATGCCATCGAGAACGAAAAAGAACCCTACTCAAGCTAACGCAAACAAGATCTAACAGGGCAAATGTGAATTGTGGCTGAATAAATTTTAAAACACAAGAACAGGACTTGACCTTTTCATTTTTAAAGAGTCGAGAAAAGGGCAGAAGATGACTCTAGTCGCCTTCGAATATTTAATGAGCCTAAAGTGACAAGTGCTCAGATGGACCTTTTCTTTTAGGGAGTCCGAAAAGGAACGAAAGTGACTACTTTGGATAACTAGGCAAAAGGTTTACCAGACAAATCCATAAAACTGCATATACACCTTGGCAGTCATATGAAAACCAAGGAATTTCAGTACGGCAGTCAATCTTCCCGAATGTTGTGTTCGGTTCGTTACGGCTTGTAAGGCGACAAACATAGCTTCGTATGGATAAAGGATGATAACCTAGTGGGGTCTCCCCATATACTCGACGGTACGTGGGAGCACAATTCCATGCTAGACCACTATTGAGTCACAAAAGGAGGAATCACCCAACCTTGAGTGGAAACAAAAGTGACTAGGTTTAACAACGCCGAAGCACGTCTCTAGCCTAGACCTCTAATTGTGTGCATTATGTTCCAATGCGTTGTTAGATTTATTCAGTTCATTTTAAAGTTGATCTTGGATTATGTTTCAGTTTTCAGGCCTTACCGTATGTAGATAACAGAACCTAGGATGTAGCTAAAATGAATGAAATATCCTTTTCTTCGATGAACACCTACCTATGGGAGGGTAGAGAGATCATTCCCAAACCAAGAAAACCAAGGCAACAAACCAATCACTCAATGCAAGCAGACATCAAACACTAAAGTGCACATATACTACTAATGAGAGATTTAAACGTTCGCTTTTCAATATGAAACTTGAAATGCAAATTCACTTTCACTTTCACATGCTAAATGAAATGTAATCTTTTTTATTTTGATGCCTTTAATCTAAAAGAAACCAATAAGCAACAAAAAAAGGTGGAAAAACGGTTGATCCAAACAATTGTAATCTATGTCCGGGTAGTGAAGAGAAATCGAATCAATGTTGAGATTGGTCCAATAACAATCACTAAATAATCAACCAAAAATAATCAAAGGGGAAGGCTCAATCAAACCAACAGCAAGTAGCAAATGAAACCTTGCCAACAAGCAAGCAAGCGAAACTGATCCAAAGGACTTGAAACAATAAAACTAGGTCGCAAGCAAAAAGACAAGATTTGCTCAACAAAGTTCACAAGAGAGTGCCTCAACCTCTAAACAGTGAAAAACAAGTCATCAAACAAGTGAGAACAGCAAAGGACTAGCAAGACTGACAGATTCAGGAGGCAGAATTGAAAAATTCAATTCTACAACAATCAACGCGGGCAATACACTAGCAATAAAGCGCTAATAAAGAACAATACACAGCAACAAAGCGATGACAACACGGAAGTACACGACTTTTCCGTGATGGTCCGATTTACAGAACTGTCGCAACTATTAAGCATAATCACACGATTAACAGGATACTACAAAAGGGGTGACGCGATGACAGCGCGAATGTTAAATTAAAAATCGCGATGATGTTCAAAACAGTAATAGGTGAACCAAAAAATCCCAAACCAAAGACAATCAATCTTTAATAAAATAAGAGCATTTCCCAGATCAGACCAGGAAACTCAGAAAATAGGTAACTAATTCCCAAAACTTCAAAAGAGAGCAAAACAAGAACGAAGACAAGAGTAATCAAGAAAAGAACAAAGGCCATCTCCCCAGTGGAGTCGCCAATTTTTGATGCAGGAAAGTGTTCCCTCTGCGGACATGTTGTGGGGAAAAATGCCTATGCAAGATGATCCTATCCACCTAAGGTGTGACAGTGCCTTAGCAACAAACAGAAGCAGCTATTCTAGTATTCTTCCTTTATGAATTAAGAATGAAGAGAGATAGATGGACTAACCAGTGTCTTCCGTTTGTCCCTCGATCTGGTTCCTCTTCTCTTTGGGGGTTCCCAGCTACTTGCCTTCTCGCTCGCCCAGCTTCAAGAGGTTTCTGCAAGATCACAAGAAGAGAACACTACACAAAGACATAGATTCATATTCATAACTAGTTCAGGATTAGAAATAAACTAAATATACTAATGCAATCATACATCAAAGATACACCAGTATATAGGAGAAACCAAGATAGTTTTATTGATGAATAACAAGGTTCAGGAAGAGATACAACCCAGAGGGCTCCAATCCAGCATCTCCTTCCCAGCAAATGGAATTCCTATCTTCACCCCCTTCAAAGCATTAAGCACCCAATGATTCCAATCTCAAACCAATAGCAATTCTTTGCAATAACAAAATTCTAGCCCCCTAGATCTCATGGATGAGAGATCCATATATAGATTTTTGGAGAGAGGATGAGTCAGCTTGAGATCTGACTAGTGTCCTCTCCCTCTATCAGTTCTTGATTCCACTTGGAGGTTCTTGATTCCACTTGGAGATTGGGAACCTCTTACTCATCACTAGTCAAATTCACTGAGGCAAGTGTCATTGAGGAAGATTCTGGAAGCTTCCTGGGTCTTGACACCTCTTGGAATGAACTTGCCATTTGTCAACTCTCGCTCAGTGCACCCTGGTAGTGCCTCTACCTGTGTTGCAGTGCAGGTAGCCAGTGTTGACTTTGAATTTCAGCGCAGACAGCTAGTGGAGCCACTGAATTGATCCTGAATTGACTTGTTTTTGAGCAGTTTCTGGTGGAGAACTTCTGTGAATTGCTATGGTTTGTTAGCCTTGTTCCTCTAGGGGTAGGAACAACATGTTTAGGGACTTTGGATCCCTTAGATTATGGACATTTCATGCTTATAGCTGTAAGGCACAAAAATGTCTATAACAGGACAGAGGCAACCCCTCTAGCCCTAGAGTGGGTCTAGTCACAAACAAGGACAAATCAACAATAGCTTTCCTTAAATAGTTCAAGTTGGAGGCCTACCTCAACCGGTGGTCGATGGAGTTACGTTGCGCTGCTCCAGCTTCTGCTTCCTTCTCCTAATGAATAATCAACCTGAAACAATGCAAAGGAAATACAACAAAGCACATAACCGAAACAACAATGATCTATCTACTCATAAAGTCAAGAAGTCATGAGCTATCAAGTACATTACATACAACACATAGGAAAACATCATTGATTGCATTAATTATGAATTAGAGTAAGCTTACAACCAAGGTCTTGACGTCACAAGCCTTCTCAGAGGGATCTAGCCAGCATGTTCTTCAAGCATTCACTCTATGAAGATTGATCTCCCAATACACAAGTCTCTTTCACTCACAAGTTTTACACAAGATCAAAGGCACTTCACAACCTTCCTCAAGCTATCAACAAACCCACACTTGTCACACTCACACCAGTTATCTAGCAAACTCACAGTACTATCGGCAGCACTCCAAAGACTAAGAATTCCAAACTAGCCGCACATAGCAATGGTGAGAGTTTAAAATAGGAGAGGGAGTCTCCATGAAAGGTGGGACGATGAGCTTATCTCCAATAAAGGTAGCACAAATGACGGAACATCCATGCCAGAGAAAGGAGGGCGACATAAACAAGGCCAACAACTAGGTCTGGAGTCATCTGGAAGGTCGAATGTTGGAACAAATTCGCCCAATGTGGATCATCGCGAGCACATAACTGGTCTACCAAGCTGACATCGCTTCTGAATAACGTAGATAGTCATGTCATCGCGGGAAACTACAAGAGACAGTTGCGCTGGGACATGAAATTCGACCATCGCGGGAATCACGTGTACTTTGACGATGGCAGTGCTTCTGGACTGTTTTAGAGATCTCATCAGCACGTTTATTTGGCCAACAGACGTGATGAGGCAGAAACTTTAGAAAAGTTGGTCATTTGGCAACATCAGAGAGAATGAGCATGAACGACTTTGGACTCATGACACCGTAGGAAGACTGGAGTGAAGACAGTGACAAATTACTATGTAACAAGGGGTTTCCTTAGTTGGTAGACTTAGGAATTGTTGCCATTAGTCTCAACCTATGATCTACTAAGGAGTATTTCCATGGGAAGTATATTATTCTGCGGTCAATTAATTTTTGAAATTATAAAGAAATAAATCACAAAATGGTTTACCAAGTATCTGTGAACCGCTATATACACCTTAGCGGAACCAAGGACTTAACATATAGTGGTCAATCTCCCTGAATTTTGTGTTCGGTGTATCACGCCTACAACGCAGTTGAGTCGGTTACCTGTGGCTAAAGGATAACAACCTAGTGGGGCCTCCCAATATATATGCGACAGTGCGGGGAGAACAAGTATGTCTTAGTGTTATATAATGTGTAATAGTTCGATGAGAGAATTTCCATATACTTATCATGCATCGAGCACCTTTGATATACCCGAAAGTACTGGAGAACGGTCCTATTCACTTCCCTACATGGAATGGGATTTCAGCCCCGGGATACAACGCTGGAAAACAATGATAGCTGCTACATTTTACGACACTAGAACACGTCTCTAGTCTAGACCTCTAAATTTTTTTCGTTAATGACAAATTCTCCTTAGGTTCATTTAGGTGAATTTTAAGTTGATCTTCAATTAAGTTTTGGTTTTAAGGCTCAAAATGATGTCACCTAAACACCTATGATGCAATATAGCATGAAGAAAATGATTATTTTTCAATTCGATGAAATCTATCTAACATAAGGAAGAGGTTCAAACATTGAAGCAATAATCAAGTACGCATCAAACAAATCTTTTTATCATTCACATTCTCTTTCCAATAAACCCAGCAAAATTAAAATGAAATTCAATTCGTTAACATGCATCCGCATGAATCTTTCACTTTCCCTTTCTATGCACTATAATGCACTTCTTTCATCTTTCATAATCAAGCAATGTGATCTATGTTTAATTATAAACCAAAATGACTTTTCAATGCAAATTATCCTAATTGAATTTGAAAAGAAAATTTTGAAGTAAAAGCTAAAACAAATGGAAATGTTGTTCCTTAATGATTCCCAAAAGAACAAACAACGCTTAATCAACAGCAAAACCAATATCCCAATGACACAAACAAGAAGCAAGAGATGAATCCAATTGACCTAAAAATCTAAGAACTCAATCAAACCTCACTTCTAGTACTTTAAAACAAATGGGATGAATTTTGAAAATAATCAAGACAATCAGCAAAACACTGAAAAATCTAAGCACACAGGATAGGGAAAGACCTTAGAAGTCATGTCACACTTGACCCTACTGACAGAAACCCTAAATTTTCTCAACTTTTAGGGATTAGTACGACCGTTATAGTCAAACCTATGCTGACATGGGTTTCAACATGACTATTATTGAAGAATCCATGCTAGCAGCGCGACTGTTCCAAGCAAAAATGTGTTGGACAAGAAAAACTTGCAAGAACAACAAGAATTTAAACAAGTAGTCTAGACTTAACACTCTAAAGTAGTGATCACTCAAAGGGCAGACCTATACATAATCCAAATGACTGATAATTCAATGATTGGCCAAATTGATCAAAATACTAAATCGAAGAAAGAGGTTGAAAAAGTTATAGGTTCCCCAGCGAAGTCACCATTTTGTTTTGAAGACAATCCCTTCTATTGACAGAAGCAATCTCTCTAGTCCTATGAGAGGATCTAGCAACAAACCGGAAAAACTGGTGCGGGATTTCCTAGTTTATGTTCAAAAATGCAAAATGAGAGAGAGAAACCTACCTCACTCTGATGCTAAGCACTCAACCTTTGATGATGATCTAGATCCCTTAGTTTCCAAGCTTTCTCCTTTCTATTCCTTGCATATGAATACCTACAATAGAGATCAAAAGACAACAAGAGATACAAGAGCATACATAGTAAAATTCAAACATAAACTACATGACAGATCAAGGAGCATCATGCTAAATGAATAAAGATTAATACACTTATGGAAAGTAAACACCAGATGTATTTATTAATCAATCAAAAAGGTAATCATACAATTATTGCCTTGATGTTGGAGATCTCCTTTGTAGTGGATTTCCAGGTCCAAGCCAAGACCATTCAAGCACTCCTGCTCCTTAGTTAAATGGGAATCATTTGGGCATCGTTTCAGTGTAGGAATGTAGGCAAGCAATGACCAAATATTTGGGATGGAAGGGACTTGATTTATAGGAAGGGAGAGGGCATTAGGGATACACAAAAGAGGGAGGAAGGTCCACATCACAAGGGGAAGATCACTAAGGGTAGGATCAAGGACTCAAAATGGGAGAACGCGACCATATCTCTATCCAACAACATCCAACTCATTGTTCTTGAAGATTCTAGCAGGCAAAGATTCTCCTCCACTTTAGGAAAGACTGCTATAAGAGGTTTAGCATGGGTTTTTACATCAAAAGTTGCACTAGCAGCGCTAGGTTAACATGTTGCAAACAAGCCATCAGCACGGGCCACTAGTGGTGCAAAGTGCATTGATCCTGAAAACTAGGGTTTCAAGAAAATTTCTCTAGAATTCTCTCAGGGGCAGCTCTTGTGATGAAGGAAAGTGTTCCCTCTGTGGACAGAGGCAACCCCTCTAGCCCTAGAGTGGGTCTAGTCACAAACAAGGACAGATCAACAATAGCTTTCCTTAAACAATCATAGTTGGAGGCCTACCTCAACCGGTGGTCAATGGAGTTCCGTTGCATTGCTCCAGCTTCCGCTTCCTTCTCCTAATGAGTAATCAACTTGAAACAATGCAAAGGAAATACCACAAATCACGTAACTAGAACAACAATGATCTATTTACTCACGAAATCAAGAAGTCATGAGCTATCAAGTACATTACATACAAGACATAGGAAAACATCATTGATTGCATTAATCATGAAATAAGAGTAAGCTTACAACCAAAGTCTTGACATCACAAGCCTGCTCAGAGGGATCCAGCTAGCATGTTCCTCAAGCATTCACTCTTGAATATGGATCTCCCAATACACAAGTCTCTCTCACTCACAAGTTTTACACAAGATCAAAGGCACTTCACAACCTTCCACAAGCTATCAACAATCCCACACTTGTCACACTCACACCAGCTATCTAGCAAACTCACAATAACTAACAGCACTATCAACAATCACTCCAAATACTAAGAACTCCAAAAACTAGCAGCACATAGCAATGGTGAGAGTTTAAATAGGAGAAGAAGTCTCCATGAAAGGTGGGAGAGTAAGCTTATCTCCAAGGAAGGTAGCACAAATTACGAAACAGCCACGCCAGAGAAAGGAGGGCAACATAAACTAGGCCAACAACCAGGTCTGGAGTCATCTAGAAGACTGGCTATTGGAACAAATTTGTCCAATCTAGATCATTGCGGGCACATAACTGGCCTGCCACGCTGACATCTCTATTAAATAACGTAGACAGTCAAGTCATCGCGGAATATTACAAGCAACAGTTGCGCTGGCACATAAAATCCGACCATTGCGAGAATCAGGTGTACTTCCGCGATGGCAGCACTTCTGGACTATTTTGGAGCACCCTTCAGCGCGTTTATTAAGCCAACAGACACGATGAGGTAGAAACCTTTGGAATAGTGGGTCATTTGGCAACATCAGAGAGCATTTGTCTAACATGAGCATGTATGACTTGGACACATGACACAGTAGGAAGACTGGAGTGAAGACAATGACAAATTACTGTGTAACAGATGCCCCCTAAAGTATGAAGCCCGAGAGAGAGGGAGGGGTGAAATGCTTTACGAAACTAACTGAGATGGAACACCATCTGGAATAACCTGCATGCAAGTACAACTGATATCTCTGATAATGAAATACATGTAGTCTAGGCATGGACGCAGGAATCCAAAAAACATACGAAGTAGGTCTGTGGTATGGATGCAGCCATCCATCAATGAGTCATGTAATCATAAACCAATCCACGCAGCCCGAACATGTGTAATCTGAGTTCGGGGTCTTGAACCCATCCGATCATAGTACAAATCCTAACATGCGAATAGATATGCTGAAGTCGAGCATGATAAAACATTGCTTGATTACCGGTCAATGATGAAAACCGTTAACAAGCGTCAGAGAAACCACCAATAATGCCAATGGCTCTCAAGGCACTGTCTAGCACAATCCACGAAGTGTGAAGAAGGAGCTGAAGTTGAACACTCATGGAATCACCCAATCGACGACCAATGATGAAAGTCGACTGTCAGGTGTGAAGAACTTGCCATTGAGGCATGCAAGCTCTAAGGTACCAAAGGGTATCTCTAGATCAATCTCCTGGATAATGAGCTGATGTCGACAGGAGACAACCCGTCGCAGGAGGGCCATAATGTTTCCCCCATCAATGACACGAGATAAGGAACAAGAGGTAGAGGGCAAAACAGCGTATCAAAGGAGAAGGTGAGGGTGTAAAATGTAGAAGGATTATACTCTTGAACATGTCAGCGACATGACTCCGGAGGGTGGCAGCATTCAGGCACCAAGGGATCAGAGGCTCAAAGGAGACGACATGAATCGAATGGAATGAGGCTAGAATGATAACCCAAACCCATGGAAGGCCAAATGACGATGTATGGATGTCCCAACCCGACAAGAAGCAAAAGTGTCAATGTTCAAGAGTGACTACCTGCCATAGACAACCAATGATAAACCTGTTGTTGAGTCCAACCTAGTAATAGTTTAACGAGCCTTAGGAAGGAGAAGCTCGAGTCTCGTCATGGTGACGAGTCCAATGTGGTCAGGGTTTAACGAGTTCGACATAGGTAAAACTCAGAGTCATTTTCATGTTAAGAGAGTTTGAAAAAGACATGGAAAAGAAAACTCCAGGGGGGTCCTTTTTTGTAGGGTTGTGTCTCTCGAGCCCGAAAAAGTATAAAATGATACTCGAAAGAACTGCCCAACCATTACGATCGAGGAGTACTTTTCGTAAGAAGTGACTTTGACCCGAAAAAGTAGAAAAGCGGTCGGAAGTACGTCGTTTCGTAACCGATAACGAGCTTGAAACGACAAAAACCAGCAATATTTTTGTGTTTAAACAGTCGGAAAAGAGCTTAAAGGCGACCGCCTCTTATTTCTTTTAATGAGTCAAGAGGAACAACTCGGCTATCTTTTCATCTTTAAATGGTTGGAAAAGAGCTAAAAGCAAACCTCCATTTTTATTCTCTTTAACGAGTCAAAAAGGGAAAAATACTCGGCAATCTTTTCATCTTTTACGAGTTAGAAAAGAGCTTAAAGGAGACTTGTCCTAGAGGAACGAGTGGTATAAAGGGTAGCAACTGGTTCAGGTAATGGTGGAACTGCTCAAAACATGTAATGGTCAAGAGGCTAGCTAATGAAACCACTCATCAATGCAGTTCCTCAGGAAAGGATAAACAACCAAGTGAAAGCAAATGATTAGCCAAAGAGATGTTGGCGATGGAATGAAACAACCAAGGCTCATCTAGAAAAATTTAGCGGATAAAAATGACAATCACGAGATGTAAATGAGGTATGGGTTCATTTTTACACAAGCTTGAACCATGGAGAACTCTGCTTAGATTCAGTTTCATGTTCACATAAGCTTGAAATGAAAAGTTATGCTTGTTATAAGTTCGCATGCCCCCAGCATAATAAAGCAAATCAAGGTACATGCCCCCCAAGCTTCATTGCGTTCAATGAGGTGGATGGAATAAAGGTTCACTTTCAAGATCTTGGAAAGACTCGACTTGGATATTACGAGATATTAATCAAAGATTCGATTTGGAAAAGGAGGAGTTGTTTCATTTTTTAATGAGGTTGACACAGTAAAAGAACTATCCTCATAACCCTTGTTTCATTTTTTAACGAGCTTGACACAAGATCAGGAACTATGCTCGACACTCCTTGTTTCATTTTTTAACAAGGTTGACACAGGAACAAACTATCCCCTTGCACCTTGTTTCATTTTTTAACGAGGTCAACACAAGATCAGAACTATCCTCGGCTATCTGTTCATAGGCCATCCGAGAACATGGCTCTCAAGAGGTCTTCATGGGATGGAAGAAACACATGCTGGGAGGAATAAATGTCATGATGCACCAATGACAGATCAGGTTCCAATGCCCCCAGTACATTATGTACCAGACCATCTGCATGATCATCAGTAGAGGCGGAGACAGAACGGGTAGCCACATAATTGACCTATGGCAAGGAAAGCACTGCTTGTGAGCAGGAACCGAGAGGGGATGACTGCTGCGCAGGAGGCACCGAGGGACTAAAGAACGATGATTGATCTATAGTCACTATTCTTCCCTCGTGTGGAAAACAAGCCACACGAAAAAGTGAAGAGATGAGGGCCCCCATGGCATAAACATAGTCACGACCAAGGAGAATATTGAAATCTAAAGCACCTTGGACAACCATGACGTCTATATAGACGGTTTTGCCCCCCAAAGTAACAGGAAGCTTCGGGAGGATCCCTAAAGGTTGACTGGCTCCTCCGTCAAACGCTAACAGATTTTGTGTGACCGGCACAAGCTGTGGGGAACCCAAAGCTTGCCAAGTAGTGGAAGGCATAAGACTAACAGACACACCCTCATCCAGGACAGTGCCAGGTACTACCTTATCGTAGGCGTGTAATCTAATCTCAAAAGGCACATAGGATGGAAGGCAGAAAGCATTCAAGTGACTCCAATCGAAGGAAACGACCAAACTACTTGGTGGGGGAATCGGATGATTGCCCCCCCGCTCTACAGGAACTGAACGACTCTCTGGATCAACTGGGAAAGGAGAGTCGTTTTCAGACTCGGGAGAATATGATGAGACGAGAAGAACATGAGCATGGTGCTCTTTCAAAATAGAGTGATCAACAGGTGGTGAACCCAAGTTGACACTCTCACCAACCAATGGTTGGTCTGGAACAGGCTTAGCACAGCCAGGCTCGGAAGGAGGAGAATGGACAAGAGAAGAATCTAAGTCATCCTCTTTGTCGATGGGGGGAGGGTCTGAAGAGAGCTTATGATAACGAATGGAGAGTTGGGGTGAAGAAGCTGTAAGACTTTCCAAAACGGCGGAAGCTTTATCCATGAGCGGAAAAAGGTGAAGGGGATGATTGCCTTCACACAGTCTACAGGGGAATCGAATCTTCCCTTCCTTCTTATTGTTTCTGGTTTATAGGATAGCATCACCTTGAGCTTAAAAGGATGATGAGGGATGAGCCAGATCGTGAGACCATACTTCTAGGATCCTAGGAATGCCAGGACAATCACGAAGAAGATGGTCACCCTTGCACAATTTATAAGGAAACTTAACCTTTCGCGAAGGAGCAGAAGGTGTTCCGACCTGAGATGGACTTGGAGCAGTAGCTGCACAGGTGGCCTCACATTTATCAGACTTCTTCTTCTTCATCATCATCTTCTTCTTCTTCTTAGTCTCCTGGTTACTAGATATGGAGCTTTCACCATGCGAAGGAGGAGAGGAGGAGGAGGAAACAGGGGAAGAAGGCGTAGGCTCAACCTTGGAATCAACATGTCATGGTTCAAACGAAGGAGATGGTGGAACAGGAGTCATGACGCTCACGACCACCGAGGTTGCAAACAACCACACGTGCAAACCGATGGTTAACCCAGGCAAGGACAGTGTTGCCATATACGAAGCACCAGAATTTCCAAATGAGGGAAACGAACCAAGATTTCCATCTGGGGGAAAACCTTGGCCGGTAGACTTGGGGAATGTTTCCATCGAGAACGAGAAAGAACCATACTCAATCTAACACAAACAAGATCTAACAGGGTAAATGTGAATCACGGATAAATAAATTTTAAGACACAAGAACAAAACTTGACCTTTTCATTTTTAAAGAGTCGAGAAAAGGACAAAAGATGACTCTAGTCGCCTTCGAATATTTAATTGGCCTGAAGTGACAAGTGCTCAAATGGACCTTTTCTTTTAGGGAGTCTGAAAAGGAATGAAAGTGACTACTCTGGAGAACTAGGCAAAAGGTTTACCAGACAAATCCGTAAAACTGCATATACACCTTGGCAGTCATATGAAAACCAAGGACTTTCCGTACTGTAGTAAATCTTCCCGAATGCTGTGTTCGGTGCATTATGGCTTGTAAGGTGACAGACACGACTTCCTATGGATAAAGGATTGATAACCTACTGGGGTCCCCCAGCATATATTTGACAGTACATGGGAGCACAAATCTGTGCTAGACCACTATTGAGTCACAAAAGGAGGAATCACCCAACCTTGAGTGAAAACAAAAGTGACTAGGTTTAATGACATCGAAGCACGTCTCTAGCCTAGACCTCTAAATGTGTGCATTATGTTCCAATGCGTTGTTAGATTTATTCAGTTCATTTTAAAGTTGATCTCGGATTATGTTTCAGTTTTCAGGCCTTACCGTATGTATATAACAAAACCTAGGATGCATGTAGAATGAATGAAATATCCTTTTTCTTCAATGAACACCTACCTACGGGAGGATAGAGAGTTCATTCCCAAACCAAGACAAGTGAATGCAAACACTAAGAAACGCAATGCATCAATACAATAATTTCACGATGCATCGATACTACTAATGAAAGATTGAAATTCGCTTTCCAATTTCTCAAACATGAAAATTCGTAATGCAAATGTACGTTCACTTTCGTATGCTAAATGAATGCAAACAAGCAAGTGTGAACTGATTGATTCAAACAATTGTGATCTATGCTTGGTAGTGAAGAAATTGAATCAACATAAAAAAATTGGTTCAATAATCGACACTAAAAATCAACCAGAAATAAGCAGTGATAAAGCCTCAAGCAAATCAATAAGAGCGTAGTGGATGAACCTTGAACAGACAAGTAACCCAAGCAAACGGTTTCTCGACGAAACTTCTAAAGGGCTAGGTCACATGGTCTAAAAACACAAGACTCACTAAATGAAATCAAAGAGACAATGCCCCTAATCAAAAGCAATTAAAAAAAGCTAATGAGAGACAAGAAACAACAGGGGATAAGCAAGATTGATGAATTCAGGAGGTAAAGTTATAAAAACAAATTTTCAGGAATCATCGCAAGTGTTACGCAGACAACTAGAGATGTCATCGCAAGTTTAGATACCATCGCTGGTGATGGACAGACAACTCGAGATGTCATCGTAAATTTTACACTGACAACCCGAGATGATCGCGGAAAAACACCTATTTTCTACGATGATGCGATTTCAAGAGTCATCGCAGGAATTAAGCTAGCAACCCGGGATCATCGCGGGTAAAAAGCTACAAATTGGTGATGACATCACGACTGTTAGGCTTTTTTCCACGATGATGCAAAAAAAATGACAAATGAACAAAAACTCCCAAACCAAAACCAGTCAACCCTTCAATCAAATAAGGGTATTTCCCAGATCAACCTAGGAAACTCAAAAGACTGATAATTAATCCCAAAAATTCAAGAGAGACCAAATCAAAAAATCAAGACAAGAGTAAATAAGAAAAGAACAAAGGCCAAGCTCCCCAGTGGAGTCGCCAATTTGTGATGCAGGAAAGTGTTCCCTCTGCGGATAGAGGCAACCCCTATAGCCCTAGAGTGGGTCTAGTCACAAACAAGGACAGATCAAAAATAGCTTTCCTTAAATAGTCATAGTTGGAGGCCTACCTCAACCGGTGGTCGATGGAGTTCCGTTGCACTGCTCCAGCTTCCGCTTCCTTCTCCTAATGAGTAATCAACCTAAAACAATGCAAAGGAAATACAACAAAGCACGTAACTAGAACAACAATGATCTATTTACTCACAAAGTCAAGAAGTCCATAGCTATCAAGTACATTACATACAAGACATAGGAAAACATCATTGATTGCATTAATCATGAAATAAGAGTAAGCTTACAACCAAAGTCTTGACGTCACAAGCCTACTCAGAGGGATCCAGCCGACATGTTCCTCAAGCATTCACTCTTGAAGATGGATCTCCCAATACACAAGTCTCTCTCACTCACAAGTTTTACACAAGATCAAAGGCACTTCACAACCTTCCACAAGCTATCAACAATCCCACACTTGTCACACTCACACCAGCTATCTAGCAAACTCAAAGTACTAACAACACTATCAGCAATCACTCCAAACACTAAGAACTCCAAAAACTAGCAGCACATAGCAATGGTGAGAGTTTAAATAATAGAAGGAGTCTCCATGAAAGGTGGGAGAGTGAGCTTATCTCCAAGGAAGGTAGCATAAATGACGGAACAACCATGCCAGAGAAAGGAGGGCGACATAAACTAGGCCAACAACCAGGTCTGGAGTCATCTGGTAGGCCAACTGTTGGAACAAATTCACCCAATTTGGATCATCGTGGGCACATAACTAGCCTGCCACGCTGACATCGCTATTAAATAACGTAGCCAGTCAAGTCATTGTGGCATATTACCAATGAGACTTGCACTAGCACATAAAATCTGACCATCGCGGGAATCAGGTGTACTTCCGCGATGGCAGTGCTTCTGGGCTATTTTGGAGTGCCCTTCAGCGCGTTTATTAAGCCAACAGATGCAATGAGGCAGAAACCTTTGGAAAAGTGGGTCATTTGGCAACATCAGAGAGAATTTGACTAACATGAGCATGTATGACTTGGACACATGACACAGTAGGAAGACTAGAGTGAAGACAGTGACAAATTACTATGTAACAGCTCTTCTTCTATTCCTTAGGGATGTTTGTGTATGTATTTCATGGTGAGTTCTCTTTGATAGTTTTCATCATTTTGAAACTTCAGGATATGGGACGAGAAGTGTGACAAAATATTGTGTAATGGTGTGTTGGAAGACGATCTCGGTTAGTTGCTCCACTCCAATCTATAGTAATGGAAGAACCATTTCAACAATGTGGGTTGGATTTCATTGGAGAGATCGTACGACACTCATCAAAACAACACAGGTATATCCTCACAGCTATAAACTATTTCATGAGGTGGGCAGAATCCATTCCGTTACGGAAAATCAATGATGAGAGGTAATATAGTTTGTCAATTAGTACATCGTGACCAAGTTCAGTGCTCCAACCTCCGTTGTTTCTTATAATTCTACTTATTTATCATATTTAAGGTTATATGATTTTTCTTTGGAAAATGGCATTGTTTTGAAAGATTAATCTAACTATTACCCCCAAGACAATGGCCTAGCAAAGTCCACCAACAAAAACTTGATCTACATTATCAAGAAAACCTTGTTGTCACACCGAAGGAACTCACACAACACCCTAAACAATTCCTTGTGAGCCAACTGTGTCACCCTGAAAACATCTTTTGGAACATCCCCTTATTTCCTACTCTATGGGAAAGAATCCACTTTACCGTCGAACTTGTACCTACCCACTCTCTAGTTTTCGCAAGGGTCACGAGGCACACCTTGCCCTACCATGAAAAGTTTAATTGACACCCTTCTTAAGCTGGAGGAATAAAGTTAGAAGGTTAGAGAGAATCTTTCCATGCATCAAAGCCGAATCAAGAGTTGGTTTGATAAAAAAATCCACTAGGAGTAATGAGTTTAATGTCGGTGACCTTGTCCTCAAATGGGATAAAGCTCATGAGGACAAAGGTAAACACAGCAAATTTCAAGCCTTCTGGATTGGTCCCTTTTAGGTGAAGGAGAAGTGTTACACTAAAATTTGTCACCATGACTATTTGCAGTCAGTATGGCTCCATCAATAACCATATTGTCCTCCTTGGAAAGTCTTATACCTCTGCTCCTCATGTCAAACTCCAAAAAAGAGAGAAAGCCTTTAAAAAATCAATATAACTCTGGTTCCGCACTTTCTCTTACTCTTACCTGCGGTCACGCACCTTAAGTACATAATACCTACGTACTTGTATGCTCTGTCTGTAAAGGGGTGGGCGCGTACCCCTGTAAAAGTCAAAAGGCGCAAGTTTTACTTCAAAAAACTTACTTGCGGTCGATTCTAGAGCATTCTAGAAGATGGTTTGACGTGGATTGAGCGCCTCCAGATGGTTCATGCATCCCAATGAAAGAGGAACTTATCCCATGAAGAGGGGAGCCATCCCTTTGAAAGAAGGGCTTATTCCATTGATGGTGGACCTGTTTAACTTCCTCCAAAGCATTATAAATACAGGCATTGGGCCAGAGGCAAGGGAGGTTGAAAGCTGAACATTCCTAAGGGTAGATGCTATTGAAATTAGGACTCCCTTATAGAGCTTGAGAGGAGATATCCCATTCCTTTCTTAGCTTCATTTGGAAGTGGGTGAGCTGATCAAAGTAGAGGAGAACTCTTGCTGGACCTTGGGAGGGACCTGCACAACACCAAGGCATTGGTTGTAAGGTTTCTCTTGTTTCCAATTAATACAATTAAGTTCATTTTTCTCAACAAGTTGTTATATATAATTTGTTTCATAAACTCCTTGGTCTTTATGATGAATATGTTTTATTATATGAGTTATTCAGGTGCTATGTAATCGTTTGCTTGTTTGTGTATGTAGGCTTCAAGGAGAAGGAGCTCATCTGGATTGAAGAGGCTTCGCTGCTACAAACAGCGTTGGACTAAAGGTAAGCCTTAAAACACCTGGTTTCTTTTATTTTAAATGCATATTTAGGGAAAGATAGTACTTGATTATTTTGTTTGTCACTAGAAAAGCCTTGTTTTCTAGGGAGGTCGGTTTTGTCCACAAAATTGACTCTTTCCGCATGACAAAATGGCGACTCCACTGGGGACTTGATTGTTTTCTTTGTCTATACTTTGACCTGAGAAATTGTATTTTCTGTTTCTATTTTTGACTTGATGATTGTGGGATTGGGTGAATTTAGTTAATTTTGAGTTAGTTTTCATTTTTCATAGTTTTGGGAGAGGTACGCACCCTCTGAGTTAAGCACAGTGTGTACCTCTGCGCACTTTTGCTTTGTGTAGAGTGTGGACGCACCTGTGTAAATAGGTTGCCTGCGTACCCTGTCAAAAATTTGAAAAATTTTAAATTTTCCTCCTTTTTATCAATTTAGAATTTGTTTATAGGTTTTAGCCATTGCCCAGAGCTTCTTGTTCCTTGTCAAAAACTTTCCTTGGTTAATTTCATTGTCATTCCTGCTTTAAGCTTTTATCAATTGGGTGTTTTGAGACTCTTTTTTGAGAAATTCTTAATTTGATTTCCTTTGGTCATTACTTGGGGGGCTAAATTGTGTATGAGTGTTAATCGCCTTTGAGTGTTTTTATTTTTGATCTTTGGAACTCTCACCCAATTTTCTCGAATTTCACTTGATTGGTTCTTAGATTACATTAGAATCATCTTGTGTTTGAGAATTCTCTTGCATAGATCACATTTGCATAATTAGAACTCTCATTTTCAAAATATGAATGAAAAGTGTGCATAGATTACATTTGCATACTATTCATGTGAACTGTGCATAGATTACAATTGCATAGTTTACATTCTGAAAAATCAATCATAGATTTAGATCAGTTTCTTTGATTTGAATTTACATATTTTTATGCTTGTCTTTAACACATAAAAATAAAAATAAAAAAGGTTTTGAAATTGATTTTCATTAGTTTTTCTTGATGAAATTAGTGCATTAGAGAATTTGTTATATTTTCTCTTAGTGATCAATTTTTGCATTGTTGGAAGTAAATGGAAACTCTCTCCTTACTTTAGTTAGGATTCATCGAATTGAAAAGATTACATTATCATATTCGATTGCATTCAGTTTTGGGTTGGGTTATAACACCATTGGTTTCATAATCATTTACCCATTTGAGTAATAACAGCCTTAATAACACAGCGCTTAATTAAAATTTATCTAGTAATTTTTACATTTTTAGGGCTCTTTCCACCAATCTAGCTTAGGCTAGTGTCTTGGAGTATGGAGTAATTAACTCTCCAAGACAGTAAAACAAACAAGTAGTTGTATCTTGTGGTAGGAAGAAATCCAACTGTTGCATTTATGCTCTGGGAAAGCTCCTCTTAAAAGAGAAGCACGAGATCGTGTCCGAACCAGTGTCGGAATCAATCCTTCCTCATTGGGAACAACGCCAGATATTCACGTATTAAAAATGGTAAACCTCGGGTTAACCATTGTCGAGGAGCCTGGGGTCACTTGTTGGTAAACCTTGGATTATGTCAAGGAACCTTCAAGGGGATTGAGCTTGCTACTCTGCCCTTGCGTGCGTATCGGATCGTAGACTATTCCCCCAGGTATACTTGTTTCAGTTGGTAACCTTAGTGGCCATATTCTTTAGGATTCTTCCTAAAGGTGACAGTGGTGGGAAGATCCCACTGTACCTGGAGCAGACGTCGGCTAGACTCACTTGGATTTTCTGGGGGGTTCTCTTCACTCGAGATGGTTAAGTGGAGAAACTTGTGCCAGTCTATTCATTAAGCAAGTTGCCAGGGTAACTATTCCAACTGCCATTTCTGTATTGAACTCTGCGACGTTGGATTTCATCACCAACTAGTGTTTTCAGTACGGAAAGTTACTATTTGTGTGTGGTTTGACTCCTAGATTTGATAGTGCGTGTTAATTTGTTTGTTTTTTCTTTTAGAGACCATAGCTACGAATTGTGAATTGTTAATTTTAGTTTTAAATTGTTAATAAAATTCACTGAAGTTGAATATAATGGCAACTGTTCCGGAATTTACCAACCTAGGAACCCCTCTTAAAGAGGATCCTAGTACTTTTCCTTTCCTTGGAAATGTTGGTCCTCCTTATATGGCTACTTTGTCATTACCTGGATTTACTATAGGTTTACCGATATGGTTATTTTCAACTTCGTTAGCCCCAAATACTCCAATTGTTCCACCTCAACTGAATGCTTCACCTCAACAGAGTTCACCATCTCAACATCACCAACCTTCTGTTGACCCTTTACCTTCTTCACCTAATTTTTCTTCCTCCATTTCTTCCTCTTCACTTGGTAAAAGCCTTGACGCTAGTAGCCAGGTGTCTAAGAAGAAGAAGAAAGGGAAGAAGAAGAAGAAGAAGAAGAAGCAAGATAAGAAAGAAGTCAACCAACCAACCACGACTGTAAGTGTTAGTTGTGTTGAGGAAAACTCCGACATGCATCGTAAACCCTAATACCCTTCCAGGCTTTGTAAGGGTGACCACTTCCTTATCAATTGTCCTGGTATTCCAAAGGTCTTGGAAGTATGGTCAGAAAAATCTCATCAACTTTCCATTGATCCATCAACCAGTGATATTCAGGTTTCTGGGAAAAAGGGTAAAGTTAGGTTTCCTTGTAAGTTATGCAAAGGGAGTCATCAAACTCACATTTGCCCTCACATGGATGAAGCCTCAACATTGTTGGAAAACCTTACTGTTCCACAGCAAGAATTTCCAACTGGTTACCGTAAACTTTCTCCCAGCCTACTGTCAACTGACGGAGTGATTGATCCAATTTCAAGTACAGTCGATCACACTCTTCCATTGGAGAGTGAAACTCATGTCACTCAGGTTGATGGTCCATTAGTTGATCAAGTGGTCGATTCAATTTCACATTCGGTCGATCCCACTTTCCCTTTAGAGAGTGAACTTCATACCGCTCAGGTTCTTTTTGTTACATCAGATTCTTCTACGCCGGGGGGCATTTCACCTATTTCTATAGAACCCCCTCCAAGTACTGAGGTCTTTTCCTTTGATTGGAATAGACTGACAGAACCTCATCTTCCTTCCTCCATACCTTTCCAAATCATTGTCAAGGCTGGTGGTAGGGACATACATCGTACTCAGGTAGATGAAGGTGCTTCTGTTAGTATTTTATCCTCAACTGTTTGGAAAGCTTTGGGTTCCCCTCAACTTGCGCCTATTATGCAGAATCTGAAAGCTTTTAACAGAACCATTAGTGAACCTTTAGGGATCCTTCCTAAGTTTTCTATTACCTTGGAAGGTAAAACTGTCTGTATTGATCTTATGGTAGTTCGAGGTCCCTTGGATTTCAATTTACTCCTTGGGCGAAACTATGTTTATGCAATGAAAGCTGTCGTATCGACACTCTTTCGCGTGATGTCTTTCCCTCACAATGGAAATATTGTGACTGTAGACCAGCTTTCGTTCCCTAGTCTTGTTTCAACTACAAATAATATGACACCCCTAAATGTTCTTGATTCTAAAGTGGTATCTACCCCACCACGGGTTAATTATGTGGCATTTGGTCCCATGTTTTTAGTTACCGATGTAAGTGAGCCTCTCACCGTTTGCTCATCTTCCTTTGATTTAGATCTGGTAATTAACATGGAAAAATCTATGGGATTATTTGAACGCGATGTTCTTATCCCTTTTGAGTCCCTTGACATGTGTTCCTTCCAGAGAACTATTCTTCCTTCTGGTGAAGACCTCTTGGAAGCCATGATCAAGGTGTGTCCATTGACATGTCTCTCTTCCAGTTGGAAGCCATGATTAGTTGAAGCATATGAGCATAGTTCCTTGTCTTGTGTCAAGCTCGTTAAAAAATGAATCAAGGTTTTTAGAGCATAGTTCCTTGTCTTGTGTCAAGCTCGTTAAAAAATGAATCAAGGTTTTTAGAGTAGAGTTTTTTTGTTAGGTATATTGTAGAGAGTAGTTATGAGCATAGTTCCTTATCTTGTGTCAAGCTCGTTTAAAAAATGAAACAAGGGTTATGAGCATAGTTCCTTATCTTGTGTCAAGCTCGTTTAAAAAATGAAACAAGAGTTTTGAGGATAGTTCTTTTCCTGTATCAACCTCACTAAAAAATGAAACAACTCCCACAAGTCTTTCCAAGATCTTGAAAGTAAAGCTTCATTCCATCCATCTCATTGAATGCAATGAAGCTTGGGGGGCATGTACCTCGATTTGCGTCATTATGCTGGGGGCATGTGACCTTATAACAAGCATAGTTTTTCGTTTCAAGCTTGAGTAAACATGAAACCGAATCCGAGCATAGTTCTTTTCCTGTGTCAAGCTCGTTAAAAAATGAAACAAATCCTCCTTCAGTTTTGAGTCGAGAGTTTGGCTAGATCTCATAAATATTAAGTTGTATATTTAGGTTAGTTATTTCAGTTTTTTGCATAATTTTCTTACAGTTTTAGGTCAATTCTTTCAAATGATCTCGTAACTCAACCTTCATTTCATTTGTTAGCGCTTGAAATTTCACCTTAGGCTGAGAAAGGTAAACCTCAAGGCAACATCAAACCACTTAGCCTCATAACTAGCCCTACGGGGCAGGAGAGTGCTCTCTCCGGTCTATCTCGGTAAAATCTTCAATGGAATGAGATGACCAATAGGGTAACACTGATTTTAGGCTAGTAAACTGATCAAAAGGGTTGATTTGGGGTTTTTAGGGTTTTTGGTGGAAAATTGGGGAATGGCAATTTTGGGTGCGGGGATTGGACACAGTTTCTGCAGGGAGTTCTTTGGGGCGAGGTGGGAGACAGTATTGATGCTTTTGATTGAGGTGTATGGTCCAGAATGACAGGTGAGGAGCTAAGGAGAGCAAACAATAACTTTGAATTCTCCTTAAACAGTAGAAAACATTGAAATTAAACAAACTTAAAAGCGGAGCATGACAGTCATGAATTCTTACTTTAACACTTCGTTTGTTTAATGTGCAGAAGGAAAAGAAAGGAAATGATTCACATAACACACTTACAAGTACATAGATAAACACACCATCAATACATGTAACCACAAGAATCCCAAAAAGGACTGCAAAACCCTGGTCTTCCTTAGCCAAAAATTGCAGAGATACAATGAATAGTACAATGATAGCTTATCCCTCAAGAGTCCAACCATGAAAATGAGCAAGAAAGTACATAATATAGATGATCTAACCTCTTTCCCTACCTCCATGGGTCGAGCTCACTATCCTAGGAGCTGTTTCAACCACTTCTAAACTAAGCACTACAAACTAGGCAATCAAAACAACTTGCCTCTATAAGCTAGGAAACCAATTCATTCATTTAATATTTACCCTTTTCATGAATGAATCTTCTAGAAGTGTTACATAAGAGTAAAAGTGTCTTAAAAGTACAATAATTACATCAAAGAGAATCATAATTCACCCCAAAAAGTCAAATTGGGTCAAACTACGTTTTTCTGAGCTGTACAGTGCATTTTGGAAAAATCTGCCTGACGGGTCGCGCGCCTTTGGAGACACTTTTGGGGCACTTGAAGGTGTCCCAATTTGGCAAGAGTAGGCGTGTTGGAAAGGTCTGTGAGTCTACTTTCCAACCCGACTAGAATTTTTGAATTTGGAGTTCATTTGCCCTGTCAAAAATCAAATCTCCCAAGACTACTTTTTGTAACTCAAAAAAGTGGCAGAAAGTCATTTTTTGCTAGTTTTTTGACTTTCTGGAGGCCCAAAACTTAACCAAATCTCAAGTCCATCCATGAGCATGTGTAACTTTGCATGACAAATCTGGAAATGCTGAGTTTTTTCCAAATGGAGTTGCCATGATGAAGGGTCGCGCGGGGGGTGAGATCCGTTAATGAGCAAAAACCTGTAAATTGCCTCAAAAATAAAAATTGACCCAAAATTTTCAAAATTTCTTGGGATTTGTGCTGTGGCTGGGCTATTTAGTGCCTTGGTCCTTCAGTGAGGCCTCAGCCAAGATATGGATGGGATCGGGCCTCTTTCTCCCTTTTTGTGCCTTGGCCAACCGCCTTTGAAACATTTTCATCTTTGCCTTGCACACATGCATTATTGCCCAGTAATGGTTCTTCATGTTCCTCAGCAATTTCTTCTGTTGGTTGGCCTTAGCCAACAGCCTCTCCAAGTGTGCATTTACCCGGATGAGCATGGACTCTCGGTCAGCAGGCAATGGATCACCGAGTCTTCTCCGGTTCAAAATGCGGTCACTACGAATCCTCCACAGCTCATCAAGTGCTTGCTCATCTTCCAACTGTTTGTTGCGCTGCTCGAGGTATGTGATGGTCCATTGTGCCCCCTCTAATCTCCTCTGCAAGGCATCATTTTCAGCTCTGATATGCTGAATGATCTCCTTTGTCTCTCGGCTAGGAGAACTGACATCAAGATCAATGAGCTCCATATCCGGAACACCTGATGGTCCCTCATCAATCTTGGGTTGTTTTCCCCTCCCTAGTACCTGTGCTGGTGAAGAAAGCGAGGCCCCTTCCACCTGATGTGGAGATAACACTCGCTGAGTCGATGAAGAAGGCGAGACCCCTTCCACCTGCTGTGGAGAAAGTACTCGCCTGGCTGCTGCAAATAAGGCCCTCTGGCCTCCCTGATAAGTAACCAAAGGTGAGGAGCTGACATCTCTAGTGACAGGGATGTCATGCTGCTGTGATGGTCCTCCCTCCTCATGAATAACCTCAGGATGTGTCAGTGATGGTGTTGTGAAAATCTCATGAGAGATGAAATCCTCCCATGAGATGCCCTGCTGAGCCAACTGATGTAATACCACTAGTTGAATCAAACCATAATGATAAAGGCTCCTGTACTGTTGTGCCGGGGTCTTCCTCTGCATCATGGACACCATCTTCTCAATGTTCTGATAGAAGAAAATAGGGATGTTCATCATCCTCACTCGGGTGAAGTGCATCAAGAGGCGAATATGGTATGAATATACCTGTGAAAATATGCCCTCACAGGTAAAATAGTGCATGATGAGCCTCATCATGGGAGCATACTCACTCCTGAGAAACCTGAATGGAAACACACCTGCCAAATGTCTCATGAATGGTGGCCGGACAAAAGGCTCAAAGTGAACACTATCCAACACCTTGCGCTTATTCCATATCTCCCCGACATTTGGTATCCCTGTAGCCTGTGCAATCACCTCGGGTGTCAAAGTGAAGTCCACCCTGGCAAGGTTGACATGTCCATCATGCAAGTTTAGAACAAAAAGGCGAGCCAACTCTCGGTGGTGCTGAATCCGAGAGATCCTCTCGCAAAACTCATAACAAGACATGTACTGGAAACATGAAACTGCATAGGAAAAGCCTGTAAACTTGTCGAAGAAGTGGGCTCCTCTCTCCTGTGATGGCCACCTTTTCCACCCTTATGTGGCCTCCTCTGTACCTCAATCTCGGAAACGGATGCTTGGTCATCACTCTGCTCATATGTTTCGGTTTCTGACATTGTTTAAGAAGCAGAGTGGACAAAATGTACTGGTGTTTCTACCTTTAAAAGTGCTGATTTATTTGCTGTTTCAAGGGGACAAGGAACATGAGGGGAAAGTTAGGGAAGGGACATTTTTGAAAGGAAAATGGGAATACATGTATATAACAGGGAATTTAGGGAAAACATTGCAAAAAAAAATCATTGCATATGCATCATCAAATTCATGTGTTTACATGGGCATATGGAGAGGTAGGGTTATGGTTTGAGTTTTAGTGTTTAGGGATAGGGGTAGGGTTTGTATTTCTTTTACAAATTAGCAGGGGAAATTACATGGAAATACAAGGAAAGTGAAAAGGGGAAAGAGGAAAATAATTACAAGGGAAAAACCATGAAACAGCAATAAACCCTAGCACACTTTTACAATGTAACATACAGCCATATGGAGGTCTTGCTCTTGCACAATTTGATCTTCAACAACAAATGCATAATGTCCCTCTAATATAATCAGCAACCATTTCAAAGTTTGGAGAACCTACCTCAAGCAATTTGATGATTTGGAGGGTGCTTGAACGAATTTGCAGTTAGTTTGAAAGGGAGGTCGTTGACGGGTCGCGCGCCTCACCCAACGGGTCGCGCGCGCCTGACGGGTCGCGCCCGTTATGAAATTACACTGCGGGATGAGCTCTGACGGGTCGCGCGCCGTTGACGGGTCGCGCGCCTTGCCTGACGGGTCGCGCGCCTGTCCTGCTCCCCAATTTCGACCAGTTTCACTCAAAACCGCTTGGATGCTCGCCCAATCTCTCTTGCAAGTGTCTTGGATGCATAATGAGGGTAAAAGGAGGGAGATTGGGCTTATATAAGCTTTATTTGAATAAATTTCATGCTCAAACCCACTTTCTAATGTTTCTTTTTGACACTTTATAAAACTGACTTTTTTGGTTTCCTTTGTCCTGAAATTGACTCATTTAGTGCTTTTGCTTGATTCTTTTGCAGGGAGATCATCTGAGGGATCTTGGCAAGGGAGCCAGGGTTACATGCTGTCCTTTGAAAACTTTTGAATTTTTACATTTTTTGCAAAATCATTTAAAAATGACCTTGGCTTTAAAAACAGAGTTTTTAAATCCAAGGTGAAGATTAACTATACAAAAGAGAAATTTGCGAAGAAACACCATTAAAACCATCCCTTTGGCTTGCTGAGCACTTACTGACCTTCAGAGACATGACCTTGTAAACCATTTTGACCAAAACCCTAGACCTAGGAATTTGACCTCAAGACAAGACAAGACAAGCTTGAAAGTGACTAAGGACTGAAATGACCTGATCCATCAATGCCAAGAGGGGGACAAAGACAACAGCTCCTCCATCAGGTTTATGGCATGCCTAATGGGATGCAAAAATTGACACTGATGAGACACCTATTTATGCAAATGCAAAGAGCTTTGATCGCTGATGGAGGGCGACAAGACCGACTCTAACATCATCCAACTGGTTGAATGAAATGAAGCTAGGGGGAATGCGCTCTAGCAGTTATGCTTAGGGGGCATCAAGCACAGTTTTCTCTTTGTTTCAAGCTTGTGTAAAAATGAAACTACTTTGAAGCATAGTTTTTCTCTCTTTCAAGATTTTGTAAAAATGAAACCTATCTCGAGACAATTTTAGTTATTTTCAAGACTCATTAAACTCATGAAAATCCCGAGATTATTTTTCTATGTTTCATTCTTGTAAAACAAATGAAAATGCCGAGTTCTTTCCGTCTTTTCCTGCTCGTAAATTAAATTGAAAGACGGCCATATGAGTACATTTGTATCATTTTTTTCGAACTCATTAAAATTTACGAAAAATTGAAAACCATGAGTACATTTTTATCATTTTTTCGAACTCGTTAAAACTTACGAAAAAGTGAAACCTTAGAGTCACCTTTAAGCGCTTTTCTGACTCCTAAAATATGAAAAGATTGTCGAGCGTTTCTTTTACACTCATTAAAACGGAATTAAAAGACGGTCCTCTTACAGCCCTTTTCTGACCGTAAAAACATGAAAAGATAGCCGGATTTTTGTCGTTTCAAATTCGATATTGGAAATAAAACGACGTGTCCTTGATCGCTTTTTACTTTTCAGATCAGAGACACTAATCATGAAAGTACTCCTTGGTCGTAAAGATCAAGCGGTTCTCTCAAGTATTATTTTATACTTTTTCGGGCTTGGGAGACACAAATTTACGAAAAAGGTCAACCCTGGAGTCTTCTTAAGTTTTTTCAAACTCTCTAAAATTGAAAAACGCCGAGTTTCTCCTATACTGGACTCGTTAAAATTTCACAGTAAAGGACCTGTTTGATTACAAACAGGAATGGACCACTCCTTCTTAGGGTTCAAATCTAAACTAAGTTGGACTCATCGGAAGGATGAGCTTATAATCAACCAAATGTTATCCTCCTCAAGCTTGTAAAAAATAAAGAGGTACTTGCCAGAAATGGTGGGGGAAAAGAGAGGAAAATGAGCCTATTTGTTATACTTTGTCTCGGAAAAACCTTATCACCACTCTTGAACACGACACTTTTCATTCACCTGGGTTGGGAAATCCTTTGCCTAATAGTTGATCAAACCACATTGAAAGTCTTCAGCCGGTTTCTGGGTATTAACTTTGGGTAAATTGTCACCAAGCCATATGTTGTGTCGTTATATGTTCAAGAGGTCACTGCAAATAAGTCATTCATCTGCAAAATATCTGTCATCCATCTTGACCATCCCTGAGTCAGTCCTTACAACTACATTTCTTCGACTTGATCTATGATTTCGTGTTGTGGGATTCCCCGCAATGGATCGCTTTCTATCGACTTCAGCACATTATCTAGAAAGATGATCTAGGAATCATCAGTACCTTGAAATCTGCATGCCTCAATGGCAGGTTTCTCGCCTTTGACGACAGGTTACATCAGCAACCTTCGATCAAGGGATTCTGTGACATGTTCGACATCAACACATTCATTCACATCTCATGGATTGTACTGGGTACTTTGAGAACCATTGACATCACTGGTGGTCTCTCTCACACTTGTTAACAGTTTACATCATTGACTGGTAATCAAGTGGTTTCTACCATGTTTGACATCAACTCATTTATTCGCATGGATAGAATCGTACTATTTCGGGAAGCAGAAATGAAGACCCTGGATCTAGTTTCCGCCATCCAGGCTGCAAGGAGTTTTGTATTCATTATACAGTAGACTAATCATAAACAGATGGCTGCGTCCATACTGTGTCTACATGTGTCTATGATTATGATGTATTGCGAAACCATTCCTATATCAGAGCAGTAGTTAGTTTGTTAGTTAAGTTTTTGATCTGAGTATGGGAATGCCTACCTCAGCAATGATATGATCTCATATATCTATTTTGTGTTGAATATTTGCAGGTTTCGACTAGTATCTCCACAAGATAATCCTCGAAATGATAAAGTGCTTCACCCTTCCTAGATGATATAAAACCCTAATCTACTACAGACCTCGCACTTTAGGGAGCAATCTGTTACACTAAAATTTGTCACCATGACTATTTGCAGTCAGTATGGCTCTATCAATAACCATACTGTCCTCCTTGGCAAGTCTTATACCTCTGCTCCTCATGTCAAACTCCAAAAAAGAGAGAAAGCCTTTAAAAAATCAATATAACTCTGGTTCCGCACTTTCTCTTACTCTTACCTGTGGGCACGCACCTCAAGTACATAATACCTGCGTACTTGTATGCTCTGTCTGTAAAGGGGTGGGTGTGTACCCCTGTAAAAGTCAAAAGGCGCAAGTTTTACTTCAAAAACCTTACTTGCGGTCGATTCTAGAGCATTCTAGAAGATGGTTTGACGTGGATTGAGCGCCTCCAGATGGTTCATGCATCCCAATGAAAGAGGAACTTATCCCATGAAGAGGGGATCTATCCCTTTGAAAGAAGGGCTTATCCCATTGATGGTGGAACTGTTTAACTTCCTCAAAAGCATTATAAATACAGGCATTGGGCCAGAGGCAAGGGAGGTTGAAAGCTGAACATTCCTAAGGGTAGATGCTGCTGAAATTAGGACTCCCTTATAGAGCTTGAGAGGAGAGATCCCATTCCTTTCTTAGCTTCATTTGGAAGTGGGTGAGCTGATCAAAGTAGAGGAGAACTCTTGTTGGACCCTGGGAGGGACCTGCACAACACCAAGGCATTGGTTGTAAGGTTTCTCTTGTTTCCAATTAATACAATTAAGTTCATTTTTCTCAACAAGTTGTTATATATAATTTGTTTCATAAACTCCTTGGTCTTTATGATGAATATGTTTTATTATATGAGTTATTCAGGTGCTATGTAATCGTTTGCTTGTTTGTGTATGCAAGCTTCAAGGAGAAGGAGCTCATCTGGATCGAAGAGGCTTGGCTGTTATAAACAACGTTGGACTAAAGGTAAGCCTTAAAACACCTAGTTGCTTTTATTTTAAATGCATATTTAGGGAAAGATAGTGCTTGATTATTTTGTTTGTCACTAGAAAAGCCTTGTTTTCAAGGGAGGTTGGTTTTGTCCACAAAATTGACTCTTTCCGCATGACAAGAAGATTGGCCAGCATACCTATAGACTACAGACCTTAGAAGTTGAACCCCTCCCTGTGAATGGCCATGACCTCAAATTTTACTTCACCTAGCAGCTCTCGTAGCTTCTTTTCCACCCCTATACTATCATTTCTCTTATGTGTTTGTCTACACTTTTCTTATTTTTAGCCCTCCTTTTTCCTTTTTCTCTTAGTTTCAACTTCTTTTATGCCTTTTGATCATTGTACCTCCATTATTTAATAAATATCCTACCCTGAATAAAATATTCTAGAGTATTTCCTAAGTCATACACCCTACGGTCAAGGTAGCCTCTACACCAATGGTTGAGCTATACTTCTTTCTATGCCTACACTTCATCACTCCTAAAGTTGCAACCTAGGAAAGGTGTGAAGATCTATATCAGTGGGGAACCCCAATTATCCATGGCACCCTATCTTTAAATAGTAAGTCTCACTATAGCTTGAATGAATATGTTCACGCTGCTAACTCAAGAAGGGAAAAGGAAAACTTTAATGAGAAACATATTTAAGGAAAACAATAAAGTCTCTGAAAACCAAAAACGACCTCTCTTTCAAATAAAATAATTAGTGATCCCTCATCCACTCAAGAAAACAAATTCCCAATGAATAAGTGCCAATGAACACATGAAGAAAAGTTAAATAAATGGGAAAGGATTGATAAAGGCTTCTTGTGCAGAGAGGTAATACAATGACTCTGTCGGAGTATTATCCATGATCACTGACAGTGGAGCAACATTTGCGATTTCTAGGGAGTGACTCCATCAGGGTATTATTCAGGATCGCTGGAAGTGGAATAACAACATAGACCTAGAGCCATAATAACAAAAACCTTTATTGCTCGTGTCATTATCCTGTCTCCTATTTCAAGTTGTCGAGAATGTTTATAGTCTATGTGGTTAACAAGCAAAGCCAAAGTAGCGGGGAGCTTCTGACCAATACTAAGGGCAACCTGGGCACATTGATGGGACCCATGATCTTGGAACAACTACTCACAAAGGTACACTACATCCTAAATAAAGGGCAAGCATAGATACTGAGGTTCTTCTTGTGAATCATCAATTGTTGTAGTCATTGCAACAACCCTCCCAAAATTTCCACCACTTCAAAATGTTGAGATCCCTTCACCAAGTCCATACCTTTCACTTACTTCTAATATCCTGCCTCAAAATCTTGGCAGTAAGTCAAGGTTCCTTGGTTTCTCCAAAAATCCATCTTTCTGGGACTCAAATTCCATCATTCTTCCTAGGTCGTAGGTTGCACGGCATAAGATATCATGTGTCAAAAATTTGCGACCTACGACCTACCCTTTTAACTAGGTAAAGTCGCAATGTCACAACTCATAATTTTCACCCTTTCATTTACCATGTGACTACGCTACTGGGTTGCTAGGTCACAACACACCTCCTTGTTCAGTCATGTGACCTTGTCCTTATGAGGTCACTAGGTCACAAGGTTGCTAAGTCGTAAAAATAGGAAGCCATATTCATTGCGACCTATGCGACTTAGCAACCCCCCTTGGGCCTCACACATGCGACCTTCTTTATATGCAACCCCTCAGTCTACCAATTCATCTGTTTAGTTTCATTAGAGTGATCAATGGATGGAAAGGCTTGGCGAATAAGAGAGACACAGGATATCCTCAAGGTAAGTGACGTTTCCTCTCCCTTGCAATAATTTCTCTTTTCCATTTGTCTTCTTTTGTCATTTGACCCTATACCTTCCCTAATGGGAGGGTTTTATCCACCCTCCATGTTCCCTTAACTCATTTTTCCCCTACAAACCCTCCAATTGAGTATTTGTCCATCTAGCTCCCTCTCTTCCTAGGCATCCAAGCTCATTTCTCACCCATTCTTGTTTTCACTCTCAGTGACATAGATTTTTGGAACTAAAGAAACCCTAAGGCCACATTTTGAGCTTCGTCTCCTCCACGAAGCCGCTCTAAAAAATAGGCCACATGAATAAAAATTGTAATAGGCGAATTCATACGACCTCACGACTGGCCTGACCTCATGACCTCCTTTATCACACGACTTGCGACACCAAGACCTTGCGACTCTTGCGACTCCTACCACCTACTCACTCATGTGAATTATGTGACTTGCAACCCTGTAACTTGGCTAAATCTGCAACCTAATCATCCCAGTCATCGATTCACCTATCTCTTCTCTAATTTCTAGCAACCTCTTCTAGACAAGACTCCTCCTTGAGACTTTTCCTAGTGCTCTGGAGCCTTGATTTGTGATTTGATTTTTTTTTTGCATTACTCATGTCATTTCCTCATCGTGGGATCGTTTGTTTTACATGCTAGGTGACATCAACCTCAAGTGTATTTTGATATCATGTTTCTATGGAGAAACGACACCTATGGTAGTCAAACCTTCTCGAAAGAGCATCAAAAGCATCGTTCAAGAAATCTATCAAGGTCCATCACCTACTATTTATAGGGACACAACAGGCATCATCAACAAGGCTACCAAACTCTCCTGGTTCAACATATATGCGGAATTTTCTAAGAAAGACATACCTGAGGACCAGGAAGACTTCCAAGTATATATCAACGTGAAGAAGTCTACGCTCCACAAAGTGGCCTCCCACCCGCATGTATTCCCATGCGTGGAGACCAATAATTGGATTATACAAAACACATACATAGATTGATGTGTAGTAAGAAATCATGCAAGTGAACCTTTTGCAGCCATCTCTTCAGTGGACATTGTTTCTTATTACAGGTTTCTAGATAAGGAAGAATCATTCAATACCAAATGGTTGTCATACTTCCCGGTTCCAACTAAGGACATTTTTAGGTCTTGATGAGAAGACCCTTATAAGTTCCAGGTGAAGAATAATCAGGTGTATAGGATGGAAGGCCTGAAGAAAGTCTACCAACTCATTCCTACAATTATGAATCGATTGTATGGTAGGCCTAACATCGATACCTTTCTCGAGACATGGGTCCCTATCATGTATCCACTATAGGTACAATCTTCAACTAGGGTAGTATCTTGGCTTCCACATTGAGGACTAACATACAGGAAGCAAAACATCGCGAGGCAGACCAACCATCATAATTCTACATGGCCTCATACCTATTAGATGTGGTATGTCGAATATGTCAGTTCAACAATTGGAGTTACAACTGGACTACAGTTGTGGCAGAACCTGTGCACCAACATTATAACATCTTTTGGGAATTGTACATGAGTCTACCACTAAGGCATTAACCACCCCATTATACCAGTTTCTCTTCAGAGAATATCCTTCTTGCATGACAAAGAAAGCTATGGAGACTATCACCAAAGTAGTTGGTTGGTTCCCCATCTAGGAGGGTACATTTGTCAAGGTCTTTGGCTTATAAAAATTACCTCGCACACTTCCCAGGTTTTCCACAGATAAATTATTGCTATAGGAGGTATTTTATTAGATGAATACAAGTTTTTCAAAGTCGTTGAGTAAAGGGAAGAAGAAGACTTGGCCCACCTTCCCTCTCATTATTGGGGAATATACTATTGAAATATTGAAGGAATTTGAGGAAGAAGCTGAGGAGATAAAGGGATTCTATTTTGTGGCCTTGATTCACCATACCTATCACCCAAAAAGGGTGGTAGCATCTCACTGCTAGAAGGCTAATTTCAACTAGTCATACCCACATACTAGCCAATCTCATGAAGATAAAGTCATAAATTGGTATAATGTGACCAGGGAGTTCAGCCCAAGTGAACAACAAGAAAAGGAGGATGGGAAAGCTAAGCATTCTGAAGAGAATGTAATATTACAAGATAGCTCAGCCTCACTTAAGAGAAAGGAACAACAACAAAAGACAGGAGGGAAACTGAAGAAGCACAAAGGCAAAGAAACAAAATATCCTTTGAGCAAACAAGATGAGGGTGAATATGTTGAAACTTTAGAGGAGAGAAATGTGACCTTATCCAGGAAAAACCAGGAGGTTAAGAGAAGCAGATAATCATAAATAAGGCGGTCGCAGAAATCCAAAGACCAATGGCCCGAAGACTAGCCTGAGAAGAAACTACAACAAGAGGAAATAATAAAGAAACAACAATAGGAATATAGGTTGAAAAGAGAAGAAGAGGAACAAAGGGCCCAGGAGGAGGAAAAAAAGAAGAAGTGGGAGAAGAAAGAGTCGGAGGAGAAATGCAAATAGGAAAAAGAGCTCAAGAAGAAGCAAGAACAAGAGAGAAAGAAAAGAAGGGATTGGAGGAGGAAAAAAAGAAGAAGGCTGAAGAGGAAAAGAAAAGACAAGAAGAAGAAGAACTGAAGAGACGACAGGAAGAGGCTGACAGGAAAGCTCAACAAGAGTTTTAACAGCAAAAGCAGCATCAAGAGTTCAACATGAAAGTTAAACTTCCTCCAATAGATGTTCCTCCATCCACTTCCATCACCGAAGGGAATCTTCCTCTTAAGGAGTTAGGAATTCCCGATGAGGTAGAAGAGGAAGTGTTGGACCTAAATAGACTTATATTCAACCAACTCAATTGTAAGATCACAGAGGAGAGAAGGAAATATCATGCCAAGAACCTTGCGAAGCCTCTATCAATGACCACAGAGAAGTAATCATCCTAGACAACACGACAAATCCTAAGATTATCACCTCAGCTAGGAGAACCTTTGTGACCGAAATTGAGTTTAATGTGGGAAGAATGAGGAAAAAAATTATGGAACTCCAAAGCAACCTCTATGCATTCTAACAAAGAGTTGCTAGAGTAGAAGAAGGTAGGAGGAGGCTAGAAGAAGAGAATACAACCCTTCACTTAGCCCACTCAAGCGCGAAGGAATTACAGGCCTCAATCAAGGAAGAAGTTGAGACCTCGAAAGAAGCCATGGTAGTGGTCTATGAGGAGATGTCAAATTTTCATCACATTGTGTCCCCTATTCTAGCCATACAGGCCAACATAAAGGAAAAATCCTCTATGCTAAAACAAGCTATTATAGCTCTCGACAAAATTCATGAGCAGACGAATAAGTATCCAGAGGCACCAAAATGTCTCCCAAAGAAGGCTTAGATTACCAACCAAAATGAAAAAGTCCAGCTACGAATTAGGATCCAGTCACAGGATAAGCTGGCTAGGGATGTTGACAAAGTTATTTCATAATACAAACATCTGTTGAGTGGGTTAGAGTCTATGATTTAATTTCATGGGGTTCCTTCCATTGGAGCAGTTTGAGAAGTAAGGAAGCGAGAGAAAATCCTACAGAAGGTTCAATAATTTCTTGACCCTTTCAGGTAGGCTTCCAGCACAAGAGATTTGCAGGTCACAAAGGAGAACATTACACGGTATGTGGTGGAACTGGTGAGGATGTACACAAAGCTAGTGACTTTATCCAATCAAATCAAGCTCAATATAAGCACTCTCATTCTACATGCCCTTGAATTCCTCCATATACATGATGAAGAGTATCTGGAGGTAACCCCAATTGTCGTTGAGTACAAGCTCTGGCACACCTACCTTGTGGAGCAGTTGCACATAGATGTCCCACAATTGTCTATTACTAAATTGTTAGGACGGAATTAGTTTTTTTGTTGTGAATACCAAGGTAGGATATAATAGAACAAAGTAGGAATTTGAAAGGTCGTCAGGAAGCACAAAAGTCATGAGGAAGTCAAAGAGTTTTTGGTAGACCGAAAGTCACCCTATTTTTTATAAATATACAATCATGGCACATTGTAAGGGACTTTTATCTTTGGAATTATTATGGTGCATATTGTTTTTAGAACTTATGCTCTTTTAATGAATGCAAGGAGTAATGGTATATTTCCACTATTGGATTCGATGAAGACCTTGTATGTTGGTGCCATGAATATTATCAGCTTAATGAATTGAAATTTCCTATGAGCTTTGGTGTATTGTATCCTCATGTATCTTCTGGTGTTGTGATTTTTCCTTTGCATCACATGGATGGTATATGATATGTTGACCTTATGCTTGTGTTGATAAATTGTTTTATTCATATTGGCATAGTATCATTATGTACTGTGCACTCATTTGTGTTTTCAATGCTTAACAATCATGAACTCATTATTGGTTTCTAAACTTATGTCTTTTTTATGTGTGGTCTTATTTAAAGTCTTACTACAATGTTTTTCATAGGATTCATGCTTTGAAGTTATCTTGATGTTATTTATGGTATTTTTTTCACTGGGTATTCATCAGTTACTTACTTTTGTTTGTTGAAGTTTATACATTTCGCTTAACTAATATTCCCTCTCTTGTCTGAAATAGGCTTCAACTAATTAGACGGTAGTTGAACCTACATGCCAGACGAGATCCCTAAACCAAAGGGTGTAGAGTCTAATTGGGATTCTGCACCGGGGAGATCCCCTAGTTGTTGGTGGCAAATTCTAGTGCGTCAACACAATTATATGGTGATATTAAATGAAAAAAATTATGTTAGTTACATAACTATAATATTTTACCTACAAAGAGTTCCCCAAATATCAAAATGAAATACAATTGTGACACTTAAACACTCTTTGCCAATGGCATGTCACTTACTATATTAAAGTGAATGCTACTAGTAATATGAAACAATTTTGTCTATAATGATATCATCTTAATATGGCTTTTCATCCCAGTAGTTATACAAAATTCTTGTGATCATGCAATTTTTTGTGGAACCATATTTCCAAATGATGAAAATAATACTTTGCTTGACTAGTGTGAAGGCCTCTCTAGAATCAATCATTCTTTTTCCAAGGCATTTAAAATTCTATGAACTTCTCATCATCATATGGATGATAAATGTTCATGAGGTTGGTGACATAGTATTGACCCAAGTGGTAAGAGGAAAAAAAAACTTAAAATGAAGTTGAAGTAATTATATCCTCATCTCCCATGGCCTCCAAAACCTAATTAATTAAAATGTTAAGCATCTCATGTTTAGAATAGTAAGTGTTTATTATACAAGAAATTATTGAATTATGAATAATTGTATCTTCAAAAAACACTTTAAGTACTACTTCAAATAATTGTTTATCACGACATTAATAATTATCACTAGTCATAATGAGATGGAATAAACCAAATTTATACACGTTTCACTTGTTTGGATTTAATAGCCTCGGTATTAGAGTTAAACTCTTTCAACGTAGTGTACATATATGCATGTTTACTAGCTAGTGAGTGATATTATAATTTAATATTCAAAGTCGTCTATCATATGTTTGTTGATTTTTATATGATACCCTAATCCATTTAGAGTCCTAGACAACATTTCTATATGCCTTTAATTAGACTTGTGTTCATCTAGCCAAATTTTGCTTGCAACTAAATTGAGTAATATATTTATTTGAAAAGATGATATAGGTGCTCAACGTTTGGATTTTTTATCAAAATTTTGAAGAAAAACATTCAAAAATTGAATAGATAACTTGAAACCATCATGAAACATCATTTGCGAAGCAATTGGTAAGATTGAAAATGTTTCATCCGCACATGAAAAATGAATGATTTCTCATTTATAATATGAATACATGAGCTAACTACATTTTATGTAATCCTCACCACAATGAAAACTTATTACTTTTATTTCAAAAGGTTTCTTTTCCAAAAATCATCATTTGAAAATCTTCCAACTTTCAAAACATTCAATTTTTTTCGAGAATTGAGAATGATATTGTTAGGGTAAACTTGACTTCATAAAATAGTCAAAGTTGTTAGGTCCATAGTGATGGTTTAAGGCACATGGTTTTGTTGTCCCGTGTTTCTAGAGCCCATGGATTACATGTGGTGAAGTTGTTGGCTTATGGGGGCCTGACCCAGGTTCAACATTAGTTAGCCAAACAAATCCATACACTACTGGCCCTTTCGGCATCAACCCGCGGGGCGCAAATTGAAGTCTCACCCGAAGCAGTATTGGGGGATGCTGGAACCAAGTTTCCGCACCCTTGAGATGGATGTGATGTTAGTTTATCCTAGCTACACCTGCCTGTGCCCAGGTTGCTTAACCCTCTATTCGTCCTTCAACACCTTTGCAAAATAGTACAATCAACTTTCGCACAGCCCTAACCTGAGGCTAATATACTTTCGCACTGCTAGTGCAACAAACTGTGATATTTCCCAAACTACGCTATTTATCTTACTTGTCTTATTAATAGATCTTAGTTAGCTTTGCGCAAACATATGTTCTTACTTGTGTTCACTTAACCAATACAATTACATACATTTGCGCATCATATAAACATTATAAGTGAAATTCATACCCAAACATAACCAGGTACATAAATAGGAAATAAAGACACAAAAATTGTCGAATACTTCTCTTTATTGATAATTCTGAATAATTGCAGACTCAACCCGCCCTGTGCACTCAGCTGTAGGGCTCCGTGCACTCAGCTGCAGACTTCTAGGCCTCTGCGCACTCAGCTAAAGAGCGTCTACCTACGCTAAGACTCAAAACTTAGATTTCTACTTCAGAGCTTTCTCTTCATCCTTGCTTGATCTTCATTGATTCCATCTATTCAATTTCCTCTAACTACTTAGAGCTTAGCTCTATTTATACAATCCCATGGTCCGCAGACCATGGGTAGATCTTTTACAGTTGATATTACATTTTCAAAATATGGGCAGACAACCCTATGACTCTTTAACATCTACACACTCCACAACCACAAAATGCGGAGTCTTTACACTTGGATTACAAAATTGGACCAAAATATGGGCTTTAAGCCCCAAAACTGCCCTTGAGGGATCCTGCACCCAATAGGCCCCCAACACAAACATCGTGACTCACCCTTGAGTCACTCTACAAGGGCAGAGATCTCAGCGTGAAGACCTCCAACTTCGCTTGGATCACCGCAACTTTGGCAGCGCACTGAGCGGTCGCCTACTAGACTTCTTCCATGCGTTGTTCGGTGACTACTGCTAAACATCTTCCCTAAATCTTCTGCTGAGTTTCCTGTAGTGTCATGAGCTTTCCGTCAATGGAGGTTGTGATCACATGAGCCTCGTCTATCCATGGTTGTAGGCACGCTTTTAAGACTTCTTCTTTATGTCAAGCGACATCCACCTGTTCCTTGAGCGCCTTTGCCTCCTGCATCCATGCAAGCCTCTGTGTAAGGGAAACCATCTGCACGGTCCATTTTACCTCGTCATACCTGTGTTGTATCTCATGCGCCTCTCTCTCTGGGTGCTCTACATTCGGGTCCCTCTGTAGGGTGGTTAGGACCTCGAATGACTGTTCAAAAAGTTGCATGCAGTCTGCTACTGCACTATCGACCACCGTTATTTTTGTTGTAACAATGGTGGTACAATGTTCCCTAACTTCTAGCAGAGTTGGAGGCTGAGCCTTCAACGGCAGTTTTGCGATCTGCAGGTTCAACTCCAGCTGAACTCGGGCCATCTCTGCTCGAGCGTCACACACCCCTGTGGCCAACTTGCGGATGTGCACCTCCACCGGTTCTTCTGCCTGAATTTCCAACTTCGGGACCATCCGGCAAGCTTCCTCCACTACCTACATTATTTGCTTGTTCTGCTTCACTTCCTTGTTGCGTTGCAGGCCCAACTTCTTGATGTTGATGCGTTGCTCAGTCATCACCTGTAGAGCGCGACTCTCCCAAGCCCTGAGTTCTGCAGTGACTCCATCCTGCAAGAGGTAGAGCGTCTCCTGAGGGAGTGCATCCATGTTCAATCCTACCCCTTTCAAACTGCTAACTGTGGGCCTGTCAGCCTCCTTCTCTGTAGTAAGTGCCCCATTTGGTAGCACTATCATGTTGGTCACCCTTGTGCGCAACATCTCCTCGGAAACTGAAGTGTCAATCGTGAGGCTAGTGGAAATTGTGCCAGCCTATGGAGCACGTACCTACAACTCCTGCAACTCTGTTCATAGAGCCCCCAATACCAACATTTGTTGCTCTTCAAACTGTTGGAGGGCTTCCGTGGTGAAATCCCTCACCATTTGTTTGATATCATGCAAATCCCCCTCAGTGAGGGTGATTGGGTCGAAAGGTTTTTTTGATGCCTTTGTTTTCTTTCGTAGCACTACCTGCTCTCATGGTTGCAGATGCTTGATTTGGGTGGATGTCATCTACGGGTCCACTCAACCTTGTTCTATCTCTGTTTCTGCATCATTGTTTGGCGAAGGTGACTTTTGTCCTCTGCGCTCTTCTCCTCCTATTTTTTGTTCTTCTTCCAGTTTCGCTGCATCGCATGCTGCCTAGACCTTAGCCTTTACTTCCTCTTTTCTGTGCATCTCTGCTAGCTACGCCATTCAAAGCTTTGCCTCTTCCTTCTTGCACTGTGTGGCGGACTTGTCTAGTTCCACCATGAAGCTAGCTAAAGTGCGCCACTCTGGCGGCCAAGACTCAAGGACCATGAAAATTACATAATCATTCACCAGGTACAGTAGGTTATGCCATGTCTTTGTAGGGTCCTTGCATGCCCTAATAAAGACATAGTGGAAATCCTCTTTGAACTCTGTAAAGCTTTGTAAACTGGGTTATACTCTGGGAAACAATTGTGGCTTGTGATTGATCCCCATCCGGATACTCATCTCCATTAAGACCCAAAAGATCTTGCTTTCTTTTATAAGTTGTACATCCTTGGTCACCCACAGCGAAGCATACTTCGCCACCTCTTGAAGGTCTGGCGCGACTGAAAGGAATTGGTTGTCTTCTAGCAACTCCCACGCCACCAATACAATCAAAAATAAGAGCCACACGTAGTGAAACTTTTTGCAGTGCTCATGTGCCTCGCGACAGTTCACAAGGAACTCGCAGCATAGATAGTTTGCCCAGTTGAACTGGACTCCTTCCACGCATTGGGCTACCAGTGCAATCACAAGCGTGGGCACCTCATCCACGTGACACTTCCACGTCACTTTCCCTACTAAAATTTTTGTTGCGACCTTGACTGCAGGGTTGTTAATGTTGGAGATGGCATATCCTCGCTTCTTCTTCTCCAACTTGAACTTCTTCTTCATCGCTTCCACGAGGGCCAACTCGCCACATTTTCCTTCTGATATATTGGTTGGATCCTCCCCTAAGTCAACCGTGTGATCTGATGACTCAAGTGGTCTGTGATGGGAATGGGTTCCTCCAACCACAAATACCCATCATGCACTAGGCATAGCAGCTGCCTGATGACGAAGACGATCACTGGGGCACGATGGTAATGTGGCACCCAGAGCAGGTTTAGTAACCCATCTTTCTCTACACCCTTGAGCCATGTGCGCTGCTCCAATTCAATCTTTCTGGTAGTCACGTCCATCCATCGACACATTAGCTGCTTAGTTGCTAAATGTAGGAATTTCTCATGATATGCGAGCTCCAAATCTTCAAAATTTAGTACAGGAACCCACCCTAAGTGCACTCCCTCAAAAACAATATCATCTGGGAGCAACGGGGTTTGCAAGGAGCTCTTGCTCTTGTTTATGTCCTTCGGTACCTTGGCTTTGCCCTTGCACAGAAGAAAATATTCTGGTAACCAGGTAATAGGGTCCGCACCTAGGGTTTCAACTTCCATTTCCATGTCCTCCTCATCCACTAGGATTTCTTCAGATTCTTCCTCGTCAGCCTCCAGATTAATGGCCTTGCTCCTTTCCTGCAAGGTGAGCTTGGTCCTCTGTGGGTTTCTTGGTGAGACGCGCACTGGGGTCATAGCCTGCTTATCCTTATTAGGTCTCAGTGTTCTGGGTGATTTAGGGACCTCAATTATTATTCCAGTGCTCTCTGGTGCATCTACTACCACAATTTCCTGCGCAGCTTCCTCGGCTGTCATCGCTCTTGTGTCCATCGCTTATGCAGGTGCTGACATAACATTATTCCACAATTCTTGCAGTGTCTCTGGTAGTTGCTCAAACAATGAATTCGCTTTCAAAGTCTCGAATAGGTCTCGTTTCATGTCTACTTGAGCGCAAAACAACTCAGTTCTCAAATTGCCAAGTGTTTTTCGCTAGACAGCCACCTGTAATTTATAGGGCCTTTTGAATTCAAATCCAAATGTTCCCCCCACATTCGACCCATTAATGCTAGATTGGCGGCAGATTTCCAAGAATCTAATCCATAATCACCTTAAATGCCTACCTCTCACTCAATTTGGCCTCAAACCAACCATCAAATCGTGAATAGTGACTTTAATGATCACTTTCTGTGGACCTACGCGCTAGTGCAACTGTCTTCGCGCTGTCACGGACCATGTGACACTTCGCTGCTTCACGCAGTCCTGATATCATGCAGCTCTCCAAATCGGGCAGTGTAGTTTATAGTCTCGTGCCTCCTTTCAGCTACCTAGAGTGCTAAGACTCTACTTCTGTCAGCTAGTCAGATGGTCGAGCGACCTGTGTATGGCTTTAAACAACTGCCATTCACTTTTCCTGGGAAGGGATCTCCATTTAACTTAACTAGCTGGATCGTGCCACCATCGGTAATCTCCTTAATAAAATATGGCCCTAGCCAATGCATTCTAAGTTTCCCTGGAAATTCATCAAACTTACTGTCATACAACAGCACCAAGTCATTCACCTTAAAGGTGCGCAGCTTAATATGTCGATTGTGCCACTCCTTTTCACACTGCTTTTGGACCTGCAGGTGAAATCCAGCCAAAAATCTCACTTCTTCAAGCTCATCCAACTGCGTGAGCCTATCTTCTAGGGCTCCACGACCTGTCATACCTGTGAGTGTTGTTATACACAGACTAGGCACGATGTATTCCATATGCATCACTGCTTCAACCCTATATACTAGCCTAAAGGGTGTCTATCCTATTAACTTTTTGCATGTTATCTGATAAGCCCATAGTACTGTAGGTATGCGTAGGTCCCAATCATTTCACTAAGCATTGCATACCTTGGTCAGCATGGTCTCCAGTACTTTGTTGAATGCCCCCACTATCCCATTAGCTTGAGCATGATAAGGTGTGCTCTTTTGGTGATACACTTGAAATTCCTCCGTTAGTGTGTTGATCATCTTATTCAGGAAGTGCATAAAATGATCACTCATCAAGATCTTTGGACATCCAAATCACATAATAGAAACTTCACGGCAGTCACGCTCGTGTAATCCTTCACCGGCTGCGCTTCTGCCCAATGAGTCAAGTACTCTGTCGCGGTGATAATGTACCTCGTGCTTATCTTTCCTTGAGGCTGAATGGGTCCTAAAAAATCTATTCCCCACTTCTCGAAGGGTTGCAACGTCATTTGTGGATTCAAAGGCATTTCATCCCTCTGCGATGGCATTTCATCCCTCTTCGATGGCCTGCCTATTCTTTGACATACATCACATGCCTTGCAATAAGCATTTGAATCCCGATGAAGGGTTGGCCACCACAACCCTACGAATAGAATCTTCTGCATAGTTTCTATCCCTGCATAATGTCCTCCCGTGGCACCCCCATGAGCGTCCATGATGATGCTGCTTCATTCAAACTCAGTTATATACCTTCGCAATAATTCATCATTCCCCATCTTGTATAGATGCCCAGCAATGACAGAGAAGTCTATCGTGTGCACCACTAATTCCTTATTTTTCTGGACAAAGTATCCTTCTGGTGTAGTTCCAGTTGTTAGGAAGTGTATTATATCCTTGAAATGTCCATTTGTGATGCACACAGGAAAGAGCTGCACATTAGGTAATCCTTCCTCCAAATTAGTGGGTTCCTCCCCTGTCTCAATGCACAACAGGTGGTTTGGTCCCACGTTCAATCGTCTAGGCTTCACAACAACTTCAAAATTGTACCCTTGGAATAATAAGAGCCATATCCAAATGCGCCCCCGCAACACAGGCTTATTGACCAAGTGCTTTAGCGCGAAGTACAAGTGCACCTGCTCAGGTTGGGACTCTTTTCCATAGGCCTACGTCCATTTGGCCAGATGCACGCATGGATCATTCTACCCTTCATACTTGTCTATCAGTCACATCTTAGACTTCCCAAATCATGCTCTCATCATCCTCCTACATTCACCCCAATCATCAAAACTTCCCTTGTGCGTACCCCACCATCTTGTGGGCATAGCGTACAGTGCCTAGTCCAACACCTAGAAGTGTTGTTTTTCTGGCACCTCCCTTTCAAATGCATCCAAAAAGGTATCTGCCTCATTCAAGCCATCATAAATAGTCAACTTTCTTTCCTCCAATGACACACAATGCAGCGATCGGGTCATCATGTTGCAATTCAGCATAGTTACTTCATGTAACCGATTCTGCCAACGTTCTATTTCCTCATCAGAATCCGAAGTGTAAGAACTCTCATGCTCCCATGTAATCCATCCATCCACGGTGGGACTCACCCAGTCTTAGTCTCGCGTTGTTATATTATAGATGCAATCCATATCATCATCACTCTCATAATCGTGGACTGGTTCCGTATAACGTGATCCTTCAGCAAGATCCAGGGGTATTATTACGCGCAGTGATTTCTTCTTAAATATCATCTTTCTCTTCTTCAGATTGATTACCCCGTTCATATCAATAGCCCAGTAAATTCCCAAGAGTTCAGGGTAGGGATTGCTTTCATCAACAATCTCTATTACTTCGAAATCTGCTAGCATGCTCGCTCCCTCAATATCCACGGTCACTCCCTACAGTCGACCCATGGGTATGATTTTCTGCAGATTCACTATCCTCAGCTGAATCGAAGACCATTGCAGTGCAGGTCTCCCCATTTTCTCCCATGTTTGTTTTGGTAGAACCTTCACATCTGATCCCAAATCTAGAATGACTTGATCCATTTCGTGTTCTTCAATCTGCACGGTGAGTCTCATTTCATGCCCCGTCCTTGTCTTATGTTTTCCAATCTTATGGACTACGCGCGATTCACCTGGTGTCATCCCATCACATCTATTGATAATTTCCTATAAACCTTTCACAGCCTTACTGTCGTGCAGTAACTTCATACATGTTTCTAGGAAATTAGTGAGCATAGAGGGGTCCATCTCCAGCTTCGGTTTATCCTTGCTTCCTAAAGTGGAGGCCTCAACGAAGCTCTTCTTAGCTTCCATGAATGCTTCACGAGCACGCTCCAAATTGAACTCAGCCTCTTTCGTCGAGGCTTTGTGAACCCATGTACTGTCTTCCATCTATTTTCCCTTGTCATCTCCCATTGCGATTCCACTTCAAAGCACTATATTTACGTTCAGATCTTCCTCGCGTGGCTCAAACCTCATCATCTACAGGTTCTGAGTCAAGGAAGATGGTAGCCCTCCCTTGTCTCATATCCTAGCTATTAATGTAGGACAATCTTTTGCTTCATGATCAAACAGTATGCAATACTTTCATGACTGGCACATTGGATTAGTGCAATCGTGGGCATATTGTCCCAGTCCTCCCAAATTGTAGCAAATCAACTGTCTACAACCTCTACTAGGTCCTCCTCTGCCTTGGCCTCATCTACACCCCTAAAATCCTATCCGCGCCATCCCTGCATTCTAGTCAAGGGACTGCATTTTGGCATGAACCATGTAAGTAGGAGTTCTATCTATCATCAATTCATAGCTCCTACAAGTACACTCATCATGTCCTACTGACCTACAAAAGTTGCAAAAAAAATGTTGCGATGTTTGCATATGCTTCTGTAACAACTGGCAGTTATCCGTGGCATGTTTTCTGCCTACTTGATAGATAGCGCACCAAAAAGTAGACATCACGCTATGTCATGCTTGAGCTTCTGGCCTTAAATGCATCTGTCCTCCTCCTGCAAGGTAACTTGTAAAGACCAGGCAGTGGTCTTTGTCATGACCCTGACTCTTGCATTTCAAACACCATACCTCTTCACGTACCTCTAGCTGAACCGTCTTATCCTGCTTCAAGCTTTGCATCTCAAGGCACAGATTCTTTGGTTGCGCATGGATCTGCTGAACTCCTAGATTAGGATCTTGCATCAGAGTCTCATGTAGTCTTATGGCAATCTCCAAGGCCTCTGCCTGAGTGGTTATCTTCTGCTGCAACAGCGCACTCCTTAAGTGTGGTTGTAGCGAAGCCACAAACCACTCGCGATGTTGTCCATCTTTCAAATTCATGTTGGCTTCACGGATAATACATTTCAGCCTCTGATCTAGCTCCCAAGGCATCTCTCCTGGTAGCATCATGTTTTCTTTGAATCCCACAATCAATTGCACTTCAGATATAGGCCTTCTAAATTCCCTATTTAGTGCTTCTTGGATGTCCTCTACTCTAACATTCGGGTTATCGCTGGAGTACCTAATATACCAGGTTAGCGTACGATCTTACAGAGCATTAACCAATGTTGCCTTCTTTATATGGTCATATGTAACACCTCGCACTTCCCATACAGACCTTACAATGAACCAGAATTGGTTCGGGTCCTCATTTCCCAAGCCTTTGAACAAAGGCAACTTCACTGTGTTTGCCATACTGAATCGCGGTGGTGGTGGAGGTGGTACGGGTGAAGTTGGAGGTGATGGTGGTGAAGACGGAGGTGGTTTGGGTGCAGGTGAAATCAAGGGGCTATATTCTAGACCCTTATTTCCTTCATTTCTGTAACTTTTTCTACTTCGCGTAGTCGCAAACATCAAGGTAAATACATAACCCATTTTTCCCACAACAACATTTTAATTCAAGTAATCAAATATTTTACGTACTTACCTCGCGATCCTTTGAAAAAGCATCGCTCTACCTCACTATAGCTGAATGAGGTGTCGACCACGAATTTAGTAACAAATCCTCGTATGATGTGATCGAGCTAATGATCAACAGCATGCGCGATCTTATCCTCCAATGCTTCCAACCTTCGCACCAGCTCTGTGGTCCACACAATAGGACCGTTAAGTTTCCACCTTCCCTAACTATTTGCTAGCTTCGCGATCTACTCGTATAGCTCAGTAGGAAAGCAAGCGAAAAATATTTCATGGATCTCCGTATACAAGTATCAGTCCAACCACTGTTCTTTTGACAGTCACAGGTTTTTGTTCTCTTGTCTTGTGAACTCGTGAATCCTTATGTCCAACTAGCCTTCGATTTCTTTCTTAGTAGGATTCTAGTAATACGACATCACACATCTTTATGAAGATTCCAATCCCAGCAACAAAACCATTTGTTGGCTTGTGGGGGCTTGATCTAAGTTCAGTGTTAGTTATCTAAACAAATCCCTACACTACTGGCCCTTTCGGCATCAGCCCATGGGGCACGGACTGAAGTCTCACCCGAAGCAATATGGGGGGATGTTGTAACCAATTTTCTGCACTCTTGAGATGGATGTGATGTCAATTTATCCTCGCTATACCTGCCTTCGCGCAGGTTGCTTAACCCTCTGCTCGTCCGTCAGCACCTTCGCGAAACAGTACAATCGGCTTTCGCGCAGCCCTAACCTGGGTTGATATACTTTCATGCTGCTAGGGCAGCGAACTACGATATTTCCCAATCTACGCTGCGTAACTTACTTGTCTTATTAATAGATCTTAGTTAGATTCGTGTAAACAAATGTTCTTAATTGTGTTCATTTAACCAATACAATTACATACAATTTCACATCATATAAACATTATAAGTGAAATTCATACCCAAACATAACCAAGTGCATAAACAGGAAACAAAGACGCAAAAATTGTAGAATACTTCTCTTTATTGATAATTCCGAACAATTACAGACTTGACCCGCCATGCGCACTCAGCTGCAGGGGTCCGCGCACTCAGCTGCGGATTTCTAGGCCTCTGCGCACTCAGCTACAGAGCCTCTACCTACGCTATGACTCAAAACTTAGATTTCTACTTTAGAGCTTTCTCTTCATCCTTGCTTGATCTTCATTGATTCCATCTATTCGATTTCCTCTAACTACTTAGAGCTTAGCTCTATTTATACAATCCCATGGTCTGCGAACCATGGGTAGATCTTCTACAATTGATATTACATTTTCAAAATAAGGGCAGACAACCCTATGACTCTTTAACATCTATGCACTTTGAGACCACAAAATGCGGAGTCTTTACACTTGGATTACAAAATTGAACCAAAATATGGACTTTAAGCCCCAAAACTGCACTTGGGGAATCTCGCGCCCAAAAGAAGCCTTTAAAAGGCTTGGGGATTCTCCATTGTAATGTGTCTCAATTGAGTGGAGGGATCACTTGGCTAAACTAGGATATTGGCCAACTTGGCTATTTTTAAGTCAAGGCATGGCTTCATTCAATCCATAATGTAATAATAGATATATTACCGAGTTTTTCCACTTTTGGCTTTTCTACGATAAAACTCATGTGTTTTATGTGTTGTTGTTGTTATGATTATTTTCCCTCACATTTTTTTTTCCAATAGTAGTATCAAAACCAAGGGAGGTATGATGGCCTGTAGAAAGAGGTGATGGTTGCATATGTGAATTTTTCCTAAAAAGAAATGAAGGTTCAGTAGGGTGAGATGCAACCACATAAGCCAAATCTAGTGAAGAGAACACCTAGTGTGAGCAGGTGTGCATAAGCAAGAGAATGGTCGCATAAGTGTTACACAAAAATAACCAAAACAACGTACATTGGAAATGAAATTTTTAAATTATATATATATATGGGCATATGGCTATAAGACCCAGTTAAACATGCATACCCTTGCTAGTAAAGTCTTGGAGTAGATCTAGGTGATAGGGGAGGAGAGCATGTTAATTTCCCCAGTCAAGTTTAAAGTGGGGAAGGTTAGGGTAAACTTTACTTAGTGAAATAATCAAAGTTTTTAGGTCCATAGTGGTGGTTTTAGGCACATGGTTTTGGTGGCCCATGGTATTACAACTAATGGATAACATGTAATGAAACCTTTAAAAGGCTTAGGGATTCTCCATTATAATATTTCTAAGTTGAGTAGGGGGATCACTTGGTTGGGCAACTTGATTTCTTTTAAGTTAAGGCATGGTTTTGTTTAAGCCATAAGATAATAATTGATTTATTAGCTAGGTTTTCTTGGTTTTGGGCTTTCCAAGATAAAACTCATGTGTTTTATATGCTTTTATTATTATGATTGTATTCTCTTGCATTTTATTTTTTTCTAATGGATACCACAAGTAAGATTAAGTTGATCCTCTTCATGTAACATCCCTAGATTAAAGTTTCATCTAATAAAGGATAAGAAAGGAAAAATAATACCAAGGTCGTGGGACACATATGCCAAGATAAATGTTGGGAAAACATTATAGTGGGAATCACTTGTAGTTTATCAATGGCTATGAAAATTCGTAAAGGAATTGGCAAAGAAAAAGAGGTAATAATTGGCATTTAATTATGAAAATAAAGGAAAATAGGAGAAAAAGAAAGTGAAGAGACACAAATTTTCATGCAAGGGAAATTAGAGGAAAATGAAGAAAAAGGGGGACACCAATGATAAAAAGGCATCAAATAAAAAATTGATGGCTTTTGTCATTTCTAGCTTTTGTAAGTTCATTTTTAGTTGTCTCCTTTCATTTTGTCTCTCTCATACACTCTTGCACGCTCAGAGCATTCTTGGAGCACTCTAGCATTCACTTGGATTTTGAGAAGGAAGACAAAGCAAATGAAATGAAAGGATAGGAAAGAAAGGGAGCACAAGAGAAGGTTGGATCAACAAATTCAACGAGAATATCTTGCAAGTAACAGGTTACATGTGTGATTTCCTTGCCTGGATGTGAATGCATGGTACAGGAATTTGTTTATTTGGTTCATTTGTTGTCATTGGCATAGGTGTTTCCTAGTTTGACAATGGTTTCAGCATTGCCTTACCATTTCCTGGATAACCATGGTGTGATGGGATTCATTCTTAGTTGATATTTGGATTTACATAAGGTTTTGGAACCAAGAGAGGTGGTCTTATGAAAATCCCAAGGGTTGGGGCTGGAGATGGTTTTCCTTGGGAAGCCCTCGATGGGTGGGTGGACATAGGAAAATTCCTCAAGGTATGGTGAAGTAATTATGAGGCATCCAAGATCGGTTTGGTTTTGTGATCGTAGGATCAATTTAGATGAGATCATGATAGCTAGATGGTGGAGGTGGTTTAACCTATGGATTCCATCTTTGGTTGTCTCTTGGTTTATCCCATGAGATCCCACATTCATCCTTGGAATATGGCATGGATGTGATTGACTGAAATAAAGATTTGGTTCAACACAATCTATGGTCGGATGGTACGTGGAAGTCCTTAACTTAGTTGGCTTTTGTATATGTTCATAAGAGATATTTTTTATATGTGCTTATTGAGCAGTTGTACTTGTTATTATGTTTATTATATGGCAGATTTGTCATGGTTATATGTCGACTATTTGCATGGTTCTATGATGTCTCTAGTTATGGCTCTTGTTCATGATTCTATAACTTAATGAATGGTTAATGAATGCATGGGCTAACAAGTGTTGTTGCAACTATATTGAGAAGGAATTGAGCCTTCTTCATGATTCTCAGATGGAGTTCAGACCCTTATGATCATATATGCATTCATGACCTGCGGTTTCCATGTTTACCATATTTTTGACGAAATGTCTGTCATGGATTAGACATGTCTAGGTCAAGTTCTTGTTCAAGTTTTGATTGGTTAGCCTTGTCATAATATTTTTTATGTTTCTATAAATTTACAAGTAGCTCTACAAAGTGGCATGGAGGCTAGCTTGGAAAGGGGACTCAGATATCAGGACTGCTAACACTGAACTTAGGAATTTCAGTTATAACTACATGGAGGTAGGCCTATGCATGTGTTTGGGACCTCATAACTACACATATGTTGTGTTGTGTGTGCGGTTGGGGATTTTCCCCTATGAAAAGAGCTCTAGCTCAGGGAATGCCCACCTGGGGTGGTTTATAGGCTCCTGAGTGGTTTTTGGTCCTTGAGGGATGTTTGTAAGTTTTCGGTGTGTTGGCCCCACTTCCATAACTAGATCTTGGAAGTAGGGTCATATCCTAGTGACACTCCTCTCATGTTTACCTTGGAAAGCCATGTAGAATTGGGTAAATGTGGGAGGGACGGTTACAAGGTGGTACCAAATCAAGGTTGCAGCATTGGACCTCGGGGAAAAATCATATAGTTATGCATGCATGTCGATTCTATATGTGCATAATATGAATTCATTGGGTGGTTACAGTTATCATGCATGTGGTTATTATAGCAGTTGTGTGTGGTCATGTGTTGGGTGCAGCCCAACTTGGCCCAAGTTTTGGTCAAAACTCCGCATTTTGGGGAAGTGGGGTGCACAGTACCATGAAGCTATGAACCATGTGATGTTTTAGGGGCTTTGAGGTGGGTCAAAGTCCCTCATTTTTGTAACAGGTTTGGGTAATAATTGATTGTTTTTAGGAGAACCATGGTATTTGGACTATGATATTTTGATGTACCCGTTGATGTAATTAGTATATATTGGAGAAAAGATTTAAGTCGAAGAAAGGAAAAAATAGTGATGATAGAAGCATAAGAAAATAGCTCTGTAATCTATTTTTGGCTTGAAGGAAAGGCTCCACATTTGAGTGTGTGGAGGCCTAAAGTTTGCAGTTGAGTGCGTAGACACCTGTAGCTAGGTGCGCAAGTCAAGGATATGTACGTTGTTAAAATAATTAATATAAGAAGTATAATTTTGATGAACATAACTTGTGTATGATTATTGTGTATCTTTTGCTTTTTGTTCAATAGTTTGGTTATATTTTACTTCCGTGCAGTATTGTTTATGGTTGTTAATTGGTTAAGTAGATAATCCAACCCTGCAAAGTATTTTATTTATGATAAGGATAAAAGGACATAAAAACACCACATCGCATCATCGCTTAAGGCTGTAGAAACCTGGTTCTGCAACCTCCCATAATCACTTCGGGTGAGACTGTGATCTGCTTACAGGTTGTTGCCAAGAGGGCTAGTGATTGAGGGTTTTGTTGGTGTGCAGTAAACTCTAAACCTGGTTCAGCCCAACTAAAGCCAACAATTGGTTTTGTTGCATGGACCCGGATCCATTTGAGTGATATGTTTATGTGGCATCCACCAAAGAAGGAAATCTAAGAGTGGGTACAGCAGAAAAAACAAGATTTTATAGATTAGGAGAATAGAAACCCTCAGCTGTCATCTAAAAGGTGGTTACATAAGTATATTCTTAAAGACCAGTATGAAATTTTCTTCGGTTCATTTCATGTTGAGTTGCATGAGTGGATATCAAGGTTGACCAAGGGAAAAAACTATTTTAAAGGCGACGAACCTAAGGAGTGGACACCTGAATTGACACAACAACTCAAGAACACCAACATAGGATCTCAAAAGAGGTTGAATTTTGGGTTGATAGAATCTTGGGACGATTCATTACTAAGTTCGCGGTAGACTCGATTGTGTCCTACAATGAAGCAGAATGGAAAAAATTCAAAGGACCGTGTGGTAAGTACTTGAGATATCTAAAACTCTGGATTAAGATGCTTTTATGTGAAAAGGGAGTTCTACAAATGCAATCAGATTATTAGATTACTTATGTTTGGAATAATATCTAAAGAAGAGACTGGAACAACGCGAAGTGGGAAAAGATATAAAATATACACTAAAAAGAGATCTCATGGCCAAGATCTGAATACTTTTATAGAAACTGAATATAGCCCTCTACTGAGTGAATTTGAAAGCGAAGAAAACCTCCCTGAAAACCTGAAGTAACTCTGTAGTATTCACCCTTTCAGCCTAAAAGTTTGCTGAAGCTAGAATCTATAAATACATAGGGTAATTTTAGTTTTCCCCGTCCCCCTACTCCTGCTACCCCCACTCCCCTCAGCCTCCCCCTCCCCACCACAAACCCCCCCCCGAGAAGGAATATGGCCAATGATATTAAGATACCTTTGTTTAAAGGAACTGGATCAAAGGATCCAGAGAAATTTTGGTTTTTAAGTGAAGTAGTATGGAAAAAAAAGCAGGTTCATGATGAAGATATAAATAAGGAGAACGTCATCAAGACATTCCAAGGTCGAGCATTGATGTGGTACATGAAGTATTCGAGCAATCAGATCACGTCATTTGTAGATATTAAAACAACGTTGGTAAAAGAATTTAATAAGTCAAAATATGAATCGTGATGAATCACAGAGTTAAAGGAGATCAAACAAAGGCTGACTAAGTCCATTTGGGAATTTGATTAGAAATTCAAGGTATTATTGGATCAGGTGAGCTTCGCATAGCTCTGCAACAACATAAGCAATGGTTCATAGTTGTGCTACTGCCACATATCAGGTTTTCTTTGACACAACGGAAGATAGAAACTCAAGTTGAAGCTCTAGAGCCTGCAATTTAATTAGAAGTTTCGCTGATAGGAGATACCAATGCAGGTATGCAATAGATTTAGAGTCAGCTAGAAAATTTGACTTTGCAGTTACAAGATATGAAGCAAAGTACGGAAGTTTGCGAAGAAGTGTGGTGTACAAAGTGAAAACAGAAGGCCACTCTAAAGATCAATGCCCTCTCTTCATGAATTACATAGCTAGGGGAGCTTCGAACTCTTGAATTCCAGATCCATCTTATGGTGCGAGATATGCAGACCCCTCCCCCCCCCCCCCCCCCCCCCACCACACCCCCCCGAGAAGGAATATGGCCAATGATATTAAGCTACCTTTGTTTAAAGGAACTAGATCAAAGGATCCGGAGAAATTTTGGTTTTTATGTGAAGTAGTATGGACAGGAAAATAGGTCCATGATGAAGATATAAATAAGGAGAAGATCATCAGGACATTCCAAGATCGAGCATTGATGTGGTACGTGAAGTATTTGAGAAATCAGATCATGTCATTTGTAAACAACGCTGGTAAAAGAATTTAAGAAGTCGAAATATGAATCACGGTGAATCACAGAGTTAAAGGAGATCAAACAAAGGCCGACTGAGTCCATTTGGGAATTTGATTAAAAATTCAAGGTATTATTGGATCAGGTGAGCTTCAACATAGCTCTACAACAGCATAAGCAATGGTTCATAGTTGTGCTACTGCCACATATCAGGTTTCCTTTGACACAATGGAAGATAGAAACTCAAGTTGAAGCTCTAGAGCCTGCAATTTAAATAGAAGCTTCGCTGATAGGAGATACCAATGCAGGTATGCAGCAGATTCAGAGTCAGCTAGAAAATTTGACTTTGCAGTTACAAGATATGAAGAAAAGTAAGGAAGTTTGCGAAGAAGTGTGGTGTACAAAGTGAAAATCAGAAGGCCACTCTAAAGAGCAATGCCCTCTCTTCATAAATTACATAGCTAGGGGAGCTTCGAACTCTTGAATTCCAGATCCATCTTATGGTGCGAGATATTCAGAACTAGAGGCAAACATCGCTCAGAAGATTGTTATTTGTTGCAAAAATATGTGCAGACTCCAAAGAATTTATATTGCAAGTTCTATAAATCAATGGGACATGATGAGAATAACTGTTGAGCTTATGAATTAATGATGGATACCGGTGCTGACACATATAGAATGAAATTTGAAGAACATGGATAGGAAGGAAGTGGACAGTGTGGTGGTCAAGGAGGCTATCAAGGAAGAGGTCGAGGTGGTGGAGCTGGTCGAGGTCATCGATAGGTTATTTGTTACAACTGCGGCCAGGCATGTCACTTTGCAAGAGATTGTCAAGATCCTACTACAACATGTAAGTATTGCAAATCATATGATCATGTAATTGAGGAGTGTCCGGTACTTATGGAAAAAATGCAAGAAAATAAAAATTGACAGCCGACACAGAACATTAAGATGATGACTATGGAACTAAGGACTGATGAATCTCACATTAATATTGTAACAAGGAGTGGAGGTGCTATTGGAAATGATAAAGAAGATGGGAAGAAGCAAGTTGAAGCCACATGGGTAAGAAAGACTGTGGAGAAAGCTCTTGCCTTTGATTTTTAAAAGGAAAAAGAAGTGTTTATGGAAGCCAGACGAAGCTTTATGGATATTGGGGCTTCAACCTCTAGTCCGTAGCCAAAACCAATGCAAAAGAATAACTGCGACACAATATCAATTGTGACACAAGATGTGGATCTAGGTATTTTAAATTATTTCCTACAAACTTGCATAAAGTTATTAAGAAACCAAAAAGTTGTAGAAGGGTTGTAGGAATTGATAAATTCTTGTGCTTCTAAATAAGTATCGTGAAATGATATGTGCGCAGTTAACTATTTACACCAACATAAGAGGAGGACTGGAAAAGAAATGAGGCTCACTACATAGATCGGAGAATATGACATGGATCAGGTTATTCTAGATTTAGGATCTGATGCCAATGTTTTACCAAATCAAACCTAGGAATTTATGGGTAAATCGAAGTTACAATGGTCACTAATTCAGTTGAGAATGGCCAACCAACAGAAAATCTTCCCTATGGGGAGGTTATTAGGTGTTACAATAGATATTGAAGGAGTACGCACTATTGCAGACTTTGAGGTGATAGAAATTTTGCATGACAACAACCCTTATTCAACATTTCTTGGACTGGATTGGGCATTTAATAATATGGCTATAACCACCTTAAAGAAGAGGAAAATGGTATTTGAAAAAGATAACATGAGAGTAATTGTTCCATTGGACCCATCAGAAGGGGTGAGATATACAGAGCCTGCCAGAAATGAGTATTGCACAACAGATATAGATAACATTTATCAAATAATAGCCAAAGAAGAGGAATGGATCAAACCCACTACAGATGGAAAATTGAGCTAGGAACAAGATAGTTCTTCTACCTCAGATTTAGAAGCAGAATAGGCTACACAAAATGTCTACAAGGCGATGTGAAAGGATCACTAAATCACTTCGTTGTATAACTTCTAAGGTATGTAACTTGCCTTACTATGATGTTTTAGGTAATGTAAGAATTTCCTTGATGATTATGAAAGATAAATACCAGAAGAGCAAAGGATGTTAGCTTTGGATGTGGCCCTGACATCTACCCCTGCTAGATGATGGGGTGCACATAAAATAAATATAGCAAATTGGCAAGAGTGTTGAAGATTAATGTGGATCAGGTTTGGGCTAGTAGATACAGAAATAGAGGTGAAATATGATGGTAAAACTAACCTTGGGGAGCATATTCACCGATGCACTATAGTATGGGAGAAGATCCCACAACATGAATTGGTACATGAATTTATCCACACATTAGAGACAAATCCTATGAACTGGTACCTAGAAATGGAACTGCGCCATGGTACTATAAAATGGGAAGATTTGGTTGAAGAGTTGATATTAACATTCACTTTTGAAGATGATTTCTCATGCATAGACTCATATCTTCAGAAAATCAGAGAAAATATCTTTGGGAATGTGACCTCGCTGACATGGTAGCCACTGGATTGGATTGCACAGCTAGAACATACACTAGAATTCTATAACATGATTGTAGAAGAAGATGAAGATCCGTGCAATATCGACATAGTAGAATCAGAAGGACACTGTAAAATAACTCGACTTGAGCCAGAGATACCAGATATAGTGAAGCCAGTAAAGACTAAGATGGTGAATATAGGATCAGAAGAGGAACTGAAGTTCACAATGGTTGGAGATTATTGGGACGAGGACAGAGTTAGTAAAGTTACATAATTAATTCATGAATATCAGGAGTTGTTTCCCACTAAGTTTTCAGAAATGAAGGGTATAGTAGGAGATTTAGGAGTTATGAAGATACCTCTTAAGTCTAATGTGAAGCCAATCAAGCAAAGACCTTACATATTGAATCCAAAATATAAGGAGAAAGTAAAATCTGAGTTGGATAAGATGATAACATCATGATTCATTGAACCTATGGAAGAATCAGAATGGGTAAGTCCCATGGTGGTACAAGAAAAGAAAACTCAAGGAGAAATCAGGATTTGTGTGGATCTAAGGAAATTAAATGATGCATGTGTGCATGATCCCTTCCCTACACCCTTTACAAATGAAGTGTTGGATAACGTAGGAGGACAGGAGGCCTACTCATTCACAGATGGATTTTCTAGCTATCATCAGATAGGATTGCACTAGAAGATAGGCATAAGACCACATTTGCAATAGAGTGGGGCTCATACCAGTATACAATGATGCCTTTTGGGTTGAAGAATGCCCCTGCTATATTTTCAAGTGTTTTGGTCGCAACATTTAAGGAGTACAGACACAAATTCTTGGAGGCATACTTTGATGATTGGACAGTCTTTGGCCTATTGAAAAAACATGTTGTGAGCTTAAGGCTTGTGTTGGACACATGTAGGCAGTACCATATCTCATTGAAATTAAAGAAAGGTATATTTTGTGTGCCTTTTCGCATGTTATTGAGGCATGTTGTGTGCAACAAGGGTTTGATGGTGGATGCCGTGAAGATAGTTTTCATTGTGAGCTTACCTCGACCAAAAATAGTGAGACATCTACGCACTACATTGGGACACACTGGATATTACAGAAAATTCATTTAGGGGTATGTGCAGATAACTGTGCCAATGGAGAAACTATTGAAGAAAGATGTGACTTTTCAATGGAATGAAGAATGATAGAAAAGTCTTGATATATTGAAAGAAAGATGGTAACTGTGCCTATATTGCTTTTCCTAGACTAGAATAAGGAGTTTCACGTTAATGTAGATGCATCTTGCATAGCTTTGGGAGTAGTATTGGCATAGGATGGTGCGGGAGAAATTGATCACCCTATAGATTTTGCAAGCAGGAAGTTGTCTAAAGTAGAGAAGAAGTACACTACTACAGAAAGAGAAGGCTTGGCTATGGTATATGCATTGCAAAAATTCAGACATTATTTGTTGGGATCACATTTTAAGATGTTCACATATCATTCTTAATTGAAATATCCGATGAATAAGCCTGTCCTAGGAGGGAAGTTGTGTAGATGGTTTTTGTTATTTCAGGAGTACAATTTTGAAGTTGTTGTTAAACCAGACAGGTTGAATTCCGAGCCCAATCATCTATCAAGGTTGTAAATAGAAGAAGAACCAACAAATATTGAAGATAATCTTCCTGGCACGCAGTTGTTTTCAATCACGATTGTAAATGATCACTTCGTGGACATTATTTAGTTTTTGGCCACAGGAATGGCCCCTACGGAATACACTACGTAGCAAAAGGAGGAGTTGGTGGTAAAAGCAGCTGATTTTTTGTTGATAGCGGGACATTTGTATAAGATAGATGAAATACTACGCAAGTATGTCCCCAAACATGAAATATAGACTATTTTGGCAGAAGCTTATGGAGGTGTATTTGGTGGACATTATACAGGGAAGGCTACTGCGCAGAAGATCTTAAGAGCAGGCTTATGGTGGTCCACACTACACAAGGATGCAAAGGAGTATTGTCAAGCATGTGATGTATGTCAAAAAACTAGGAATCCATCAAGGAGGGATGAAATTCCACTGGTACCACAGGTGACATTGCAGGCCTTTGACAAATGGGCCATTGATTTCGTTGGGCACATCAACCCACCTGGGAAGAAAAATGGTGCAAGGTATATAATCACAACAATTAATTATTTGACAAGGTGGGTTGAGGCTCAAGCAGTAAGGGATTGCAACATAGAATTTGTTGCGAAGTTCATTTTTCAGTATATTTTGTCCATATTTGGGTGTCCAAAGGTCTTGATGAGTGATCAAGGATCACATTTCCTTAATAATGCTATTGAGGTGTTGACTGAAGAATTCCAGGTGTATCATCAAAAGAGCACCCCATATAACCCTTAGGTAAATGGCACAGTCGAAGCCTTTAACAAGATTTTAGAAAATGCACTAACAAAAGTATGAAACGTGAATAGAGATGACTGGGATCTAAGAATTCCAGTGGTGTTATGGGTGTATAGAACCACATTCAAGAAGCTGAAAGGCTAGACACCTTTCAGGTTGGTTTATGGGAAAGAAGCTATGATGCCCATGGAGTATATTGTGTCGATCTTAACGATTGCAGCCTTTACAGACATGGCCAACCCTAACATAATGGAGGAAAGAATGGCAAAGTTGCCCGCATTAGAGCAAGTCAAATTTGTAGCAGGATTTCATCAACAGGTGTAGAAAGTAAGAGAAAAGCTTGGCACGATTGGTATATTAAGCAAAATATGTTCCATGAAGGAGATCTTGTCCTTTTGTATGACAGTAAATTCTCCTAAGAAAGTTTAAGATGCATTGGTTAGGCCCCTATATCAAGCATATCACAAATGGAGGCATAGTTCAAATGGCTAAGTTGAATGGAGAATTGATACCAAGGAGGGTGAATGGAAGCAAGTTGAAACTATATAAGGAAAACCATTCGATGGTAGCTTGGGTCTAAAACAAAAGGAGGAAAATATTAGTTCCACCTACAGTTGAAAGTAGAAACTAGACTATAAACTATGCTGCTGAAAAGAACTTTGACATAGGAAGGTTACTTCGCGACAGTCAAGAGTATGTCATAACTAGTAAGAAACATGACACAAGAAGGGTTGTTTGCTATAATGAAAGGTACATCGAAGTTCGCCAGAAATATGACCGTTAAAAAGAAACTAGCCATTGGAGGAGTAGAAAATTGCATTTATGGAGACAAGTTGGCAAGGATCTAGGGATATATATGCAGTTAATAAAAAAAATCCATGCAAGATCTAGGATATCAAGAGCATTATAAAAGGTTGTGTCCCACCAATATTTTGGCACTTTGTTGTCTAATAGCTCAAGAATCGCTAACTATTGAGAAATTGCAGAAGTCGCACTACTGCATGAACATTGAACAACTAATCTTCATATTCAAAGAGAAAGGTATAGAGGGAGTTTTGGAAGCTACAACATCATCTAGTATCCCCGCAGCATTTCCTCTCTCGTAGTAGAGATCACCAAGGAAGAATCGACTTTGGAGAAAAGAAAAAAGAAGAAGCAAGATAAGAAGCCTAAGAAGCATGTTGAAAAGCAGCCATAAGCCCAAAACACATATTTCATTAAATTTGGAAATATTTTATTACAAGGATAATGACTTGAATTGATCTTTTTGGTTATTTTGAAATTCTAGATCCACCATTTAATTCCAAATTTAATGAAATATGTGTTCCAACCTGTAAGAGATAGCAAAGAGGAAGCATAACAACCATAGATGGAGGTAAAGAGCGCATAAATTCCATCCCCACTGTCACCATATTTAACACCTAGGAAACCCAACGCAAAACCAGTCAGAGACTCCAAGGATGCGAAGTATGGTACATTTACACCATTGCTACCAAAGAACATACTAGTTGAAGGATAATTTATCAGAACAATCCCACAATTGAAATTCAAGGATAATGACTTCAACGACCGTAAAAAATACCCACAATTCACACCGAGCAAGTACCTAAATCATGTTCATTACCTAGAGAGCAGAGTAACAAGATTGGAACCACATCAATGGGCACAAGGGTTGGAGTGATCAGGCTTACTAAACATGTTCAACATGCCACACTTCGGAAGAAGTACACCTAAAATAGCTTGCGTAAGACAATTACTCATGCTAGTGCATGAAGAATGCATCTGGTTGGGAAAGAGGATCCCCAATGATGAAATTTTAATATCACGGATTATTAGGTTGCCATACCAAGGAAGGGACCCCGTCGAAGAGTTTGTGGGTAATGATTAGGATAGAGCGATAGCGCAGAATATGAAGGATAAGTTCGGATTGGTTAATAAAACATGAAGCTACGACATAAATTCCATTAGTGACCAAGGAGTGTGCTTCACCGTGCATATCTTAGCTGGGAAGATTATGCAAAAATTTTGAGCCAGTGAAGTCCCTGCAACAGTTTTTTCCTTAGTTGTGCAATGCAACAACAGGGTCCAGTACAACTGGGCTAGATATTTATGTAGAGAATTCCTAGAATATTACTAGGAAGCTCAAGGGGAAGGTTAGACCTTTCATTATGCATGGTTGATTTTGATCATAGACTTGTTGGCATGGAAGGAGCCGGAGGATATGCAATTTCCTCCTGTAGAAGCAAATGTGTGTGAAACCGTGTGGTATGCATTGCTTTAGTATACCAAGGATACATCAAGCATAGGAGAATAGAATATTCTTTGTCTTATATCACATGGATTTATGCATGGTGGTAAATTAGTACCATAGACTATCACCAAGCTTGTACCAATAATATAATTCTACTACGAAGTTCAAAGCAGGATTTCATAGGATCTACATACAGGCTCAAAAGGATACGATGAAGACACGACATCCTCTGTCATACTTAGTTACCGAAAATTATCTTCTGACATTAATACAGTAGTGGCCCACAGAACGGATGACTGCAATGGAGAAAGATGTAGGAGATAGTGAAACAAAGGAAGAAACTTCGCAACATGGGGAACCAAGTGGAAAAGATAAAGACAAGGATGAACAGGAGAAAGAACAGAAGTTGGAGCATGATGAAGAGGAGACCAGGGAGCAAACAAAGACAGAAAAGGAGAGAGGAAGATGCAGAGGCACTTCACCGAGGATTAGAAAGAAACAGAAAGAAGATAAATCCAAGGGCGCAATGCCACTGGTCCTTATTGATGGGTACCTAGACGAAATTGGGGAGAAAGTTCAAGAAGTCGCAGTGGAGGCGTGGATAAAAATAGAGGATCACTATGGCACACTCCTGATAAGTGTTGAGCGGAGTATTGCAAAATTGAAAATATTGTCACAAACATCCAGACACCCAGCACATGTAGGCCAAAGACTCCATCCAAAAAGACTAATAGAGATGACATTTGGGATGAGGATAATGCAGATACCTGTCGGAGCTCTACAGTTCAACTCTGTTGAAGTCAAGTAGCAAGAAAAAGGTTGGGATCATATAAATATGAACATGGAAGTGCTACCCATTTCGGTATTACCTGAACTACACCAAGGCATCACAATTAAGTTAAAGGAGTGAGAACAACACACCTCACAATTAAATATTCAGGTGGAACAAGAGCACACTACACTGAAGAAACAACTCGACTAGACCATTAAGGATAAGGATCAGGCAGAGCTACAGCAACAGAGATTGAAAGTGGTGGTTGAAGCCACTTGCAGGGTAGTTTTAGAAATCGATGTTTGTGAGGAGGAATCAGTGGAAGATAAGGTTGATAAACTCAGCCTTGCAATCAATGAACCAAAGAAGAAGATCATGGATGTGCAGTTTGAATATGAATTAAAGATCGGTGAGCTACAACTAACGCTACAGCTACCCATGCCACTAGAAGTACATAAATAGAGGGAGATTGACCTAAGGACTGTAGTGACAGGCACCTCTGAGACAATGGCAGAGTGTGGAAAATTATTGGACATGACTGTGTAGATTTAGACTTCGCTGTAGGAAGATCTAAACATACAAAAGATATAAGACGACATCCAGCAGAAGCAGAAGTAGCAAGAAGAGATTCAGGCAACTACGAAGACCTTTCCAATCTTGCAGAAGCTTGCCAGAATTAGTGAAGCCGAGGCACTTCATAAATATATTGAAGAACTCAGAAGGGAAGAGAAAAATTTGACGGAGATAACTCAACCATGGAAGTATGAGGCTCTTCAGCTATCGCAAGAAGTGGATGGGAAGAGAATTAGGTAGAAGTGTGTAGGGAAGAGAAGCAGGTAGCATAGATACTACAAAAGTCCAACATCACCTACAAAAACATCACAACAAATATTCGAGGCAAAGTAGCTAAGTGACTCAGGACAAGTCACATGTGAGTGTTGGGGGACCTATTGAGTGTAGCCCAACTTGGCTCAAGTTTTGGTCAAAATCTGCATTTTGGGGAAGTGGAGTGCGTAGTATCACGGAGCTCTAAATCACGTAATGTTTTAAGGGCTTTGAGATGGGTCGAAGTCCCTTCTTTTTGGAATGGGTTTGGGCAATATTTGATTGTTTTTAGGAGAACCATGGTATTTGGACCATGATATTTTGATGTACCCATTAGGTATGGTTTAATCATGTTTTTTATTTGATTTTGTCTAACATGGTATGTTTGCAGGAAGAATAAAATCAGAGGTGACGAGAATAATGGTGGATTACATTTCACGTGACTCTCCTTATAGATCAGCTAAGTAGTAAGGAGATGAGTATTCTCATGATATAGAAGAAACATTGAGAAGTTTGAAGGTAGAAATCAGAAGTTGTAAGGCAAAATAACAATAGGTTGATTGAGACACAAGAAATAATTTTCAAAGCTCAAGAAAATAACGTTGAGGTTAATGCAATGATCCTTTAGAGCCTCTCAGATTTGCAAAGAGAGGGAAAACTAAGGATTATTCATGATCATGAGGAAAGGACTAATGGCACATATGGTAGCATGTCTCGATTAGGGTACAAGTTGGATAGAGATTATATAATCAGAGGTGGCATATGATTGGATACACCTAACAGGAGAAGTAGTGCTTATGGGTTCTATCCCAATTCTAGTTTAGTTCTGAAGAGGGATTCGAGATAGAGGAGACAGGGAGAGAGGATTCGAGAGCATTGTAAGCCTACGGGCTATGTAGGAGAAGAAGGCCACTAACTAGAATAATCAGGCCAAAGAGGGGCAGAGAACCTCAAACTTGTAATTATGTGTTTATGTGTGTATTTATAGAGGAAGGAATGAATCGAGAGTGAAAGAGTGTGAGTAGAATGAAAAGCAGAGAGATAGTAGGTGGATGGAATTTTTTAGACAGAGGTCTTTAATGTTGTGAGCAGGCTCAAGGCCGAGACTCTGCAACCCTGTTTAATGGATGAAATATTTATGGTGTTTGTGTAAATTCTTTATCAGACCCGCAGTAAGCATATCATGCACGCTTTCGCATCTGTTTGTTTGTATTTCGATGGAGAATCTATGAATGCCTATTTCCTTTGAATCAATAAATGCATTTCCATTTGTTTTATCATTGAAAACCCAGCGACGAAGGCAAAATTAGTGTTGTTTAATTCTGCAAGCGGGAAATCCATTTACACTAAGTTTTCGTGACAAAACACTAAGCAGATCCATATAGCGGACTTGAAAATTCATACGTAGGAGTTTTGGGGCTTATCAGGTCCGGCATATACATCGCATCACATAGTTGGATCGGCATAGGTCACAGGCCTGATCCCCAAACCTTGCGACTTCCGATTGCGACATATCGCATCAGACCTCTACCAAGGGCAATCGCCGATAGTTGTGGACCATCAGGACCCCAATCGCCGATGTTCCGATTCAATCGAAGCCGTCTGATCAGCCAGATCTAGATCCGCGGCACCAACACATATAATCACTTTAAAAGGCGGAAAAGTGTTATTTTAGCATTTCAAGGGTATTTTGGTCCCGAAAGGGAAAAACATTATTTTTAAGCTTTTCAAAGGCTTTTGGGCTCCGATAGGGAAAGGCATATATTTTGTGGAAATGGGTTTAAAGAGGGGTGATTATTTGGTTTATAGATTCAATTGTGGGTTTATATTGAAACATTCTTTCCGCTGCGTCAAGTATTTTCAATTTCATAGTTAAAAGACAAAATAAAATCAACGGAAACATTCAAAATACAATCAAATAAAAAAGAGAGGATATCATGGAATGGACATTGCAATTATAAAAAATATGTTTACCTATCCACCAGTGTCTTTTCTAGCATTCCTAAAACATTTGCTTGCCCAAAATAACCATGAGGTGAAAGAATCACAACATTAAAAACCATGGTAATCCCTACTCCAAACATTTCCAAAGTCGACAGTTCAAATGCCTCGCCTCCTCTTGTATTGGAAAACCATATGATGTACAAAGTGAACTCCCATAAGCAATTTTTCCTAGCAAATACTTCACAGTTGAATTTGGAGGTAGTTCTTGCACAGTTATCTATTTAACAACAATAAGTAATCCTTTATTCATTCAATTAATATGATGGTATAAATTTAAAACAACATACATAAAAATTTGTGTAAAATATTAGCAAATGAATTTCAAAACAAGTATATTAGTTACTAATGGCAACACAATATGAATTTCAAAACAAGCAGATTATAAAATGAGTTCATACTATGTTACTAATGGCTAATGAATTTCAAAACAAGCAGATTAGAAAATGAATTCATACTGTTTTACCAAGGCATTGTTTTCCTCTTTCTTCAATTTTTTCTTCTTCCCATCAATATTGAGTTCCACTTCTGAAAATGAAAGAAGATACAATGCAAATTATAAGATATGAAAGACAATGAACACTAGAATATATTCTAAAGTAGACTATATATATATTATAATAGCAAATTTTCAAGAAAATTCGAAAGATAAACGTAGTCAAGAAATTAATAAAAATCTCATTTATATGTTGAGTCCCATATAGCCTTACATTTTACAATGTCCAAAATTAGCCTTAAAGATTATTTGGCTACTCAAAACTTGAAAAAAGTAAACTTAGTGTTATATTCATTAAGAGTTTCCAACTTAGGGCTAAATTCCACTAAAATTATTGAAAATGTGTTTCCCCTGCTTTATTACAAACGTTTCCACACTTAGGGGTTGACTTTCTCCATGATATGTATCATGTTGTCCTCATATGTAGAGCATGGTGGTATTTATGTAGGTTGTATTTGTACATAAATGAACAAAAGATTCCAAAAATGCTTGCAATTAACTAACTTGCAAGGTATTTTTCCAATCGTTAAAAATTAAATTGGTTTTATTTCTTATTATTTTTCTTTCTTTTTATAAACAAAGGAATAATCAACAATTATGGGATTGGAAACACCCTTATAGGTTGGAAAGAGAAATATGTGCTTTGGAAATATTTCTAGTAGCTTTTGAGGCATTTCTAAGGTGTTTTGGTTTAGATTTCTAATGGTGAAATATTGGTAGGGGAGGAGTTTCCTACTACTTAGTTGTTGAATAATGTATTCCCTCCTATCTTAGAGGTTTTATTATCTAATCTTGCTTGGAAGGAACGTGTTGGCTTCTTATTAATGTTTTCTTAAGTCTTCTTTTTACTAAAGTTGAACATAACATGCACACACAAAATTATTTTAGAGTGTGTGTCTACGAGACCATGTTTGAGAATTTATGGAAGGAAGTTGGAGGAAATTGACCATGGCTCTATTAACATTTGAGGTAAAGGAAAGAGCTCAATGATCACATAATGGTGCCTTGGGGGAGGGTGGTGGTGGGGCATGCTACTAGCTTGTGCCAAGAGTTGTGGAGAGATGATGTTCATGGTTTCAATGATCTACATTTGGAAATATATGAGGTATTTGTCAAAGCAAAAAGCATATACATCATGATAATGGATACTCATCCTCATCATAGAAAGACACTCTCAAGGTCACAATAGAAGCAATAGTGTAAGTGGAGGAGGAAGTTGAAGGCATCGCTTCCATGCCACCATTGACATATAAGGAGGCAATATGCATCAGGGACATACTTTTTTAGATTGAGAAGACTATCAATAATAGTCTCTTAGTTTGGAGTTATTATTGTCTCTTCCATTAGAAAATAAGATCATTTTCACTAATTTTTATAGATAATGCTACTTCTCCTTTGATTAACACTTCCACGGATGTAAGAAATATATCTCACCTCCCAAAATTCATCGCATTCAACTCATCCCATAGGGACACTAAGATTATCATTGTTACTTGTAATTTATCCTTTCTCACTTTTCTCCTTAGCACACATTCTACATGGGGTACTACAATTTTGATAGCATTATATTCCAATGAGATTATCACAAGCAGTTTGAAATTTCTTTGTACAGAAACTCTACCATTTACCATTTATCTGCAAGTATGGATTTAACTCAAAGTTCAAATTCAAAACATATTCCAAGTTTCAATCAAAGTTATATCTTTGATAATAAATGCTAACAATACATTTTCTCTTTATTTTTGAGATTAATTTATTCTTACTTGTTCATAGCGCCATCCCACAAAAGTGGGGCAACATCAAAATTTGAGTGAAGGGATCCTAGCTAACAATTGAAAATTAAGATAAGCCCAATGCTCCATGCAAGTATTAATACAGCTGCCAGCTTCTAGTCTACGATCTTTCTCTCAACAAATTAGACAAAATTCCCAACAAAATTGATAAAAATAAACAAGGACAAAACACCCATCAAAATTTCTAAAAATAAACCTGGATAAAACACCCATCAAAATTGCTAATAAAACACTGCTAGGGAAAACATGGTGTTGCAAGCAATGATGAAAAAGCACACAAGATTTAGTGATTATGTGATTTACCATTTGTTTTAACATTCAATATAGTTGGGCTTCAAGAAAAAACATAAATCAAATGCATTTGGAATTTTTAAATCAATAAAACTCTGTCATCATTGTTTTAGCAATTTTATTGAGAGAAACTTCAATATAACTGTAAAGAGTTCAAGGAAAATATAGAGAAAAATGTTAAGAAACTTCAATGTGACTACAAAGATTCCATGGAGAATTTACATACAAAAAAAAAATTGGGAATTTATATTAAGACAGTGGACTAATATTGTTGAAGCTCACTTCTAAATTCTATTGAGCAGCGTACTAGGGAAAGAGATACATAGTGGAGGAGTTTAGCCAAGCACTATATCCCCTACATTTCATTTGTGTAGGGATCAATTTACACAAGTATATCACTTAACTATATGTGATGTGTCTCTCTTAAACGTAAACACACCAGTTGATTTAGAGGGGTTACATGTAATAATTACATGGTGTATCGAACTATTAAGGCAATTTCCAAAAGAAACTAATTGTCAAAAAAAAAAATGAACTTAAATGATTTGTGATCTATGATGGCCAATCAATCATATTAACCATATTTGATGGTCAAGATGAGTTTTTCCAAGATATTTTCTTCTCATTGCTTCCATTAGTGGTGCTTTACTTCACACTTTTTGAGGTACTAAAAATCTCACTATTGAGAATTATAGCTCGAACATGAAATTATGCACAGGTTCAGTGTGAACGTAAGAAGTAGTTTGAGATAATTTTTGAAAATATTTCTATTTTTGGAAAATTAATTCTATTTTTTAATTCACTTTAGTAAAAAAAGTGAAATTCTTATGTTTAGCAGTTGAGCCTAATATTGTATCTCATGCATAACTTAGACTAGGAGGAATCTTAAAAATAGATTCTCTGCTAAAAGTATATAGATAGGGCAAGGTAGAGGCTTTCAACACACTTGGACAGTTGAGTAGGTTGAGAAACATAGAGGGAGAGAGTGCAGGTAACTACAAAAGAGATGTTTCCAATTACACTCTGTCCCATACGGTCACATGGATAACACAATACAGATTTATATAGTCATACAGAGTATTTTTTGGACCCATACAATTATATAAACAGTCCATACATGTGTCCATATAGTTTGTATGGGTAGGCCAAACATCTATATAGCAGTATTTTTGCTCAGTAGAATGTGTGTTTGGTATCCATACATGTGTCTGTACAGTTCATATGGGCAGGACAGCTCTAGTCAAAGTTTGATCATATTTGTAACTTAATATGACCTAAAGAACTACTGACAACCAATAATTATAGCCAAACAAAAGATAGGTGGGCAAAAGAAAAGCCCCTTTAAAATGAACTGAACAGTGAGTACAAGAGAAACATGAAATGAGATAAACATAGATGTGCAAGAGTGTTGTCCCGAGAAGGAAAACCCTAGAAAGTGAAGAAGGGGCAGTAAAAGAAGTGTTGCCTGAACTATGGTGCCACTACCACTAGAGGAGGTAGACAACCCTTCTCATCACCCAAATTAATGGTATGGACATCAACACCATGTGTCTACTGAATAATTTCCTCTAGAAATATTCCTATACTAATAAGGTTGCGGTGAGTAATCCTGGATGACATCAACCTGCTCTTGATTACTAGTTGAAATGTAGGCGAAAGAAGTAGAACCACTCCTCACATACAGGGTTGAAGAACTACTACTAGATGTGGAGAAACTGATAATGCTTCCTTGAGTAGGTGTTATGTACTTGTGATGCTTCTAAGTAGCTTTGTTTCTCATAGGTTCCCTCAACGTGGCATAGTTTGGAACTTTGGTGGTGCGGGCCAGGGAGAAATGTTGGATGGTTCTTGCATTGTCCAACCAAGTGTCATGAAGAATTCCAATCCCCCATTGTCCTATATCTAATTGAAAGAGGAGGTTTTGTGGGTAGCTACTCTAGAATTTCTCTGAAGTAGGCACAATCTGAGAGAAAATGTATCTCTAATTTGCAAGGAAATGCATTGTTGATTGAAGTGTTTGAAGAATGTTGTTAAAAAATTTCCAAAGTCCTTATAAATGCAATAAAAGCTCCATCTTATCTCATTTAGACAGGAGATTTAAACATAAAGTGCTCCTTATTCTCTACCCTGGGTAAAGAGAAAAGTCTGCAAATCATTTCTTCTAGGGGAAGATGGTGATTTGTCTCAACCCTCAACTGATGTGAGCACATCTGAAGTTGCCGAGAAGAAAGGGAATCCCAATAGATGGAATTGGAGATACTATGGCCAAACAAATGAGATAATGTGTCTTATGTTTTTCATTTATTATCCCATATTTCTGATAGATAAGTGATTAAAGATGCATAAAGGAGAGAACTACACATGTTTATATTCACTTCTTGTTCCATATTCCCAACTCATTCCTGATCGAGCAAGACATTTATTTTGTCTCATGATTACCCTGATAATCATGACTGTGATACTGCATTAGTGCCACCATACCTAATCCTTCTTGTTGTTGTCTGTTATAAGTTATGATGTGGTTTCAGTTGATGGGGATCCCATCTCATGGGTTGTTGAAATTGAATTTGGAGTCAGTGTCCAGTCCTTTTCTATAAGATCCATCAAAATTAACATGCTATCCACTTTGTCCTCCATGTTGACTTTACCTCTACTACCCACATCTCCCATTGGGCATCAGTGCCCAAGATAGCAGGTGGCATTTTCCAACCAGTGTCTGTATATGAATTTGCATGAAGTCCTCATGACCAATCCATGTCGAGGGTAGCCTGCATCTAGGTACATGCAACCAGATCAGTAGTCACTTGGAAAGCTCAGTTTAAAGCTTAAACATTGTGATTCATAACTTGGAATGTAAACACATTGTCTCATCTATATCAAACTACAATCAAGATAGCATGGACTTTGTCATTTGATTCCAATGAGCTGTAGGATCCATTGGTATTTTCCTTCTGCAATTTTTAGACAACATAGTTGTTAGGCACAAAGAAAATGGCATATAATGTGCACAAAACATAGGAATGCCAAGAAGTATGCAGTTGATGTAAGTAGTAGCATTTTCTCTAAAAACAAGAATGTTCTTGCATTAAAAGTCAATGCATTTCCAAAGTAATGGCAATATTAGCAAACTAGTCATTCCCTTGAATGATTACTTACCGCTCCATTTGTGCTTAGAAAATGGTACCGTAATGGAATTCAGAAATAAAAACTCAGATATTTCTTATTATGTTGAATATTGCCCATGTCACAAAGAGGAAGATTCAAACAATTCCATTGTCTGTCTCTCCATTCTTGGATTATGCACAAATCTGACAAATCTACTGCTAAAGAGGCAACAAGATATTCACCATTGACCAAGTGGCTGGAGAATAGCAGCCATGAACATCCAACCAGAAAAAACACATTTAGCTGTAAAACCAATCATAATGAATATATTCTATCAACCACTACAAACTCTTTACTTCCTTGTTAGACATCAAAATAATTTCTCAAGTCTTTGCACTAGCCTAGGAAACAAAGCACATCAAGTTTCATTCTGAAAACTGCTTTCACAACCCTCAGACCACCTTCATTTCCACTATCCTTTTATTGCAAGCACAAGATCCCACTAAAACGCAACATAGTAGAACTCATTGATGCACCTTGTCCAACCATGCTTCACGATATACCCAGATCAACACCTTTCCCAACCATTCTTCATTGATTTACCTTTTCCTTTGTCATAATGGACAAAGTTGTATGATTGTTAAAGTAGACAAATTGATCATAACCATGTTTTGATGTAGATCAACATGCACAAATAGGAAGGTTCTAACTGGAAATTAAACCCCTGCAATCATCAAGAAATAGAAATTTCTTCAAATTAGATATGTTTACAAAGAGTCACAATGTTATACTCAAAATAGGTAAGCAAAGTAGCTTCCAACCTAAAATCAAACACATCAAAATGATTGGCTTCAATCCTTAGACATCACTAAATAAGATTTGAAGAAAGATCCAAGATATAACAGTGTCCAATTGAATTTAACAAATACAAAAGTGGATTGTAAAAGCTACTATAAAGAACCCATCTCAAAGAAACAACGAGGTTTACATTATTACCACTAAAACAATATAAATTATCGAAATCAAATTCCTTTGATCTCACACTGCATACAAAGCCCAGTAGAATCTGACTTCTATATGCATCAAAATATTATAATGTTAAAATTCAAATATAAGAAAAAAAAATCATTTGCATGTGCTAAACTGTTGGCTCCAACCTGTCTAGGGAAGTGAAAGCATAATTGCACGATGTAAAATTCTTAAATTAGCCAAAAAAATACAATAGAATTAATCATAGTACTATGTTAATATCAACATGAGAAAGAGAGAGTGGATATTCTTCAAAACTATGGCCATCTTCATATTACCCATGAATACATATTTAGAATATATGTTTGTCAGAAAATTGGAGACCGAAGATAAATATATCTCTTTAGCTTACTATAGAACCTATTTTCACTAGATGAGCAACAAAATTATAGTGCTTGGCATGCACACCCCACACTGATCTTTGAAGTTTGAAGGTAATATGTGACCGCACCGCTTGATATTCATGAATAATCTCTGAGATGCCACCCAAACACTGGTTTTGTTTCAATTAGGCGATTTGACCAAAACCCAATTCATAGAAATGATTGTCTTTCAAACATAACTCCATCCATTAGAGAAACAAATTTGGAGTGAAATTAGTGGTTTCAAGAAGTACCCCATATCCTCAATGTGCACAAAGGGCATTGGGTATGTTGCAAAGTTGATCTTGTTGAGGTCTTTGCTTCAATTTCCAAAGGTTTTTATCTAGATGGGCTAGATACCCATAAAATAACTTGAATACATCCCTTTTTTTGTTAATGAATGCCCTACAAGATTAGTAATTCAAGATGAATGAGTTTTCACTCAAGCTAAACTTTTCAAAGTTTAGTGTACATTTATGCAGGGTACTTGTGCAATCATGATAAGGGTGCAGTTGAGGAGAACGACGATGTAACACTAGAATGTCTTGGATACTGCACTATAGTTATGCAGGAGATAGATTGAGATGGTGCATGGATGCTATAATTTTTCCATGTTGCATCAGTTATTGTTCTCCTCTATAGTGGCATAGCATTCAAGTAGTGAAGGAACACCAACAGCAGCCACAGTAATTTGGATTCATATGTAGGGTACTTGTGTTGTCATAATAAGGGTGCAACTGAGGAAAATGGGGGTGCAGCACTAAATTTTTTGTGATGCTAAACTGTAATTATGTAAGAGAATATTGAGAGTGCACACACATGCCTTCCAACATGCATGTGCCAACCTCAACCACTTCTAGTTTTATGGTTGTTTTTCCAAATTTAGCATTCCAATTTTAGAATAAATGCTTTTCTTCTTTTGGAATTTGAAATTGAGATTTAGAAGTAGGTTCATTTTAGCTTCAATTAGCTTTTGTTCTAATGTAGATTAAGCACATGAGGCAGTGGAACTTCTAATTTTAGGGACATCATACTTCTGTAGATAGATTTAGATAGTGGTTTTTCTTTTCTAATTTTTAGCCCCCATAGGAATGGGCTATTTGTCTTCTCCTCTAACCTTCCTCATCTATATTATATAAAGAAGGCAGGGCAGAGGTGCTTATTTTTTAATTATTTTAAGCATGAGATTGAGTTGTGCTAGTGATTCTGATAGTACTTTTGAGTTATAGCAGTGTGTCACTTTTCCAGATTGAATAAAAAATAGATTGTAGTTTTGGAAGTTCATGTTTGTACACTTTGTCCTATATTTTCAGTATGATGTGTTAGTAGATTACATATACATAATTTGTAGTTTTTATAGCCCTTAAAGTTTTATGTTTTAGCTGCTTAGGTTTTCTGATTACAAACTTTGCCTAACATGGTCAGAAAATTTCCCTAAGTTAAACCTTTAACAACAGTATGGCCAAAATTCAATCTAAAATAAACATTTTCTGAGATCATTCGATCTAATGTTTTGTGATCTGTAAATTCAATATTTATTGAACATTTGCAGCATAGAGATTTAAGTAATGGGTATGTATAAAAACCTGGATGATGATGAATACGACTATGTAATGAGGAGTAAGACCCACACATCATAGACATTTCTGGGTATTTCTAGAGGCATTGTAATTGGAATGGTAAGGACTTTCTTCCTTCTTCACCCTTCCTCTTGGTCTTGCTTGTTTTAGGACACCGGGAAATTCATTTTCCCAACCATTGCAAAGCCCTACATCTAAGATATACAGTTAAAACAATGACACTTCTGAGAAGCATCCAAATATAATAATCTAGATTCAATCTCTTTTCCCAGTGTTATTTAATCCGTGCTCTTATTTTTCCTTTTTATATAAATATTTTGAGAGAAAAGATGAGGAAATTTCATTTGACGTTACCTTTTGGGCATGATGGATAAAATTCGAGGAAATATGGAAATGAAAGCACATGATAGAGTTAATGGCTTAAGATTCATGCAACCATGAGTGCTTAACCTCCTCCCCTTGATAAAATTAACAAGGCCAAACAAACATTTACAATACCAAAAATAAATTTGATCTTCAATGCTTGATAGATTTAAATAACCTAATATAATTTAAAATAAATGCTAAATCTTTTTAGAGGAAACATGGAGGAAAGGGAGGGTCTATGCTAGTGGCTCATTGGATGGTTCCTATAATTATTGATAAAAGGGTAGGCTATAAGATATAATTTTCAGTCAACTCCTAAATTGAAACTCCAATCAAGAAATAATGAATTACCATTAGCCTTTGTTGGAGTGTCTTCAGTATTTGATATTTTAAATAGGAATGAAATGCCATTACCTGAGTTTTACCTACAAAAAATAAAATTTTGATTTAAGAATGATATTGAATCTACTATAAAAAAAAAAAAAAAGAGCCAACATCCCAGAATTCAAATGGAAAAGACTTCAATTAATTTAGGCAATAATAGTGTCTAGTTTCTCAGACAGCTAGACCACTCAAGAGGCATGAGATCATTGACACACACATAACCTCACAAGGTACAACTGATGGGATTCATCACTAGTGACCAAACTAATCAACTTTATCATCAAATAGTTCATGACCAAAAATTCCAATATCAATCATGAAAGGCAAGCCAGGTCAGTGAAAGTAGGAATTCCAAAGGACCACACCAAGGTTAAATCCTCAAAAGAACTAGCCAATGCACCACCTGTAAAGGGACCCTTGATCTACCCTAAGGATCATTTAGTCAAACCAAGTGGTTGTACAGTGTATGAAGCATCCCTAAATAGGTGGTAGATTCTTGACACTACAGTATTAAGGAAGGATCTTTCGAAAAGTCAATATCAAAATCACCAACTACTAGAATTAAATAAACTGCATATTTTCATTCTCCTTATATAAATTTGACACTAACACATGATTTTTGTGCATTTTTCATCATTTTCTATACCAAGTCAAGTAATGTCCAACTCCTATGATCCCACCCTTAATCATGTGTGCATATTACACTGATCATAAAATGATGCAAAGAGAAATAGTTCATACAATTTAAGGATTGCAATTTGGGAAGAAACCGATTAGTCAAGTCTATTGCATTTGAAATTCCTACACAAACAGATCCATTAAGGTGTTTATGTTACAAAATATTTAATAAAAATAAAATTCATGATGTCTGTGAGTAATAAACAAGAGAAATATGTCTAGATTTAGTGTAGGTTTTACTTCTTTATTTGATAGATCTAATCCATTTATCTTGGCCCTATATACAAATGAGTATATCATTTTTGGAATTTCTCAAAAATTCATGTTCGTGGTGTAAGAATATTTTGACTAGTGAAGTTGACATGAAGGGCATAGGAGGTTGGTAAGTTTTTTATTAAGTTTTCCTTTTACATAGGATTTACACCTTGAAGACTTTAACAATATTTCAAAGTACAGAAGGAAAATATGATCCAAGGTTATATTCTTCAACTTCATGAATGATCAACATAATGATGAAGCATGTAGCAAAGGAAAAGTTTGAGGACACAGAAGGAGAGATTTGATTTGGTCAATAACACTTTCTTCACAAAGAGGGAGTGTTAGCTTTTCCCTATTGCATAAAATAATTCTTTCTCCCATGGTGGCATAACAATCATCTTTAGTAGGAAAGGCACAACAGTCTAGATTTATGCAGGGTGCTTGTGCAGTTATGATAATGGTGCAGTTGAGGAGAATGAGGGTGCAACACTAGAATGTCTAGAGTACCGCACTCCAGTTATGTAGGAGATAGATTGAGAGGTGAATGCATGCTAGATTTTTTTCCTATTGCATCAGTTATTGTTCTATTCTATAGTGGCATAGCAGTCAAACACCAAAGGCACATCAACAACAACCATAGTAGTTTGGATTCTTGTGTAGGGTACTTGTGTTGTCATAATAAGGGTGCAACTGAGGAAAATGGGAGTGTAATGCTAGATTGTCTGTTGTGCTAAACCTTAATTATGTAATAGAATATTGAGAGTGCACACACATGCCTTCCGGCATGCATGCACCACCCTCAATCACTTCTAGTTTTATGGTTGTTTTTCCAGATTTAGCATTCCAATTTTAGAATAGATGCTTTTCTTCTTTCAGAATTTGAAATCCAAATTTAGAAGTAGGTTGTTTTTAGATTCAATTAGCTTTTGTTCCAAAGTATATTAAGCACATGAGATAGGGAAACTTCCAATTTTAGGGACATCATACTTCCCTAGACAGGTTTAGATAATGGTTTTTCTTTTCTATTTTTTAGCACCCATAGGGATGAGATATTTTGTCTTCTCCTCTAACCTTCCTCAACTATATTATATAAAGAAGGCAAGGAAAAGGTGGTTATTTTTTAATTCTTCTAAGCATGAGATTGAGTTTTTCTAGTGATTCAAATAATACCTTTGAGTTGTAGAAGTGTGTCATTTTTCCAGATTGAATAAAAAATAGATTGTAGCTTAGGAAGTTCAGTTTTGTACACTCTGTCCTATATTTTCAATATGGTGTTAGTAGATTACATATACAGAATTTGTAGTTTTGATGGCCCTTAAAGTTTTATGTTTTAGTGGCTTGGGTTTTCTGATTGTAGACTCTTCGTACCATGGTCTGAAAATTTTAAGAAGGCCTACATAATATTATGTCATCCACCATGGTTTCATTAATCCTTGTGGTCTGCACCAATTGGATGGCATGATTTATGAATCTCAAAGGAATGAGACTGGGTGCAAACCCCAAGCAAGCTGGAGGAAGTTTGAGCTATACAGTGCAACCCTTGACCTTGGAATGTGTTTCTCAAAGCACTTACAACAAACTAATAAAATACAAAGTTACAAAAACCTTCAACTTATGATGGCCTACAAATTCTCAAGGTAGGAGTCTTATTTCCTTTATTTGGTGTTGTTATGTTATGAATGGATATTGTCTTGGAAAAATACAGTTCTTTTCCATGGGAAAAAACTTTATGTTTGATATTTCTAGGAGGAAATATAAAATATACATTATCCTTAGCCTTTCAGCCCATAAAATATGTTATTTTTGTCAATTGCGTGTCTCGGATACTTATTATTGCAATTCTCCAACAAATTCATTTAGATAAACATCAGAGCATCACAAAACCTACCTTGAATACGTAGTCCTCCTAAACGATTAATAACATTGTTAATCTATTTCTATAAGAAAAATAGTGAAACATCATCTTCCATACTATTTAAAAAGGGAGCATGTCAAAACCAAGCATCCATCTCTAAATTCTTGAATTGTGATGATTCCTTCCTACAAAGACAAGGCATCCTTTGAGAACTGTTCCACATTTATATCAAATTCCCAATACATGTGAATAAAAAAGCTAGATGTTTGGTCTAAAATGTGGATGCAAATTAGATTTTCATTTACTGTCAATCCGGGTAAGTAAACTTCGAGTATCATCCAATGTATATGGACTTAGAGACAAACTAAACTAAGCTAGCTGAAGAAATATTAAAGCTCCCTTATAGGAGACTATTCATTAATATTTATAATCAACTATTTAAACTAATGAAATTAAAGCTCTTAAACATAATTATGTTTGATTGCATGAAATATTAAAGTTGTCTTACAAGAGACTATTCGTTTATATCTCAAGCATATAAATCAGAGACTTAAACTAGTGAAATAAAACATTAAATAACAAATCAGATCCATTGAAGGAAACATTAATACTTCTTACGAAAGGTCATTCATTAATATTTCAAACATATGAACCTAAGAATTTAATCTAATGAAATTCACAAACATAAAATAAAAACTTACCAAAACAAAAGTGTACTTGCTAGGCAATGGGGATCCTTCCAAAGATTCACAAGCACACCAAAAGAGAAGTCAAATGTAGAGAATCAAAGAAGCTCCATTTTATTCATCATGATTTTCAAAGTACATTGGCTATAATCTCATATGATCCAAACCAAAATTATTCTAAATTCTACTAGGTTCTAAGATTCTAAAAATTAAGATTACAAAGAAAGAAGATTACAAATGAAGGAGATAACACTCCTATTTATACAAAAGCTACAATAACTAACTCATAAATGTAAATCCACTACTCCCTCCTTTGATCCACATATTTCTCAACAAATGGTGACACATAACCCTATCCTCCATGATCTCCTCCATGAGGTCCATGATCTTCTCCATGAGGTCCATGATCTCCTCAAATTCGAATTTGAACATAGAATGCCACATAAAGATGCCTTGGAAGCTTCCTTTGTACCTACACATGTCAACAAACTCATTCTAATTGTTAGGTATAAGTAATATATGGATATTATTTTCTAAAGTTTAACCAAAAATTCACTTAAAAATACTAAGAATTAATAATGTTTTGGAAAACGCAATGGTAACCCATTTAATGATGAAAGTGAAGCTAATGTGGTGACATCGTGGTGGAATAGAGGTGAGAAAATGTGTGAATGGAGTGAAAGTGGATGTATTTTAAAGATAATTCTCAGGGCCAACACTAGACTCAAACCTTCTTTTAATCTCCACAACTCCTCTCATGACTGATCTCAAAACCAAATTTTCTATGATATTTTTCCCATTAGCCCATTCTATTAATAATTTATAATCTCACAATACTTGAAGTTTGAGAATTCCCCTATCTGCAACATATTTCATCAAAAGAGACAAGGCATAGAGTTCATCTCAATTCTTAGTTACATGTCCAACCTAATATTTTATATCAATTTAATGGGAAAGTGATGGAAATAAAATGCAGCTAAAATCAAAATGATATTGGGTCCCTTGTAAAGCCCCATCAAAATATCCCCAAGCCACTAAATAGTCAACCACAAATTCAATTAAAATCCTTGTAGCTTTGGGAGTTGAAATTTTCTTGTTTCCCCATAAGAACTCCTAATTTGATGGGCCACTTGCTTGGATGTGTATCTATTCCCTAGAAAAGTGCTTTGTCCCTTGCTAGCCACATCCTCCACAAAACAAAGCAAAGCCAAACCTTGTGACTCACAATAGAATTGTCATGACACCAATGTTCAAAAAACTTCCCCAATAAATCATTATCCCATTGATTTTTTCATGACCAGTCAACTGTGATATTTCTTTCCAAACTAAATTAACTAAAAGGGAAAGGACAAAAAACGGTCCATTTTTTCAATAATAGACATAAAACCCTTGGAAAATGTACTTCATGTGATTCCAAGCTATCAAAACTTAGCTCAATACAGATGCTACTAGAAGTGGACATTGAAAGGCATTGAGTGATTTTAGTAGATTAATTGATGCTCGTATAATTAATATCAGGTCAGTATACATATACACATAGGTATACAAATGACGTGGAGGACTTACTTAAATGTTGAGAAATAGCCTCAAACTAATTTATTAAATTCATGCAAAAGAAACCTTAGTTTTAGAATCAGAAAATTTCCCTAATTCAAACCTTTAACAATAGTATGGCCATAATTCAATCTAAAATGAACATTTTCTGAGTTCATTGGATCTAATGTTTTGTGATATGTAAATTCAAAATTTGTTGAACATTTGCAGGATAGAGATTTAAGTAATAGGTAAGTATAAAAACATGGATGATGATAAACAAGACTGTTGTAATGAGGAGTAAGATCCACACATCATAGACATTTCTGGGTATTGCTAGAGCCATTGTGATTGGAATGGTAAGCATTGTCTTCCTTCTTCACCCTAGGCATTATATCTTCCATTCTTTTCAACTTCATTTCCATTTTCTGCTTGATGGAGTGCATAGTTTGTGCCTTGATAGGGTTTTGAGAAGGACCAGCTCGGGTCTTCTTGAGCTACTCACATCACCCCTCTTGTTCATTTACCCCAACAAAATCTCACCACTTATCATATTTTCCTAATTAGAACTATCTATTTGACATTGTAACAAGGAGGAGGATACAACCTTGTACCATATTCTTTGAAAGCTCTAAAAGAAATTCCACAACTTTCATACCCTCTCCAATATCACGTGCAAGTGAACAAAAAATAAAATCAATAGCATGATCCACCTTAGTTATCACATTATTATGATTGTTATGCTTTATCAGGCGACAAAGTAATGCTAGCATTTTGCTCCTGATCAATGGCTTATTTTGTCCCTGAAGACCAAATAAAATACGAATGTAACCTTATGCTCCTATCCATTGTTTGTGCTTTCCTTTCTCCTCGCTTAACCTTAGTAATTCATTAAGATCATCCAACACAGTCTGCTCCTCATCAGAATCTAGATTAGGTTTCAATGAAGCTATTGTGAACATTGTATTTCTATCCTTCCACACTTCTATAGACCTTTGGAGTATGATATTCGGTCTGAGCTCCTTATTGATTAGCACCTAATTAGTGATGGGACAAGTAGTGTGCCCCTCTACAAACCATCTTCCAATAGAACTTCTATCAAATGTTTGACAAGAATAAATCTCAACAGGACCTTCCATTACCTCTCAAGAAATTGGACAGTAAAAGGATTGTAAGGGAGGCAAAGAATGACTTCCCAAAGAGACCCTTTTCTCGTAATATATCTTATCCCTCTCTTTAGCAGAAAATGCCACATCTGCACAATGAAGCAATCCAATGATTTGTTCCATTTTCAAAGCCTTTGCTTCATTTTTTTTCTCAATATGATATCTTCCATACCCCTTTTAAACTCTTCATATTCTTTTTTCAAAGTCGATGTATCAATGGAAACTCCCACTACTTTGGCAATCTGCAAAAGTAATTTATTTGCATAAACACTATCAGTATGCCTTTATCTGATCCCATATTCAATTTTATCAGTTATCCAATGCACTATCTAGAGAGTGTTAAGGCTCCCCTCCTGTAGCTCTTCTCTCTATTTTTTTGTTAACATAATGTTATCCGCCTGGTTTTCCTGCCAATCCTCCTTGGCCATACCCTCTATTTTGTTGTTAACCGGATGTTCTCTGCTTGGTCTATTAACCGAATGTTATACACGTGGTTTTCCCATCAATATTCCTTAACCATACCCCGCCAATCCTCTTTGGACATGCCCTCTTAAATCTTAAATTTGATGAGTGAGAAATTGAAATTCCAAATGAAAAGGACCCAAAACGTTTACCATAATGTAAAAAAAATATATTATTCAAATACAATAAATATTTTAATTTTTTTAAAAATTATCCAATGTTATAAATGTTTTAATATTTTTCGAAAAGAAAGGTATTTGAATTTGCAAGCTATTTTGTTTCTCAATTTTTTTATTTTTTTATGTGTGCACCTTATGAAAGATTTGATTCCTTCGTCTTAGTGTTTGGTAGATCCGGAGTTAAGATGGATCTAGATTGGTTTAATTATTAATTAATTATATATATATATATATATATATATATATATATATAGTTTACGAAGTCAAAATGTTAAAGAGGACATTACAACATCTCTACCATGGGAGATGAATTTAATAATTATGGAGAAACCCTATAGGCTCATGGAAAAATTGCAGGAGAAGAAAGGGGTGTGGATTTTCTTACTAGAGAGAGGGTAGTTTTGACGAAGAGTGAATGGGTGTTGGCTTATGGGGGCCTGACCCAGGTTCGGAGTCATTTATCCAAACAGATCCCTACACTACTAGCCCTTTCGGCATCAGCCCGCAGGGCGTGGACTGAAGTCTCACCTGAAGCAGTATGGGGGGATGTTGGAACTAAGTTTCCGCACCCTTGAGATGTCTGTGATGTGGATTTAGTCCAATTAGACCTTGCTTTGCACAGGTTTCTTCGCGCACTGTTCCAACCTTCAGTACCCTCGTGAAGTATCACAATCATCTTTCACGCAGCCCTAACCAGGGGCTGAGATGCTTTTGCGTTGCTAGGGCAGTGATCTACACTATTTCCCAACCTAGACTAAATATCTTACTTATTTTAGTGACAGATCCTAGTTATCTTCGTGAAAACATATATTCTTCCCTGCGTTCACTTAATCAATACAGTTATACACATTCACGCATCACATAAGCATCAAAAGTGAAATTCATACCCAATGTAACAGATGCATAAAACAGGAAATAGATACACAGAAATGGTAGGAAACTTCTCTTTATTAATACTTCCAACTATTACAGACTCGACTCACCCTGAGCACTCAGCTGTAGGGGTCCATGCACTCAGCTGCGGACTACTAGGCCTTTGTTCACTCAGCTACAAAGCCTTCTCCTACTCTACAACCCAGAACTAGACTTTACTCCACAATTATGACTCAATTCTTTATCATTGCTTCTTCCACTATGCTCCCAAACTACTTAGAGCCTCACTCTATTTATACAACCCCATTGTCCGTGGACCATGGGTATATCTCTATAGCTGACATTATAATAACAAAATTAATGGATGACAACCCTATGACTCTTTAACAAACTACACACTCCGCACCCACAAAATGTGGAGTCTTTACTCGAAATTACAAGATTGACGAAAATCTGGGCTCTAAGCCCCAAAACTTCCCTTGGGGGATCTCGCACCCAATAGCCCCCCAACACAAACATCATGACTTGCCCTTGAGTCACTCTATTGGTGCAGAGATCTTTGCATGAGGACCTCCCAACTCTGATTGGATCACTGCAAGTTCGGCAGCGCACTAAGTGGCTGCCTACTAAACTTCCTCTACGCGTTGTTCAGTGACTGTTGTCGTTGAACTACTGCCCTGAATCTTTTCCTAAGTTTCTTGCAGCTGCGCAGCGTTGCTTCAATGGAGGTTGTAATGGTATAAACCTCATCTATCCACGGCTATAGGTGTGCTTTCAAAATTTCTTCTTTATGCCCAACAACATCCACCTGCTCCTTGAGCGCCTTAGCCTGCTACATACTTGCGAGCCTCTGTGTAAAGGCAACCATCTATGTAGTCCCTTTTACTTTGTCGTACTTCTACTATAGCTCACTCGCCTTTGTATCCAGGTGCTCTATGTTCGGGTCCACTTGCAGGGTGGTGAGGACCTTGAACAACTACTCGAATAGCTTCGTGTAGTCTGTCACTACACTGTTAACCACCACAATTACTGTCGTGATCACGGTGGCGTGTTGTTCCTTCACCTCCGGCAGAGTTGAAGGTTGTGCCTTCAACTGTAATTATGCTATCTGAAGGTTCAGCTCCAGCTGAACCCTGGCCATTTCTTATCTTGTGTCACGCACCCCTGCTTCTAACTTGCGTACGTGCACCTCCACCAATTCTTCTACTTGGATGGCCAACTCTAGGACCATATGGCAGGCTTCCTCCACCACCCGCACTATCTGTCTACTTTTCTCCATGGCCTCGTTCAGCTGCAGGCTCAATTGCTCAATGTTGATGCAGTGCTTGCTCATTACTTGTATCACGCAGCTCTCCCTGGCCAAAGCTCTACAGTGACTCCATCCTGAAAAATATAGAGCGTCTCTCGAGGGAGCACAACCATGTTTAGCCTGATCCCTTTCAACCCATTGACCATAGACCTGTCGGCCTCATTTTCTATAACGAGTTCTCCATCTGATAGCACTATTATGTTGGTCATCCAGACGTGTAGCATTTCCGCGATTGTAGAAGTGCCTATTACAAGGTTGGTTGACACTGTGCCAGCCTACGGAGTGCGCACCTACAACTCCTGTATATGTGTTTGGAGAGCCCCCAATACCATCTGATGTTTCTCCTCAAACTGCTGGAGGGCCTCTGCAGTGACGTCCCTCATTGTTTCGCTGATATTGTGTAGATCACCCTTAGTAAGTGTGATAGGGTCGAATGAAGCCTTCGAGGCCTTCGTCTTCTTTCGTGGCCCTACCTCCTCTCTTGGGCGCAGACGTTTTAGCTAGGTGGACGTTGTCTATGGGTCCATGCCACCTTGTTCTGTATCTGTCTCCAGCATGGGCAAAGGTGACTTTTTTCCTTCACGCTCTTATTCTACTGCCTTTTGCTGCTCCTTAGCCAACTTCGTAGTGTCGCGTGTCGCCTGAGCCTTAGCCGCTGCTTCTTCCTTCCTGCAGCTTTCTACCAACTACACCATCCTCAGTTTCACCTCTTCCTTCTTTCGCTGCGCGGTAGACCTCTCCGCTTCCATTGCGGAGCCAGCTGGAGCACGCTACTCCAGTAGCCAAGACTCAAGGACTGCGAAGATGACACCGTCGGTCGCCAAATAGGGTAACTCACGCCATGTCTTCATGGGGTCCTTCCGCGCCCTGATGAAGACATGGTGGAAATCTGCCTTGAACTCTACAAAGCTCTACAAACTGTTGTAGACCATGGTTGATAACCATGGCTTGTGATTAATCCCCATTTTGATATTCATCTCCATGAGCACCCAGAATATTTTTATTTCCCTTATCCTTTGTGCACACCTGGTTTCCCACAGCGAAGAGTACTTCGCTACCTCCGGAAGGTCCTGGGCGATCGTCGGGAACTAGCTATATTTGGTAAATTTCCATGCCACCAGTATGATTGACAACAGAAGCCATGCATAATGAATTTTTTTTCCCTGCTCCTATGCCTCATAGAAGTTCTCAAGGAACTCTCCGCATAGATAGTTTTCCCAGTTGAACTGGACCCCTTCTGCGCATTTCGCTACTAGTACACCACTGGCATGGGTACATCATCCGCGCGGCACTTCCAGATCACCTTCCCTATTAATATCTGTGTCGCGACCTTGTCCGCATGGTTGTTGATGCTGGAAATGGTGTACCCTCACTTCTTCTTCTCCAGCTTAAATTTCTTCTTCATGGCCTCTTCGATGGCCAAGTCATCACTCTTTCCTTCTGAAATGTTCGTTGGGTCCTCCATGTTATAGACATATTTGGGCACTGCAACCCCAAACTCATATGTCCATCAACTAAGGGCTCCTTAAGTCCCTAAAAGTGTTGTTTCACACCCTAAAGGATCATGGTCAACTGATTACATCATTTCCCAAAAGTTCCACCTGAAAAACTACTCAAAACTAGCCAAAACTAGACCATACAGACTGCTCCATGGGCAAGGTGCAATGCATATTGACTGCCTAACTAGCCAGGTGCAATGCATACTCAAATGGCCTTTTGTGGGGTGCGATGAGTGAGAATAGACAAATGGCAGGGATAGTTTGTAAGGTGGATGATCATGGAATCTTCGAGAAACTTCTTCTGTGACACTTGCCTCTCTAAATTCACCCAGGGATGAGTAAGAGATCGTGAAATCTCCAAGTGGAACCAAGAACTATCAGTGGAATGACACTAATCAAAAACCCAGAGCTGACTCACACCCTTGCAAGACATCTATAAATGTATCCCTCATCTGAGAGATCTAGGGGCTGGAATTTTGTATTTTGTAAGGAAGTGTTGTTGGTTTGTTGGTGAGAAGAGACATTGCATTGTTGGGTGATTTTCTTGTTCATGAGGTGAAGAGGGATTCTACAACTGGTAGGATGATGCTAGATCAGACAACTGGGTTGTAATCCTCTCTTACATTACTATTAATAAAGTTCTTTGAGTTTTCCTCCATATGGTCTCATATTTGTGAATTTTATTGTTTATAAATGCAATTGTATGGTCAATGTGTTTCTGATTCCACATTGTTTATGATGTTTTAGATAGATATGCTTTGATAGTTTGTTGTTACTTTGACTCTACAAGTACTCTTTGAAGCAGGACAAGTGGGAGAGGAGTGGCAAATTCTATCAAGGAAAGGAGAAATCAAGCTAGGATCAGAATGGAAGATCCAAGTTGGTCCTCTTTTCTTCTCTTCCATCTATCACACTTAAAGGAACTCTTGAAAAGCTTTCATTGTTTGTTTCTAAGATAGCTACCCATCTTAGTGGGACTAACAGTTCGAATTAACACTAGTTTTCCCTGAAACAAGATGGCAACTCCGCTAGGGAACGAGTAGTTGGTTTTGTTTGTTTACTGTTTTCTTTATAAACTACAGACAGAGCCTGAAGTTAGCCAACTAGCCTTCGAAATTCCTTTGCTATGCAATTGCGAAGCAGATAAACGTTGCTTCAGTCAATCTCCAGGTTGGATTATGAACTGAACATCTGGCTTATAGAGCATCCTGATTTCCCTTGTGGTATCTCAGAACCTCATCAGATCCTACCCTTATGCTTTGTGTTTACTGTCCATCATTACTCAGGCTAAATCACTGATCTTAGCTGCAAGTTTTGAGCAAAAACCAAGCTCAGTTTCTCTCCCTGGCCCATCGCACTATCTGTAACTGTGCAACCTAGATGCATCGCACCTCCCATATGTTGCAGGTGAGATGCATCCCTATTTCCCTGTCTTGCAGGTGCGATGATTGAGTGAACTGTTTTTCTTCTCTGAAATTTGGTTTTTTTTCTCTTTGTTTTCATCTTTATTCATTAGTTTTGTTGCTCATGATCAATACCTTCTTGTTGTAACCATCTTCCTTCACATTATTTCAGCCTCCATCAGTTAAGAATTGTAAATGTTTTTGTGTATTTGTCAATCATTTACAATCTTCCTTTGTCGAAAGTAGCCTAATCGAACTGTCGTTTTTGATGCAAGTGTCGTAATTGTCATTCTGAATCAAAAGAAGAGTGTCATAAAGTATTCCTCTTCTAGATAGTTGATTGTACTTTTGTCATTGTACTTGATTTTGAAATTATTAGTATTTCAAGTGTCAAAAATAGTTTTCAATTCGAAATCGAAAAGTTTCGTCTTAGTCGTCCTTTATTTTTGAAAAGAAATATTGTTAGTACTGTCACTTTGAAAGAAAATAGTTCATATCTATACTTAGCTTTCTTTTTTTCATTCACACTTTAAGAAAGCAGAAAACAAATACATGCATGTGCATCTGCATTTTGACTGCTTGACAAATTTGATTTAGGAAAGTGCATTTAGTGTGTTCTCTATGCTCTCTGCTGAAAGAAAAAATCGTTATCTTCTTTCCTTTGTAGCTAGGATTTTCATTGCTAAAAGAACATAAATGACCATTTATCATTTTAGATTGCAAAACCTGGTAAAACCTGGTAACTATCATTTTCATCGAAGGTTGGGTGATTCCTCCTCTTTGATACAACAAGTGCCAGTATGGACTTGTGCTCCCTGTACTGTCGAGTATATATTGGGAGACCACAATAGGCTGATATCCTTTATCCTTAGGAAGCCATGTCTTCCACCCTATCGATCGTAATGCACTGAACACAGCATTCGGGAAGATTGACTGTTGTACATAAGTCCTTGGTAATTTATCTATCATTTATCAACAAGGTGTATTTTTTAGTTTTACAATCGATTTGGTAAACCATCTATCTAGACTTCTAGAGCAGTCACTTTCGTTCCTTTTCAACTCCTTAAAATAAAAGGTCCATCTGAGCACTTGTCACTTCAAGCTCATTAAAAATCAAATGCGACTAGAGTCACCTTTAGCTTTTTCTTGACTCTTAAAAATTGAAAAAAGCAAGTTGCGTCCAAGTGTCTTTAAAATTTAATTTAAACAGAATAACATCCTAGTTCTTACATTGATCTGAGGTTGAGATAATGGAGTCTACCAATCAAGGAATCCCCCTTGGAGGGAATCCTAATCCTTTCTCCTCTTGGGGAGATATTGGTTCTCCATATATGGCTATATTATCCCTTCCAGGAATCACAATCGGCCTACCGGAATGGCTTTTCATGACCTCTGCAGAGCTATAAAAAGGGTCTCTTTCACCTCTAATTACCTCACATTAATATGTCAATCTGGGAGCATTTTGTTATTTCAAAGAGTGTCTCAGTCTGAGGCTATCATTTGCCAGAGTAATGCTAGTAGTATAGTGTTCAGAAATACAAGAGTAAATGGATGCTTGTCTACAACTAAACGACTTCAAAAGAGTAAATCACACACTCAGAAGACTAGGAAACTTGTCAGTCAAGGGTTTGGTAGCGATAACCCATCCCTTTGGAAACTAATGGAAAAGGAAATTAGAGAATAGACCGTGGATCTGGGAGCCAGACAGTAAATGCCAAGGCTCACTAAAACCTTTGATCGTCTCCCACACAAAATAACAAATGCTAGCAAATGGAACGGCAGATAAGAAAATGGAACAGCAAATAAGAAATCGAACAGCAACTCTGTAATGGAACAGCAATTCTTAAATGGAACAACAGCTATGAAATAAAATGGCAACTAAGTCTCACGAGCAGTAACAAACTTAATCTACCAAATCAAATGCATTAATCGTAATCAAACAGCAATCTTTCACTCTTAAGGCAGATCGAACAGCACACACTAATGGAACAGTACTGATTACTGATAAGTTATGGAACAGCGCTTGAAAACCATATACGCACACAGCACGCTTAAGGAGTAATTTGATCCAAATATCAATCTCAGTTAGAAGGAATATGACTGCATTTCAAAATAGAACAGCATCGTTCATCAATTCAACAATCGTAAAGAACATAACTCCCAAAATAAATTCTGTAACGTGAATGAACAGGTGCACAGCACAAAAGCTCTGTAATGGGATAGTAACAGTATTCTGTTAAGACTCTAGTAATATTAAATCAAATCTGAAAGGAACAGTAATATGATGCAGAGTCAATACAATAGTTCTGTCCGTGGAAACCTTAATGAATTAAACATAACAGAGCATGTGATGTAAACTTATAAAGCATATCAGATTACCAAATAACGACGATAAGAAAACCACGTAGAAGCCAAATCGTAATAATACAGGAGCAAGTGTCCTCCAGGGCCGGGCCCTTAGCCTCCAGGGGTACACCGCTTTAGGTTAATCCAGACTCAGAGATGAATCACCAAGTTTGTATTAATGCATGAAGCAAAATTACAGTAAACCAGTTCTTATCAAGACTCGATGATCAAAGTTTTGATCTTAACAGAAATTACATAAAAGCGTAATCATGTCTAACTCTCTCTCGAGCTAACAATGTTGTCCCTTTTTATAAGGGTGACGGCGGAGATGTCTAAGTACAAAAATAGATAAAACAGTGATCCCTCAGGATCAAGGATCCTGAGGGATTCGCCGAATTGTTAATCCTTAATCATCTCTTTTCTCTCCTGTGCCGAGCTGGTGTCTCCACCTCCTTTTCAGGGCCGATTCGCTTTGATTTTCTTAGCCTTGTTTGCATTCGGTCTCCCGTCAAAGGGACAGCAGTTATCTTGTCCTTGTCCTTTCCTTTGGAACGGAAACTTCTCGTTTTCACTCTTCCCTGCATAAGGAAATGACAATTGTCAGCATTTTAGTCTTGCATATTAAACTCACATGTTTTGTTATAATTCTTTATCATTTTCCAAGTTCATGATGCAAAAAGGTTTGCAAGTTCTACTGAAAAGATACTAAAATGATCATCAAAAACATACCTTTCTAGTACTCCACACACCCCCCTGCTTACCCTGTTTCATGCCCTCATGAAAACGTTGTAGTTGACATGCAAGGCAGTGAGAGAATAGGCTGGAGATGGAATCTCATGCGGAGGCCTACATCCATGATGAGTAACTAGGTAGTCAAAGAAATGGCCTGTCTTACCCTCGGGCATCTCATACATGGCTTGGTATTTGGGTGCAGGGTGCCAAATAATTGGTCTCCGGAACCTATATCCTAACCAGGATGACCCTGCCCTCAAAATGATTTTGCCATAAAGGTGCAAACGGTTGGTAGGTAATTTAAAATTCTCATACTTAAACGGTTCCCTGAGCTGGATATTCGGATTAGAGATTTGATACCGAAATTTAGCTGCATCAATGGAAAGGTCTTTGATGGAAAGAAAGTATTCTAATCCCTGTCGAATGAGTGCCTCATGCATGGGTCCTAATGTTTCAGTCACACCCACAGTCTTCATGAGGTTTCTATGTGCTTTCCACAACTGTACTGGGTTCCTAGGCTCAGCCCTTACCCACAAATCTAAGTCGTTTTCTTGCCTCTGTAAAGTATTATAGGCCTTAAGACATTTAATCTAATTAACCCCAAATGAGATGAATGCTTGCAATTGGATGTCTCCAACAAAGGGGCCAGGGTTCAGCTCAGTCTCCTGGTCTAGTACAAGGTTATGTAAATAGAACTCACACAGCAGTCTCTGGACTTTTACCCCGTAGTGCTTACAGCAGTCTATAAAATCATTGACAGTGTTAATTTGTATAGGAGCACCTACTTTAACAGCTTTTATTTTTAATTGCAAATACCATTCCAGCAGAAACAGGGCATAATTTTTTGCAGGGGCCCTACATGCTAAGACATCATTGTATAAAGAACACAAGGTATCCATCTGCTTGATAACAATATCTAGCCTACGAGTTACCTTTGCAACTTTCTCTTGTTCCTTCCGCCAACCTTCAAAAGCCTGGCTTTCGGATTGATTGACGTTCCTAAGTTGTTGTTGTAGCTCTTCATACTTTTTGCGAGGGACCATTTGCTCTCTAAGCTTTTCTGCTTCTTGTTGGGCTTGCTTCAACCCTTTTCGCAGGGTTACTGTTTTTGGATCTCTTCTTGTTGTGGGGAAAAGTATCCGACTCGGAATGACCCTATCCCTACTCTAAGGGCGATAGTTCCTTAGCAACAACTGAAAGTAAAGCTTTGATATTTTCCTTTATGAAAGTACAGAGAAGGAAGAAAAGATTGACCAACCAATATCCTTCGCTTTTGTCGATCTTGTCTTCTCTCTTCGTCCCTTGCTCCCAGCTCCTTGTTCCCTTGCCGGCCCAGCTACACAAAGATCCTGCACAAACAAGAGATGGAAACTACAAGAAACATGTACTCATAACTGATGCATGGATTAGAGTGAATCAGATATACAAGTAAATACAATACATCAATGCAATACAAGTATATAGGAGAACATTCAAAGCTTTATTGATAGAAGTAAAAGGTTCTGAGAAGGTTACAACCATCAATGGCTCCAATCCAGCAGCACCTCCCCAGCAGCAAGAAATCTCCTCTTCCCCTCTATAAAAGCAATCACCCAATAGCTCTAACTGTAAACCAACAGCACTTCCTTACTTTGCACAAAATTCCAGCCTCCCTAGACCTCATAGAAGAGCTCTATATATAGGGTAGAAGGAGAAAGGATGAGTCAGCTTGAGACTGACATAAAGCTGCCTTGTGTCCTCTCCCTCTTCAGTTAAACTTCAGTTCTTGAGTCCACTTGGAGATCCTTGCTTACACATGGAGATCAAGTACCTCTTACTCATCACAGGGCGAATCCCTTGAACCAAGTGTCAGTTTGGAAGCTTCCTGGGCAGTTGACACCTTGCAGAATGACTGTGCCACTTGGCCAATCTCGCCCAGCGCAGATAGCCTTCATTGGTTTTGACTTTCAGCGCAGGTACAAGGAGGAGCAGTTGACATTCAGCGCAGATGCTCAGTGGAGCAGCTGACATGATCCAAAAATAGCCTGTTTTTTAGTGTTTTCAGGTGGAGAACTGATAGGAAGTGCTGTGGTTTGCTGACCTTGTTCCTCTAGGGGTAGGAACAACATGTTTAGGGACTTTGGATCCCTGTAATTATCGACATTTCATGCTCCATGCTGCGAGGCACAAAAATGTCTATAACAGTTGCCCCCTAAAGTATGAGGCCGTTTATCGGGTGAAATGCTTTATCCAGAGGGTCCGAAGTTCATTCAAGTGCTGAGAGGTGCCCTGTAATACAATACAATACAATACAATACATTATTTTTCATTCTGTTTTCATGATCTAGCTGAGGCGGGCATTCCCATGCTCAGCTTTATAAATACATTTTGGTACATAGAACAGACGATCGTCTGATGGTAGACTGATAATTTTCTGCTGAAATTATCATCCTTTGAGTAGGATGATCATCTGCTGCAATGATGTACATGACAAATGCTTTTATATTTCCTGAATATGTATTGCAACCCGGATGGATGAAACTAGATCCGGGGTCTTCAAACTCGTTCGATCTTCACTCTAAGTACAAGTCGATCCATGTGAGAACTTCGCTGAAGTCGAACATGGAAAGACATCGCTTGATTACCGGTCAATGATGAAAACCGTTAACAAGCGCGAGAGGAATCACCGATAATGATAATGACCCTTAAGGTACTGCAGTACAATTCACGTGGCGTGAATAAAGGACTTGGCGTCGAACGCCACGCAAAATCTTCTGGTCGAAGGTCATTGAAGTATACCTATCGCCGGAAGTGAGAAACTTGCCATTGAGGCATGCAAGCTTCAAAGTACTGAAGGGGTTGTTCCTAGATCAACTTCTTGGATAATGAGCTGAAGTCGACAAGAAGCGATCCGTCAAAGGAGGGCCTTAATGAATCCCACATCAATGACACGGAACGGAGCTAATGATTTTAGTGGAGGTGAAAACAAACTGTGACACATGATTCAGGGTGGCGATCATGAATGGATGAAGGATCATGTATGGCAGTGGATGGGACACGGTTGACACTTTCAGAATGACCTCTCTTGAACATATAACGACACTGATGCGATGGATCAGTAGCATTACCCCAAAATGTGGATGGTTTGGCGAAGACCATGGTGATGAGACCGGTGAATGAAACAACCCAACCCGATGTGGTACGGAAGAAAAGTGTCATGTTCAAGAGCGACTTGCTACCATTAAGCTTAGATGTCCTCCCAATTTTTCCCCAGTCATTTCTGACCAGTACCTCTTTATTTTTGTCAAGCTTGAGGAGGATAACATATGCTTGTTCTATAACCTGCCCTTCGGGCAAGCCCATCGCTATGATTTAACGAGCTTAGCGATAGAGAAACTCGTTCTCGTCTAAAGACAAGTTTGTCGCTATTTAATCATTTTAACGAGTCTAACGACAAGGAAAACTCGGTCCTTTTCATTTTTAGAGAGTCTGAAAAGGTACAGAAAGTTAACTCCATAATTCCTTTTTCGTCATCTAATCCCTTAAGTCCGAAAAAGTATAAAACAATACAGAAGGGATGGGTGTTCGGTACTTTTAACGAGCCGAACAAGACAAGCGCTCGATCTTTTTGTGTAATAATCCCTCAGGTCCAAAAAGATTAAATTCTAAATGAGGGATAGCTCTTCCGGTCCTTTTAACGAGTTGGAAGGCCAAAACTCGGCAAACTTTTCATATTTTACGAGTCAGAAAAGAGCTCAAAGAGGACTCGTCTTTTGAGGAACGAGTGATAAACAGGGATAGCAATTGATTCCAGGTACAAGTTGGAATTTTCCAATCACGGCAGTGTCACAAGGATGGCTAGGTGAAATCACTCTTCGCAGATGTTCCTCAAAATGGGTAAACACACAAATGGAAGTGAATGATCGGCCAAATGACGGTGGAGGTGACGGTGCACAAACACGACCAAGGCTTTTATGGCTGATGAATTTACGATCTCAAAAGGGTATTTACCGGTTCATTTTTTCTGAATGAGCTTGAACTCTAAAGGAAAGCCTGCTCATAAACTTATGTTTATTTTTTAACGAGCATGAACTATGCGCTAAAACTGCTCGGATCTTGCGTTTATTTTTTAACGAGCATGAACTATGTGCTAAAACTGCTCGATATACCAGTCATAGAATAAGAACGCCTCCCGTGAGATAGCTATTTTTTAAGGAGCTTTATCTCACGAAGCTATGCTCCAACTTTGGCAAGTTTTTACCTTTGCCCCACAGACTTTCTTCATGCAAGGTTGGAATCGGCTAATCCTACGAGTTTAAAGGGTTAGACCTACAGGTTTAAAGGGAGGACCTAAAAATTTAAAAAATAAATAGTCGTCCCTCGCTCACATTCCAAAAGTTTGCATGCCCCCAGACATAGGATAGAATTTTGAGGCTGCCCCTCCTCTCCCCTACCTCTGCTTTTCTTTGGGTGTTCACAGCTACTTGTCATCTTGCCAATCTAATGTTAACGATACTAGTCTTCTCGTTATTCTAAGGGGTCTTACACGGTACTCAGTCTTCCCGTCGGCCCACCTTTTAACGAACAGCTATTTGTGACTAGAGAAGAACACTACTCAAAGACAAAACATTGGTATTATTGAGGGAGGCTTGCCTCTTTCTTATTATCCGAAGAGGGTTCTATTTGCTACCGCAAATCAATCTCTTTCTTCGGCGATGTCTATCATTGGGTTACTCAAAGATGGTTACCCTTTGTCACAACAATAGAATCTCTTTCTTTGGAGGCTGCCCCTACTTATCCTTCAAAACATTTGTTTTAATGGGTGAGGCTTGCTTTTCCCCAAAGATGGTTACTGCTTGTCGCAATAAGGGAATTCCTACTTGGGCAGTGCCCACCTCTTTAGACAAAGGTGAATGACTCTTTTGCTAAACACATAACTTTAACAAAAGAATACTATTCCAGAACAACCCCTCTTCCATCCACGGACGGGGTACGGACTAGTCATATTCTTCTGCGGAAATTCTACCTTATACCCAGGGTTTGTTCTGCCCGAAGCAGACCAGGGTGCATGCCCCCTGGGTTCCAGTCTTTCTTTCCGAATCACTCGCACTCATCGGGAAGGAGGACTGGGGGCGGAGGCGAATCTTGTGTGAACAGACCATTTAGGAATGGTATTTGACTATTTGCGATGCAAGATCCCGGAAATGAAAGTTGGTCTACGAGCTTGACCATCCTTCCTTCGTGTGGAAAACACATTACTCTAAAGAGTGAGGAGACTATCGCTCCCATGCAATAAATATAGTCACGTCCAAGGAGTAGGTTATAATCCAAGGGTCCTTGGATGACCATCACGTTCAAATTAACGGTCTTCCCTTTCAATGTAACAGGCACATTGGGGAGGATTCCTAATGGTCGACTGGTTCCTTTATCAAAACCTGAGAGATTTCTTAACTCAGGTAAAAGCGCCGGGGAACCCAGTGCTTTCCAAGCAACAGAGGAAAGGATACTCACAGACGCCCCCTCATCAATGATAGTACCAGCCATGATCATTCTATAGATCTGGACAATGATTCTGAATGGTACACTAGCTGGTAACCGGGGTCTGCCTAGTTGATTCCAATCAAAGGATACAACCAGGTTGCTTGGTGGTGGGACCGAATATACGGCCGGATATGACCCTGATGATGTTCCTTCCTGCGATAAAGGAATGGGCGCATTGCCCTGACGCTCATCAGAGTCGGTGCTGATGAAAAGAACCTGGATGGTGTCATCCTTATTCTCTTCAGTGAGGGTGTCGCATGAAGATGACTCTTCGGCGACGGTGTCATTTGAAGATGAAACTTCTGAAGGTAGAACCGGGTCAACTGCCGTATCGACCTTTGGACTTTCGTCCGGTCTGGATTCAGTAGGTTCATTTTCAGTGACTGACGCTTCAGCCGACCACTTGAGCGGGTCAGCTGTATTTTCAACCAACGAAGGACTTGGCACGAGTTTTTTGTATCCAGGAGGAAGTTTTACCGATGAAACCGGACGATCTTCCAAAACTCTCTTCGCTTCGTCTAAGAAGGGACAACGGTGGATGGCATGAATGCCTTCACACAACTTACAGGGGAATCTTACTCCCCCTTTTTGTCTTGATCCTTCACTTTCGCTGGTTGACGGAAAGCCATCAACCTGATTGTCAGAGGTTGATGCCCCCGAATTGTGCAGACGAGGGGACTAGTCCCTTAGTATCCGGGGAATACAGGGACAATCTCTGTGGAAATGGTCTCCTCTACATATGACACATGGCGATTTAGGCCCGGTCTGTGCAGTGGGTGGGTTTTCGTCAGATGTCTTTTGCTTGCCCCCAATCGCCTTAGGCTCCTTCTTCTTCTTTTCTTTCTTCTTCTTTTCCTTCTTCTCCTTGGGAGGCTGACTTTTGCCAACTCTACCTTGCGAAGATGAAGGATCAGAGGAAGTATTGTAAGAAGTGGAAGGCTGGTGGGTAGTTCTAGACTGTTCTGACTGTTGATTTGACTGCTCAGGATTAGTGGCGATCTGGACTACATTAGTTGAAAAGAGCCATACAGGGAGGCCAATTGTCAATCCTGGAAGTGACAATGTTGCCATATGAGGCGCACCAACATCTCCCCAAGAGGAGAAGGGATTTGGACTTCCGCCAAGGTTGCCTCCTTGGTTGGTGGGCTCCATACTTTTCAACTGAAAGATCAACGTGGGAATAACAGGTGATTTTGTTCCGCTTAAAATAAATTTTATTAACGACGCTTTCAGACACAAACTTGCTTTTTCATGTTTTAAGAGTCGAGAAAAAGCTAAAGATGACTCTAGTCGCCTTCGATGTTTTAACGAGCCCGAAGTGACAAATGCTCGGTTGGACTTTTTCAGTTATAGAGTTTGAAAAAGGCCAAAAGAAACTGCTCTGGAGATCTAGGCAGAGGGTGTGCCAAACCTTTCGCGAAACCACAGAATACGTTTTACGGTACGGGTGGTCGATCTTCGTGAATGCTGTGTTCACTGCATCGCGATCAGTAGGGCGGTCGACACGGCTTCCTATGGATAAAGGATAATTGCCTATAGGGGTCTCCCAATATATACGCGACGGTACGTGGGAGCACAAGTCCGTATTAGTGCCACCGACTCTCAGGAGGAATCACCCACCTTCGTAGAGATCGACAGTCACTATGTTTAACGACGCCGGAACACGTCTCTACCTAGACCTCTAGATGTTTGCGTTATGTTACAAAGCGTTGTTATGTAAATTGGATTTATTTTAATGTTGATCTTGCTTAGCAGTTTGCCTTTAAGGATCACCACGAGATGTATATATACAACTTCCTAAATGCAATCTAAGATGAGAAGCAAAACTTTTCAATCTTTCAACTTTGAAAACCTTAATCTACTGAGGGAAAAGAAAGACATCAACTTTTCACACAGATCATAGAACACACACTAAATGCACTTTTTCCTAAATCAACATGCAAACTGTCAATAATGCACATGCACAATGCAGATATTTCTTTTCTTTATCCTTAATGTTGATGTAAGACAAAAAGGAAACTGTTGTGTAACTTTGAATCTAATTTCAAGCGGAAATAAACAAGCTTGTCCAAAATCAAAAGACACCTTAAGATCGACTTGTTTAGACACTGGAAATGTATAGATTCAAACCAAAAAATGAAAAACAAACAAACTCAAACAGCCATGAACAGTAACAAAACTAGCTCTTAAGATCACAAAGACACTTTTGCAGTTCAGGATCTAAGAGGCCACAGCTATACTGGTTCGCTTTTCACAATGGGAAACTGTAACCGAAACAAGAAATACTGAAAGAACAATCACAGTTTCATCACACAACTGAGGCGGAATAATGTCAAGGAAAGTTGGTTTACAGCAAGTACAATGACAAGCAATCAGCAGCAAAACAACAGTGAAAACAGGGCTAAGACACAGTGGGAAACCTCAGGAAGACATAGCCTAACTGTATCAGCGCAGGCTCTGGTCTGTCAAATTGACTCTCAGCGCAGTTCCCGAAGGGAGTACCTGCGCTGAAATGCAGACTGCCTTTGGACAGCCTGCACTGAGACACGAGAGTTGCGTTTACAAGGATTTCTGGGTCATAAAAAGCTCAAAAATTCACTGTTTTTGCTGAAATAAAAAGCTATAGGTCAAGTACAAGCTAAGGGATGATCAAGAGGATGAAAAGCTATCACAAAGAGTACAAGAGTCTTTTGTAGATCAGCTCTTCAAATCATGAATCTGCTCAGAAAATGAGCAAGAGTAGCAGCCCCTCTACTTCGCTTTTGATATAGTCAAAAGCTTTTCGATTTGGTACTCTTTTGTTCAGGAAATGAATAGCAAAGATACTACAAACACCAACAAGATACTAGGTTCCCCAGTGGAGTCGCCAGTTTGTTGTGGGGAAAAGTATCCGACTCGGAATGACCCTATCCCTACTCTAAGGGCGATAGTTCCTTAGCAACAACTGAAAGTAAAGCTTTGATATTTTCCTTTATGAAAGTACAGAGAAGGAAGAAAAGATTGACCAACCGATATCCTTCGCTTTTGTCGATCTTGTCTTCTCTCTTCGTCCCTTGCTCCCAGCTCCTTGTTCCCTTGCCGGCCCAGCTACACAAAGATCCTGCACAAACAAGAGATGGAAACTACAAGAAACATGTACTCATAACTGATGCATGGATTAGAGTGAATCAGATATACAAGTAAATACAATACATCAATGCAATACAAGTATATAGGAGAACATTCAAAGCTTTATTGATAGAAGTAAAAGGTTCTGAGCAGGTTACAACCATCAATGGCTCCAATCCAGCAGCACCTCCCCAGCAGCAAGAAATCTCCTCTTCCCCTCTATAAAAGCAATCACCCAATAGCTCTAACTGTAAACCAACAGCACTTCCTTACTTTGCACAAAATTCCATCCTCCCTAGACCTCATAGAAGAGCTCTATATATAGGGTAGAAGGAGAAAGGATGAGTCAGCTTGAGACTGACATAAAGCTGCCTTGTGTCCTCTCCCTCTTCAGTTAAACTTCAGTTCTTGAGTCCACTTGGAGATCCTTGCTTACACATGGAGATCAAGTACCTCTTACTCATCACAGGGCGAATCCCTTGAACCAAGTGTCAGTTTGGAAGCTTCCTGGGCAGTTGACACCTTGCAGAATGACTGTGCCACTTGGCCAATCTCGCCCAGCGCAGATAGCCTTCATTGGTTTTGACTTTCAGCGCAGGTACAAGGAGGAGCAGTTGACATTTAGCGCAGATGCTCAGTGGAGCAGCTGACATGATCCAAAAATAGCCTGTTTTTGAGTGTTTTCAGGTGGAGAACTGATAAGAAGTGCTGTGGTTTGCTGACCTTGTTCCTCTAGGGGTAGGAACAACATGTTTAGGGACTTTGGATCCCTGTAATTATCGACATTTCATGCTCCATGCTGCGAGGCACAAAAATTTCTATAACACTTCTCCATGCAGCAGTGGAGGCCAGGAGTTTTACCTGAACTTTCCTATTGCGTTGCTTTGAGTTTAGAACCCTTATCACTCCTGAAAGTGGTGCCTCCGTCTGAATTTCCTTATCACAGGTCATCATATCATCCATTTCTATTTTAACGTGAATATCAGTCTATTGCGGTTCCTTTTCAAATGGAACAATAGTCTGTTCCTCAGCATCATTTGGAACAGCAGTTGGGTTTTCAACAGGGTTTTGAACAGCAGGACGAATTCTGATCCTCTGCCCCTTTGCCTTGCGGAGTTTTGCTGGAGTGGTCACCTTTTTCCTTCCTGAAGTCCTTTTTAAAGTTTGCCTTGCTTTCAAGATCCTAATCTGCTGGTGGATCTGAACTATTATGTTCAATAATCTCTGTTGTTCCTTTCGCAGTTCTTTGATTTCCAAGATTTCCTTAGAAGGAACAGCAGGTTGTTCATTGTGGCCTGGACTGCGACTAGTCCTTGGATCTTCCTTCTGGGGTGTTTCTTCATTGTTCTACTCTGGCTGTTCTAGGGCAGGAACCCTAACTGGTTCTGTCATTTCTTAGGAAACTTCTTTTTCTGCCCCTGCTTCCTCGAGAATTTCTTCCGGTGTCTTCTGGTTAGGAACGGATTGTTCCTGTTCAGTATCTCTTATTGTTTCTTTATCATGAACAGGCATATTTTCTTCTTCTGCCTCCTTTTCATGTGGTTTTTCAGGTGCATTTTCCTCCTGGGGTTTGTCATGGAGGTCTGATGGACTGGAAGGTTGGCCATATTCACCCATATTGGCCAAGACTTTGGCCAATTCATCTTCTCCCACTGGGTCCTGCAATGGGCTACCTTCCTGCTGTTCCATTTCCTCCTCCTACTCAGATTGTTCGGCTTCTATTTTAGAATGCTCGACTCCTTATTCATTTTCTTCTTCGGATTGCTTGGCCTCTTCTTTCTTTTCTCCTTTAGATTGCTCGACCTCTTCTTCTGGCCATGAGGGTTGCTCATCTTCAATTTCTACTAGCCGCATGGTGTTTTCCTGGATCTTTTCCAGCCTCCCTCATATTCGTGCTAACCGGACCGATTTCCTGCGTTTTTCTGGCTGTTCGGGTGTACCGGTGGCATGCTTATGCTTTGTCGATTCCTTGTGTTTTTCTGGACGCTTGGATGTACTGGTGACATGTTTTTGTTTTGCTAATTCTCTGTGTTTTTCTGAACGCTCTAGTGTACTAGTGGCATGCTTACATTTTGGGGATGGTGTTGTCAACCCCCCATCTATCATTACAATTAGCTCTTCCCAGCTGCTCTGCTGCTGGGTGAGGCTATGACTGACAATTAACCAAATCAACCCATGATGACTAACAACTAAATCTACATGATGTGCCTTTTTTAAGCTCCGTGCAACGTCATGAAGTAACGAATTCAAAAGTGCAGGTAAATTTACAGAGCATTTCTACTTTAGAACAGCTAAGAGTTTAAGATGTCATGGTCTTACCACATCTTTTCTGCCTTCACAGATGATGTAGCTTTGAACAGTCCTTGCCAATTCTGCCCAGGGCTCTCCTAACGTTGCTGGCAGAACTCCCTTTCCTTTAATTGCCAGGCTCTGTCCTTTGTCCTGGAAGATTTCTATAATCTTCTGTAATCTCTCCTTTTTTAACGTCCATACAGGTCCGGTGGCTGGTAGTCCCGAGACTTCTGCGATTATGTCAACGGTGACTGCTATATGTCTCCCCCTCACTGTAGAGTAATCCTCTTGCAAATTCTATAGGAATTTAATTGCCACTGTCTCGTTAGACTCCTACAAGCGGTTGAGATAACCGTGGAGACTGCCAACACCTGCGGTTCCCTCCGAATTTCTCTTCCTCCCATGGTTTCACTATGAATTCTCAATGGAATGGCAGCTGTTCGTGTTGTTTGAAACACAAAGAGGCTAATGGACACAAGACTTTGTTCAAAAAAACAGAGTATACCATAAAAATAGCTTATGAACAACAATCCGTGTAACAAAAATAAAAATATCATGTCATTAAGCCATGCCATACCCTAGTACACAACTTTTCCGAATAGTGACCTGACACGTAATCCAGGGAATAATGAGGTTAACCTCCCCCCCCGCAATGTGATAGGCTGTCCCAGCCATCAAATAAAGGAGCAGGGCCCGTTCTGAAACAGAGTCATAAAGGAACAGTGTATAAAATTATGCCATGTTTAGAAAAACAGCAAATTACTGAAATCGAGGCGTAGAGTTATATCGCGTATTACGTAAGAGGCTGTTGTGATATGATGCGAGGTTGGGAGGATAAGACATATGTCGTACTTTCTAAATCTCCTGCGGTCATTGTCAATTGTTCTGCCATAATTGGTGATAATAAATTTACATGCGTTATAAAATTCAGGGAATGATATATAATTAATTATTAAGGTATAAGAAATAGAAGGGTGTTAATAACTCACCTATTGGTGTAAATAATGTGACTTCGATACCATTAACAATGCTCTGCTGCCGAAAAATGTCCATAACCTTGGCAGAGTTTTTTTAACCCATGGAACCATGATCCGCTGTGTATACTTAGGGAATGTAATGTCAAAATGTAGGCCATTATGCTGGCTTGGTGACCAGTTAACCATAATGTCATTCACAAGGAAGGAGCGAAAAGTGGGCAGGCCAGCTCGTGATGAGACCTCCTGTTCCAAGGGTTGTTTATTTGATATACCTTTTGGACCATATCCCTAGTGTGGTGGCCATAGTGGGAATTCCACTTCGCTTTCGTCCTCATGATCATGGTAGGCTGGCTCTTGATGAGACCCCCTATCCTGCATTTGACAACTTATAAGGCATGTTTATTTTTTTCTTTCTTTTTCATAAAGTACCTTCCCTTATTTATACACAAGGGGTGGTTCAACACTCCTTAAGAGTAGGAATGGTGGAAGAAGTCTTAACATCCCAATAGGAAGATATAAACCCTTTTCTCTTATTCCTAAATAATAATCAAGGAGGATTAAAAAAGGGTTGCCATGATAAAGATGAACAATCATAGTAGAAGTAGTGGAACAATGACAACAAAAGATGATAAATAAGTGTGTCCTTCCTTTTTTCCTCTTACCAATGCAGAGCCTTATAAAGATAGCTATTTATGATTGGCTGATTTCTGTATGTTGTGATTCTGTATCCATTGCATAAGTGCATAGCTGTATCCGAAAAGACTTGAAAGAACGGGAGCAATAGGCATCCTCAATTTAGATCAGCAAAAGGAACAAGCTATTTCATAGGGAGAGCAAAAGCATGCAAGTGATGTTCTTTTTGGAGAAAGGGCCAACAAGAGACCTCAAATAGCAGAAAATGCAAATGTCGTTCCTTTGAAAAAGGAACAGCGGAACATTGCAATGTCATTCCTTTGAAAAAGGAACAACAAAATCAAAAAAAAAATATGTTGTTCCTTTGGAAAAGGAATAGAAAACACGTGGAAATGTCGTTCCTTTTGAAAAAGGAACAGAAGTAACTAAAAATGTTGTTCCTTTGAAAAAGGGACAGCAAAAAGACGCAAGAAATGTTGTTCCTTTGGAAAAGGAACAGCAGAAAACTAATGTTGTTCTTTTGGAAAAGGAACAGCAAAACATGCAAACATGTCGTTCCTCTGGAGAAGGAACAGCGGAAGTCGAAAACGTTGTTCCTTTGGAAAAGGAACAGAAAAATATGCAGATATGCCATTCCTTTGAAAAAGGAACAGCAAAAATCAAGAATGTTGTTCCTTTGAAAAAGGAACAGCAGAAACACACAAATGCCATTCCTTTTGAAAAGGAACGGAAAAAATAAAAATAAAAAATGTTGTTCCTTTGGAAAAGGAACAGCAGAACGCACAAAAATAAAGGAAAAGATCCTAATTACAACGAAATGACGGCTGATCCAAAGGGATTTGATCTTTTGAAAAAGGAACAGCCGGAAGAAAATGTTGTTCTTTTTTAAAAAGGAACAGCAAAAATGACAGGAAAACATTAATTCAAAGATATGTACAAAAAATGATTCAAAGGAAAAGAACTTATGTACAAATTGTAAAAAGAAATGAATTCCTTAATGAATTATAGGTGAGGAAGACTTCTCTTCCTCTCCCAAAATCTCCATATCAGAGTCTCGGCGTAACTGCTGGCAGAAGGACTCCCGAGTGAGTGGTTTGCGATAAAGACGAACTCGGTGGCCATTTGCCTTGAAGGCATATCCAGAACCGTCAATAGTGATTAGAGTAAGGGTCCCATTGTCATGTAATTTCTGGATTTTGTATGGCCCCAACCAACAAGTCTGGAGTTTCCCAGGGAAGTCCTGAAACCTGGAGTCGTACAACAGAGCCCAGTCTCCCTCGTGGAAGACTTTATTTTTGATGAGAGCATCATGCCATTTAGCTCGCTGCTGTTGGATCAAGGCAGTGTTTTGAAGTGCAGAGAGCCTAATTTTGTCCAATTCATTGATCTGCTGTAGTCGATTAATCTGTGACTCTCTTAGATCTAAGCCAACTTCCTGTGTTGTCCGTAATTTTTGGATTTCGAATTCTATAAGGAAAATGGGTTGTTTTCCAAACACTAATTGATAAGGTGAGTAACCAGTGGTGCTTCTCCATGTTGTTCTGTAAGCCCAGAGTGCTTCAGGTAGTCTGGCAGCCCAAACACGTCTATGTGACGCAATGGTTTTTGTTAGAATTGCTTCTATTATTTTATTGCTTCTTTCTACCTGTCCATTCGCCTGTGGGTGGTATGGAGTAGTGATTTTATGCTGGACATGATAGTTGCTGAGTGTTGCAGCTATTCTGTTCCCCACAAATTTTGGTCCACCGTCTGTAATTATTTCTCTTGGAAGGCCATAACGTACAAATAGATGGAACAGGAACTGTATGACAGAGTCCTCTATAGCTCTAAGCAATGCTTCTACTTCAACCCACTTGGTGACATATTCTGTTGCCACCAAAATATATGTTTTCTGGTTTGATGATGGGTTGATAGGTCCAACGAAATCAAGAGCCCATCGCTCGAATGGTTCAATGACTAACTATGGTTTCAGAGGCATCTCATCATACTGACCAGGGCGTCCAGCTCGTTGGCAGCTGTCACAGGCTTGGATAAATTTCTTTGCATCTTTGAAAATCGTGGGCCAATAATACCTTGTCTGCAGCACCTTATGTCCAGTTCTGCGCTCGTCGAAATGTCCATCACATGGTCCATCATGACAGGCTTTTAAAATGTCAAAGATTTCATCTTCTCGAATGCATCTCCTGATATGCATTTCTGCCCCTGTGTGAAACAAATAGCCCCCAATCCACGAGAATCGAGCGCTTTTCTGAACAATCTGTTTCCGCTCATTAGGGGTTAGATGTTTTGGTAGTTTAACTACTGCGAGGTAATTGGCAACATCAGCATACCAGGGTGTTTGAACAGCAACAAAAAACAGATGCTCGTCCTGAAATTGATCTTCAACTGCTGCTGCATCGATTGGCTTTGGCATTCTTGAGAGAAAATCGGCTACCAGATTTTCTTTGCCAGGTTGATCCTTGATTGTGATATCAAATTCCTGCAATAAAATCAGCCATCTAGTTATTCTTCCATTTGTGACAGGCTTATTTGCTAAATATTTTATGGCAGAATGATCTGTATACAAGGTAACAGGATATCCAGTAATGTAATGTCTAAATTTATTGACAGCATGTATTACAACTAGGAATTCTTTTTCAGTAACAGTGTAATTTAATTCAGCAGGGGATAAATTTTTACTGATGTAATAAATAGCATATGGTTTTTTATCCTCTTCCTACCCAAGGACTGCTCCAATGGCTGTGTCTGAGGCATCAGATGATATCTGGAATGGAAAATCCCAATTTGGTCCTCGAAGGACTGGGGCTGTGGCTACGACCTTCTTCAGATCCTTGAAAGCACGTTCACATTTTTCTGTCCAAAGAAAATCAACATTACCAGTGTAGAAATTTTGAATAATTTAACACATATTCAATAGAGATTATCCTGATCATGTACTATTGCGGAATACATACACAATACATAAGCTCCTCTACGTTGATCATCAATTTACTAGCATCAATAACAATAAAACATCAAGAGCATTCACACATTAACACAGTATGTAACCCGGGGAAATCATCTCGCTAAAAACCCCAACTATCTGTATATTAATGATTGAGACCATGTAACATTACAAAGTACAATTCTTATCACAAGCAATCCAATACCAGCTCCACCTGTTACACACAATACAACTAAGATCTGATCTCCAAATCTATTCCACTGCTTGCCTGCCTCCACTGCTCAATACCTGCTCAAGAATGATTGAGAATGGTTTACCAAACTCGTATTTCACCTCCAAAGAATCACTCACACTATGTAAGACGTGAGCAGAGGCTATAATACTGGGAAAATACATGAGCAAACTCATTGGCATACTCAATCCCTTGATTGTGCAAGATCTGATGCACAACTATAGTCACAACTGATAGCAATTTGATTCTCTAACACCTGTCCCTGCTGAACTGAACATGCACTGACATGCAACTGAGTTAACTGATGTATTATAAAGTTGTATTATGAGTTAATAATTAGTTTAACAACTCATCATTAGTCTATTTACAGTTAGACTAACTACAACTAGTTTAACCAAGTCAAACTGAACACAACTCCATCAACTCCACAATCAACTCCACCAAACTCAACTGATTGAGTTCTAACTGAAGTCATGCATGCAAAAACTCAAATGACTCATAAGAAAAGTGTACTTCCTTCTGACAGCTGCATGGGCCACATCTGTAGCTCAAACTGAAGTGCTCCAAGAGAATAAGATCAAGTTTATAGTCCAAATATTATTATGAGACAATAATATTTGACTTTTCTATTTTGGACAGACAGTCTAAAAATAGACTTTGATCACTCCTGCTGTGATCACTCCTGCTGTGGTCACTCCTGCTGTGATCATCCCTGTTGTGGTCACTCCTGCTGTGATCATCCCTGCTGGGATCCAAAAATAGAACTTGCGCCATAATTTGCCCGCGGGCCCACTTAGTGAAGGTGACTCTTTTCACTAAGCTCCATCATCTTGTTGCAATCTCAACAACTAGTTAGTGCATATAGAGGTGCAGCAATGTGTGAATAATGTTCTATAAATCGCCTATAATAACCAGAAGATCCAAGAAAACTGCGTACCTCTGTTTGAGTAGTAGGAGTGGGAATAAGCAAAAGTATTTGGATTTTGGCCGGGTCTACCTGAATGCTAGCTGCTGAAACATAGTGTCCTAGGATAAGTCCTTCATTCATCATCATATAACATTTTTCGCGGCTTAAGCAAAGCCTGGTAGCAATGCAGCGTTGTAGGACTTTTCTAGGGTGTCCAATGCTGGATCAAAATCATCTCCATATGGTGTAAAGTCATCCATGTATACTTCAAGTCCATCATTTATTAAATCTAAAAAATACTAAGGATAGCCCTTTGGAATGTGGCAGGAGCATTGCATAAGCCAAAAGGTAGAACTCGATAGGCAAATTTTCCCCAAGGACAAGTAAAAGTAGTTTTGTCTTGGTCTTCGGGGGCAATTGGAATCTGATTGTATCCACTGAAGCCATCCAGGAAATAAAAGAATTTCTTTCTTGCTAAAGTATCTATTACTTGGTCTATGAATGGGAGAGAAAAGTGGTCTTTTTGTGTTGCTTTATTTAGCTCCCTGTAATCCACACAGATTCTCCATTTCCCATTCTTTTTTGGTACCACCATAAGCGAAGAGACCCATTTACTATCAGAGATAGGATAGATAAAATTGACATCTAAAAGTTTTTGAAGTTCAACTTTTACCACATCTTTTAGATGAGGATTAAGTCTCCTTTGAGGTTGACGAACAGGTCTGGCATCCTTTTCTATATAAATGTGGTGTGTACATAATTGGGGGTCAATTCCTTTCATATCAGGGTAATCCCATGCAAATGCTTCTTTATATTTTGTTAGCAACTGGATGAGCTTCATTTCTTGTTCAGGTGTGAGGTTGGCATTAATATTTAAGGTTTTTCCCAGTTCAATTTCCACAATTTTACTATTTGCAACAGAAGTAATAGGTATTGTTTGATCATGTGTATCTTTCAGAGGATCTTCTTCTAATTCATTATCAAATGCTGCTTCTATCATGTAACACTGTTTGCAGGATCTAGATTCAGTTTGACTAATGAAATTATTAATGGCATCATCTTCTGTTTGGTCTTTAAAATCAAGTGCCTCTTGTATAGTTAATGGAGATCTAATGTTATCAGTAAGGTATGATACAGGGTGCTTATTAGTTTTGATTATTGTGACACTTGGCTGTGCTGGAGGATATAGAACTAAATTCTTGATATTTGGTCCTTTGGTTATGGTCATATTTCCTTGTCGGCAGCCAATGTAAGCATCGACAGTGGCAAGCCAAGGTCTACCTAAAATCAGTGGGTGTCCATCAAGTCGGGTTTTTGGATTTATTATCAAGAAATCAGTTGGATATTCCCAGGAATCAACAGAGACCATGACATCATGTAGAGTACCCTCTGGCCTAACCAGAGATCGGTCAGCCAACTCTAGCAAGGTAGAGGTGGGTTCTACAGATGTAATGCCCAACTTTTGGCAAGTAGTGGTTGTTAAGATATTAATTGCAGCTCCTAGATCAACTAAGGCATTAGACAGGGTCTGACCATAAATTTGGACAGTTACAATTGGATTTCCTGGGTCTTCATATTTAATGGGTGTTTCTTTCCCTAATAGTAAGTCAGATAAAGTGCCGACTACTTGGACTCTTGGATTATTTGTTATATTCCTCCTTGGTTTCTTTATGCACAATTTTTGATAGTTTTTGCGTATATGGGGATGTCTTGAATGGATTGGAGGAATGGAATTTTTATGTACAGGTTTTGTAATTCTCCCAGAATGTCAAAGTCAGGATATTGTATAGGTCGAGGTATGACTAATCATTCTAGGAACGGAGGAGAGGACGTGGTTGCTTGATTATGAGTTTGTTGTTTATTCACATCCTCTTGTTGTGACAGATGTTCTCTGGGTAACTGATCTTCAATATGAATTGTCTTATCTCCCTCGGTTTCAATAATACGCCCAAATCTTAACTGAAGATCATTACACTCCTTCAGATCGGGTCCTATTTCTGGTGATTCTATAATTTGGAGAGATTGGACTGGTCTGTTATTTGGATTGGGGTTGGGTTGGGCTGGGAGTTGTGGTCTCAGATTAGACTGGGGATTTTGTTGTAAGGCTGGCAGTGTAGGTTGAGGGAGTGGAATAGTTTCTACTGGTTGATGCATCAGTCTCTTCCAGTTTGTCTGCCAGGCTGAAATTTGTGAAGTAGGGGGAGTCCATTATGGAGGATATGGGCTACCTTGCCAATATGGTGGAGTATAAAGGAAATTTGGCCAACCAGATTGGCTTTCCTGATTCAGCCACGGGTTTGAAGAAGGAAATGACTGTGGTGACCAGTTTTGAAATGGAGGTTGGGATTGACTTTGCCTCATATTATATTGTTGAGCATTATATTGTGGAGGCTGAAAAGAAGAAGTTGGGTCTGAAAACATACCAGATTGTCTCGGCTGCCATTGACGGCGCTGGTTGATCAAATACATTGATTCTGATTCTTCTTCCGCTTCCTTATATACCGCCTTCAATCCAGGAAGTGAGGGGCAGCTCTCCGTAAGGTGATATTTTGTACATATGGCGCATGTTTGGACTGTATCCAGTGGACACTCCTTGTGACTATGCTTTTTCCTGCATCGGAGACAGAAGATCGCCAAATTTTGTTCTGCCTCCATTTTCTTCTGTTTAGCCTGCATAATATCAAGTTGTGTAGTTAGTGTCCCTAGAATATCAGTTTTAAAATTTTCCAATAAATTTCCAATTTCTACACGTGTTACTCCTTCTGTTGAAATTTTATTATCTCTTACAAACCGATCATGTTCTGCCGGTTTTCCTCTTTTGCTGCCTCTCGAGCTCCTGATACATAAATCAATAATGTCAGCAAAATTTTCTTGATAAATATCCCCTTTTCCCATGATGTTCAATGTTTTGATCCATTTTTCCTTCATGCCCCTTATCAATGTTGTTTTTAACACATTATCAGGTAAAGGTAGTGATGCATAAGGAGATCTTTGCAGATTATACTGGAAGCGTTCCACATACTCCTCTAATGTTTCATCCGGTCTAGCTGTCATCTGGAATATTTCGTCCTTTAGTTCTCTACACGTGCAATAATCCTGATTTTTTTTAGGAAAGATTCTTTCATTTGATCCCAGTTATTTATAACCCCACCACCTAATCTCATAAACCATCTTAAAGCAGCCCCTTTTAATGTAGAGGGAAATAGTTTCAGTTTCTGGGGGTCGGTGGTGTAATCATATCCCTTGCATAACACATCAAATAAAAATAAAAATGCATCCGGATCTTCTGATGTAAGACCGTGAAATGTAGGGATATGCTGAAGAGGGATTGCTTTCATGGGCACATTTGTTGCAGAATCTACTATAGGGTATTGTAATGTAAAGGTTTGAGTGTTTGGCTGATTTTGAGCCATAAGGTCAAATATATGCCAATAACCTTCTGGGATATCTAGGAGGGTATTCCTAGGTTAAGAGGGGATGGCTTTGACAGGAATAGTTCTAATAGCACTTCCTCTATCTGGGATAATGAGAATACCTAATGTCTGAGGAGATTGAGTTTCTTCAACAATGATTTTTGCAGCACTTCCCTTGTCTGGGCTGTTTAATGGCTGAGTTGTTCCAATAGGAGATCTTGGTTCCTCGGTTTCCCCTGTTTCTCCTTCTCCTTCACAAAGATTGCTGAAATTCCCTTCCCGCAATAGTTCTGGAGTAGAATTTTCAATTTCTTGAAAGTCCTGCTCTTTCATTTGACTATGCACCTCAGCAAAGGCTACAAATGGTGATCCTGTGGCCTGAAGGGAACTAGTAGGCTGTTTAGAAATGATTTTCCTGGGTCCTACTGATGGCTGAGATTCTGCTTTCTTGTAGATTTCCTCTATAAAGGTCATTTGGCCAAGGGTCACCAGCCCCTTAGCTTTTTCTGGCTAGGGTAGAGGTTTGGTATTTTTTTCTGGTTTTTTCTGCTTAGTCATGCACTTAAATTATCTACTAAATTCTATTCAAACAAAGCAACAGCAAATCTGTTAGGAAAGCAGACAGGGGAGCAGGGCTTTTACATGCTCCGTACGTAGGTTCTTACCTTCCGTTTTTAAAATCCAACTCTTCCCTAGCAAGTTCGTACACTACTCTGAAAAAAAGGACAAATGGCTACACTCTTTCCCCGGCAATGGCACCAAAATGTAGAGCTATAAAAAGGGTCTCTTTCACCTCTAATTACCTCACATTAATATGTCAATCCGGGAGCGTTTTGTTATTTCAAAGAGTGTCTCAGTCTGAGGCTATCATTTGCCAGAGTAATGCTAGTAGAACAGTGTTCAGAAATACAAGAGTAAACGGATGCTTGTCTACAACTAAACTACTTCAAACGAGTAAATCACACACTCAGAAGACTAGGCAACTTATCAGTCAAGGATTCGGTAGCGATAACCCGTCCCTTTGGAAACTGATGGAAAAGGAAATTAGAGAATATACCATGGATCTGGGAGCCAGACAGTAAATGCCAAGAATCACTACAACCTTAGATCGTCTCCCACACCAAAATAAAAAACGCCAGAAAACGGAACGGAAGATAAGAAAATGGAACAGCAAATAAGAAATCGAACGGCAAGTCTGTAATGGAACAACAATTCTTAAATGGAACAGTAGCTATGAAATAGAACAACAACTAAGTCTCGCGAGCAGTAACAAACTTAATCTACCAAATCAAATGCATTAATCGTAATCAAACAGCAATCTTTCACTCTTAAGGCAGATCGAATAGCACACACTAATGGAACAGTACTGATTACTGACAAGTTATGGAACAACGCTTGAAAACCATATACGCACACAGCATGCTTAAAGAGTAATCTGATCCAAATATCAATCTCAGTTAGAAGGAATACGACTACATCTCAAAATAAAACAGCATCCTTCATCAATTCAACAATCGTAAAGAACATAACTCCCAAGATAAATTCGGTAACGTGAATGAAGAGGTGCACAGCACAAAAGCTCTGTAATGGAATAGTAACAGTATTCTGTTAAGACTAGTAATATTCAATCAACTCTGAAAGGAACAGTAATATGATGCAGAGTCAATACAATAGTTCTGTCCGTGGAAACCTTAATGAATTAAACATAACAGAGCATGTGATGTAAACTTATAAAGCATATCAGATTACCAAATAACGACGATAAGCAAACCACGCAGAAGCCAAATCGTAATAATACAGGAGCAAGTGTCCTCTAGGGTCGGGCCCTTAGCCTCCAGGGGTACACCGCTTTAGGTTAATCCAGACTCAGAGATGAAGTAATCACCAAGTTTGTATTAATGCATGAAGCAAAATTACAGTAAACTAGTTCTTATCGAGACTCGATGATCAAAGTTTTGATCTTAACAGAAATTACATAAAAGCATAATCATGTCTAACTCTCTCTCGAGCTAACAATGTTGGCCCTTTTTATAAGGTTGAGCGCAGAGATGTCTAAGTACAAAAATAGATAAAACAGCGATCCCTCAGGATCAAGGATCCTGAGGGATTTGCCGAACCGTTAATCCTTAATCATCTCTTTTCCCTCCTGCGTCGAGTTGTTGTCTCCACCTCCTTTTCAGGGTCAATTCACTTTGATTTTCTTAGCCTTGTTTGCATTCGGTCTCCTGTCAAAGGGACAACAGTTATCTTGTCCTTGTCCTTTCCTTTGGAACGGCAACTTCTCATTTTCACTCTTCCCTGCATAAGGAAATCACAATTGTCAGCGTTTTAGTCTTGCATATTAAACTCACATGTTTTGTTATAATTCTTTATCATTTTCCAAGTTCATGATGAAAAAAGGTTTGAAAGTTCTACTGAAAAGATACTAAAATGATCATCAAAAACATACCTTTTTAGTACTCCACAACCTCTGTTGTTCAAAACACCGTAATTCCTCAACAATCTAATTAGCAACTAGATGATACTAAGGTTACCCCTTTTACTTCTACTTCATTTGTTTCTCCTTCCCCTTCTTCCTCTTCGCTTGGTGAAACTAGTGACAATAAAAACCAAGTAGCTAAGAAGAAAAAGAAAGGGAAGGAGAAGAAGAAGCAGCCAGTTAAACAAGGGAACACCAATGCATCATCTGGCTAAAATCTGCACACTAAAGTTTCCAAACCAAAAACTCCATGAACAATTTGCAAGGAGAACCATTACCATCGAGATTTCCCTTGCATTCCACGGATCTTGAGAGAATGATCTCCCCGGTTGCACCATTCGGTGTCATCAACCCCTGACAGTCAAGTTGACAGCGCACCATCAACTAGTGAAAACAAAGTCAATCGACAGAAAGGAAAAGCTAGAGTTCCATGTAGGTTACGTGAAGGTGATCATACTCTTCACCGTTGTCCTTTTCTAGACGATGCCAAAAGCATTTTGGATAACCGTCCTGCTTCACCACAGCAGCTTCCACCTGGATACAAGAGACTCTTACCAAGTCCTTCGCTAGTTGAAAACACAATTGACATAACTAAATTGTCAATCGAATCATCTATCATTGAAAGTGAACCTTGTGAGTCCATACTAGATCAAAGTCAACTGGTCGAGATGGTAGTCGACCCAATCTTGCCTTCAGAAAATCCACCTTCAAATGATATAGTTTCCAAAGAGGATGAGAACGACACCGTTCAAATTCTTTTTGTCGATATAGAGTCTAACGAACTTGGGGGCAATCCTCACATTCCTTCACAACAGGAAGAGACCCCCCCAGTTCATGAAACTTATCCAGACATTTATCCAGTACCTCCTCTGAGTAGTCTAGTCATTTTCTTTGATTGGAATCAACTAGCAAAACCTCGCCTTCCATCTAACGTACCATTCTGAATCATAGTACAAGTTTACAAAATGATCGTGTCTGGCACAATCATAAATGAAGGGGCTTCAACGAGTATCCTTTCCTCAACTTCTTGGAGAGCGCTTGGTTTTCCATCGCTTTTTCCTGAAAAACAAAATTTGTTGGGCTTCAACAAAGGAACCAATTGACCATTAGGGATCTTTCCAAAGTTACTGATAACTTTGAGGAAGAAAATTGTTTATTTGAATGTGATGGTAGTCCAAGGTCCACTAGATTACAATCTACTCCTTGGACGTGATTATATATATATAGCATGGAAGCCATTGTTTCCACATTATTTCGAGTGATGTGTTTTCCACATGAAGGTAGACCGGTGCAACTTGTCAACTAGCTTTCATTTCTTGGTTCAAAAACAACTATAAATCAACCATCATCCCTAAATAGCCTCTTTGCATCAATAATGTCTCTTCCATCTTCATCCCATCCACCTAATTACCACGAGTAGTTCAATGAGTGTGATGAAGAGTAGGGGCATGCACCCTAGTCTGCTTCGGCAGGCGAACCCAGAGGAAAAGAGAGATTTTATTGAAAGGTCATAATACTTGGACCGAATAACATTCCCGTATAGGTTATGTGATCAGTCTGACATGATTATTTCCTTTGTACGATTGTGAAGCTTACAGCATTCATCTTCGTACGTTATGTGATTGGGGCTCACAACAATCACCTTCGTCCATTTCGATGGGAAAATCAAAGGAAGATTTTTGTCGGTCGACAGAAACAATCTTGCCTAACCGTACGAACTTCCATTTGGTAACCTAGAAACTCTCCTTTTACTAAAAGACCGTGAAAAGCGACCTTTGATTTTCTTAGTTTGTAGGTTCTTAACCCTTTAACCTCGTAGCTCAGTCGTTTCTAGTTTACATAAAAAGGTCATGAGCACATGTTATAGTAGTGATCATGCTCATTAAAAAATAAATCTACCAAGAGACAATATCAAAAGACTAGTAAGAGCAATGTTCCCACAAGGTTCAAGCTCGTTAAAAAATCAACCTGCACTGAGCACATGTTGGCACAAGGTTCAAGCTCATTAAAAAATAAACTCGCCTTTGGTAAATAACCTTTGTGATTGCTTTACTATCTGCCCTTTGTACTTTGGTTTTGTTCCTTCCGTCACCTCCATTTCAATTGGCTGACCATACGCTTCCACTTGATTGTTTACCCTTTTGAGTAACATCTGCAACGAGTAATTCTGATTGCCACCCTCTTCACACTACCATGTTTTGAGAAGTTCCAAACTTACCTGGAACCAGCTACTACCCAGAAATATCACTCGTTCCTAAAACATGAGCCTCTTTTAAACTCTTTTTAGACTCGTTAAATAAGGATTGTCAAGCTATTGGCCTTCCCAACTCGTTAAAGTAAGGGGAACGCTATCCCTCTCATATATTTTAATCTTTTTGGACTTGAGGGATTATTAAACAAAAATATCAAGTGCTTGTCTTTGTCGGCTTGTTAAAACTATCAAAAAATCATCCCTTTCGTATTATTTTACACTTTTTCAGATTTAAGGGATTATGCCACAAAAAAGGACTGTTGGAGTCTCCTTTTCATCCATTTTCAGACTCTCTAAAAAAGAAAGGGACTGAGTTATCTTTGTCATTAAACTCGTTAAAACAATAGCAACAAACTTGTCCACCCAGACAAGAACAAGTTTCACTGACGCTAGGCTCACTAAACACAAAGCAACAGGTTTTACCGAAGGGAAAATTATAGACCAAGAATATGTTATCCTCCTCAAGCATGTCAAAAATAAATAGGTATTAGTCAGCGATGACTGGGGAAAAATGGGAAGAAAACTTGAAGAACTCTATTGGTAGCAAGTCGCTCTTGAACATGACACTTTTACTCCATCACCGTTATTGAGTTGGGTTGGGTTTTTCCGTTCACCGCCACCATTGGTCCGCCGTGCCATCCATGGGGTTAATGCTACCAGTCCATATCAGTGTCTCCAATATGCTCAAGAGAATTCATTCAGAGAATTCACCATCCAACAAACACCTCATCCACTGCATTACATCCACACTTCATTTTTCATGACCTTTTCCTAAACCTTATATCGATCGTTTTCACCTCCACAAAAATCATTTGCTCCATTTCACGTCATAGATGTGGGATACATCAAGGCCCTCCTACGACAGGTCACTTCTTGTTGACATCAGCTCATTATCCAAGAAGTTGACTTAGAAACAACCCTTTCGGTACTTTGAAGCTTGCATGCCTCAATGGCAAGTTTCTCACTTCTGGTGACAGGTTTACATCAATGACCTTCAACCGAAAGACTTTGCGTGGTATTCGACATCGGCTCATGTATTCACACCACGTGAATTGTACTATAGTACCTTGAGGGTCATCATCATTATTGGTGACTCCTCTCGCTTCTATTAACAGCTTACATCATTGGCTGGTAATGAGACGATTTCTTTCCATGTTCAACTTCAGAACATCTTTTCACATGGATCGACTTGTACATCGGGTGAAGATTGGATGAGTTTTGAATACCCCGGATCTAGTTTCATCCATCCAGGCTACGATATATTCAGGAAAATAAATACATCAATTGTACACAAAAGCTTCATAGATAGTCATCTAAGCCAGGGAAGATGACTCTTCATGCGAAGAATCACCAAGTCTGCAACAACAGACGATTGTATGTCCTATGTACATGAAAATGAATTTATAAAGCTGAGCATGGGAATGTCCGCCTCAGCTAGATCATGAAAATAATATGATGATGATGTATTGTATTGCACCTTATACAGGTCACCTTCTAGTTCGAATACCTCGGATCCTCATGAATAAAGCATTTCACCCGACATCAAAAGATTTATGACCTCATGCTTTAGGGGGGCAGCTGTTATAGACATATTTGGGCACTACAACCCCAAACTCATATGTCCATAAACTAAGGGCTCCTTAAGTCCCTAAAATTTTTGTTTCACACCCTAAAGGATCATGGTCAACTAATTACATCATTTCCCAGAAGTTCCACATAAAAAACTACTCAGAACTATCCAAAACTGGACCATACAGACTACTCCATGGGCAAGGTGTGATGCATACTTGTTATAGACATTTTTGGGCACTGCAACCCAAGCATAAATGTCCATAAACCAAGGTCTCCTAAGTCCCTAAAGGTGTTGTTCCAACCCCTAAAAGAACAAGGTCAACTGATTACAGCATCTCCCAGAAGTTCTCCATGAAAAACCACTCAGAACTCGTCAAAACTGGACCATTTCACCTGCTCCATAGGAAAAGTGCATTGCATCCCACCTAAATACACACAGTAGGTGCATTGCATGTCAAAAGACCCTCTATGGGGTGCGATGGGTGAGAAGGGACAAATGGCAGGGTCAATCTGCGAGGTGGAGAAGCATGGAATCTTCCAGAAACTTCTCCCGTGACACTTGCCTCTCTGAATTAGACCAGGGATGAGTAAGAGATCATCAATATCCAAGTGTAATCAAGAACTATCAGAGGGGAGACACTAATCAAATCTCAAAAGTTGACTCTCCTCCCTTGCAAACATCTATATATGGATCCCTCATCCCAGAGATCCGGAGGCTGGAATTTTGTATCTTGTAAGGAAGTGTTGCTGGTTTATTGGTGGAATATCATAGTGTTGGGTGATCTAAGCTTTTCATGAGGTGAAGAAGGGCTTCTTGCTGAGAGGATGATGCTGGGTCAGAACAATTGGTTTTAATTCTCTTGGCTCTTTCTTGATTATCAATAAAGCTATTCAAGTTTTCCTCCATACTCTTGTATGATTTATGTTTTATGCATTTGTATGGTTAATATACATCTGATCCTATATTGCTTATGATAATAGATCTATGTTCTCGTATAGTGTTATGCTGCTTTGATTCTACAGGTACTCTGTGAAGCTGGGTATACAAGAAAGCAAGTAGCAAAATACTATCAGAAGAGAGAGGAATCGAGCAAGGAACCAAGCGCAAGACAGAGGTTGGTCTCCTTTATTCTTCTCTCATCTATCTCTCATAAAGGAAAACAAAAGTAGTTTTAAGTTTGTTTTTTTCTACGGTAGCTACTAGCCTTAGTGGGATTAGCAACTCTGCATAGACACTATTCTCGGTAACAAAATTCCGACTCCACTGGGGAGCGAGTAGATTGTTTGTTCATCTACATTTGTTTACTTTATAAACTTACAGACGGAGCCTGAAGTCAAGCCAGCTAGCCTTCGAACTGCATTTTCTATGCAAGTGCAAAGTAGATCAATGCTGCTTCAGTCAATCTCTGGGTTTTTTTATGAATTAAACAATTGATTTACAAGCTCTCTAATTGCCCTTGTGGTTGCTCTAGTAACCTCCTTAGATCTACCCCTGTGATTAATTTACTGATTACCACTTGCTCGGCCAAAATCCGTGAACTGAACTGCAAACTGTGACCCGGAACCCAATCAAAGTCTCGTCTCTGGTCTAGCGCATTGTCTATTCTATGAACTTCAAATGCAGCGCACTTCCCGAGTGTAGTAGGTCTGTTGCATTTCAGTTTCACTATGTTACAAGTGCGTTGATCAGACAAGGCCTTGTTCCTAAATTTTGGTTTTTGTGTTCACTCTTTTCAGATCTATTCAGGAGTTTTGTTGCCTGTAGTCAATACACCTCTATTTTAAACCCCTTTCCTTGCTGTTATTTCACCTTCATTGTGCAAACAACTGTAAATGTTTTTATGTATTTTTTGAGTCATTTTCAGTTCTCCTTTACAGAGAAGTAGCGTAATTGTACTGTCGTTTCTTGATTTGAAAAGTGTCGTAAGTGTCGTTTTCAGTCATAGAAGAGAATCTGATTGTTCTTGATAGTCGATTACCCTATTACTCTTGTATTTGATCTGAATTAGTAGTTTTTCTAGTGTCGAAAGCAAGTTTTCAATTCCAAATCGCAAAGTGTTGTCATTGTCCTCATTTTGTTTTGAAAAGAAACTTGTTAGTAATTGTCGCTTTGAAAGATAATTCAGATTTGTGCATTAGCTTTCTTTTTATCATTTACACATTAAGAAGGCTGAAAACAAATACATGCATGTGCATTTGCATTTACACTGTTTGTTGGTTTGATTTAGGACAGTGCATATAGTGTGTGCTCTATGCTCTATGTTGAAAGAACGCATCTCTCTTTCCTTAGTAGCTAGGATTTTCATTTGCAGAAAAGAAGATTAAACGACTGTTCATCATCTTAGATTGCATTTTAGGAATTGTACATCTACATCACGTGGTGAACCTGAAAGGCAAATTTCTTAAGCAAGATCAACTATAAAATAAATTTAATGAATCTAACAACGTTTTGGAACCTAACGCACAACATCTAGAAGTCTAGGCTAGAGACATATTCCAGCGTCGTAAAGCCTGGTAACTATTGTTTTCACTGATGGTTGGGTGATTCCTCCACTTTGAGACGATAAGTGCCAGTATGGACTTGTGCTCCCACATACCATCGAGTATATTTTGGGAGACCACAATAGGCTTAATCCTTTATCCATAGGAAGCCGTGTCTGCCGCCCTATCAATCGCAATGCACTGAACTTATAATTCGGGAAGATTGACTACCGTACCGTAAAAAGTATTTTGCAGTTTTGCAATTGGTTTGGTAATCCCTCTGTCTAGATTTCCAGAGTAGTCCCTTTCATTCCTTTCCAGACTCCTTAACGGAAAAGGTCCATCTGAGCACTTGTCACTTCAGGCTCATTAAAAATCGAAGGTGACTAGAGTCATCTTTTGTTTTTTCTCGACTCTTAAAAATTGAAAAAACAAGTTGTGTCAAAGCGTCTAAAATTTATTTTAAACGGAATAATCATCACCTTTCCTACGTTGGTCTTAGGTTGAGAAAAATGGAGTCCACCAACCAAGGAGTTCCCCTTGGAGGAAATCCTAGTCCCTTCTCCTCTTGGGGAGATGTTGGTGCACCCCATATGGCCACATTTTTGCTTCCAGGATTGACAATCGGCTTGCCCGTATGGCTTTTCTCATCCTCCGTCGTTTAGAACACCGCGATTCCTGAACAATCGAGTCAGCAACTAAACGATACTAGAGTTACCCCCCAACCCTCTACTTCATCCAATTCTTCCTCTCCTCCTTCCTCTTCGCTTGATGAATCTGGTAAAGCCAAAAATCAAGTACCTGAGAAGAAGAAGGAAAAGAAGAAGAAATAGAAGAAGAAGAAGGAGCCAAAGGCGAAAAGGGGCAACCAAGCATCATCTAGCGAAAATCCACACACTGCACCGACCAGGCCTAAATCGCCATTCATCATTTGCAAAGGAGACCACTATCATCGAGATTGTGCTTGCATCCCTCGGATCTTAAGGGACTGGTCTCCTCGTTTGCACAATCCAGTGTCGTCAACCTCTGATGATCATGTTGAAAGTACACCGTCAACTAGTGAAAGTGAAGCCCCTAGACAAAAAGGAAAATGCAAATTTCCTTGTAAACTGTGTGAAGGCGATCACGCCGTCCACCATTGTCCCTTCTTAGATGAGGCTAAAAGAGTTTTGGACGACTGTCCGGTTTCACCGTTATGGCTCCCTCCTGGATATAAGAAACTCTTGCCGAGTCCATCACTAGTTGAAAATCCGGCTGACACGCTCTTGTGGTCAGCCAAAGTATCTATCACTGAAGAAAAACCATCTGAATCCATACCAGACGAAAGTCAAAAGGTCGAGGTGGCAGTTAACCCGGTCTTGCCTTCAGAGGTTCCATCTTCAGATGATACAGTCACCGAAGAGAACAAGGATGACACCGTCCAAATTCTTTTCGTAAGCACAGACTCCGATGAACATGGGGGTAGTTTACCCATTCCTTTACTACAGGAAGGAAGTTCGTCAGAGTCGTACGCAGCTGTCTATTCGGTCCCACCTCCAAGCAACCTAGTTGTTTCCTTTGACTGGAATCTACTAGGCAGACCCCGTTTACCGGCTAGTGTAACATTTCGAATCATTGCTCAAATATACAGAATGGTTATGGATGGTACCATCATAGATGAAGGGGCTTCTGTAAGTATCCTTTCCTCAACTGCTTGGAAAGCGCTTGGTTCGCCATCGCTTTTGCCTGAAATGAAAAATCTAACAGGCTTTGACAAAGGAACCAGTCGACCATTAGGGATCCTTCCCAATGTGCCCATTACATTGAGAGGGAAAACCATTCACATGAACGTAATGGTAGTCCAACGACCCCTGGATTATAATCTACTCCTTGGATGAGACTATATTTATTGCATGGGAGCCATTCTCTCCTCACTGTTTAGAGTAATGTGTTTTCCGCACAAAGGAAGAGTGGTCAAGCTCGTAGACCAGCTTTCATTCCCCGGTTCACGCATACCAAATAGTCATATACCATCCCTGAATGGTCTTTTCATGCAAGGAATGTCTCATCAATCCCCAGTCCGTCCACCTGATGAGCGCGAGTGATTCGGGGGACATGACTGAAACCCAGGGGGCATGCACCCTGGTCTACTTCGGCAGGAAAACTTCAGGTATAGGGTAGATTTCCGCAAGGGATATATGACTAGTCTGACACACCCATCCATTTAGGAAAATGGGATTAGACTGGAATAAGATTCCCTCGTCAAATTTATGTGAGTGGAGGCGTCTGCGCCACTCACCTTTGTCTATTTCGGTAGACATCGCCGAAGAAGTGTTTTGTTTGTGGTACGAATATAACAATATTTGGTAACCTGAAAAAGGTAGGCCTTTCCCGATAAAACAAATGTTTTGTCTGGAAATTGATGGGTAACCTCGAAACTCTATTTCACTATACCTGGGGGCATGCAAACCTTTTGGCATGCAAGCAAAGAGCGACCATTTATCTCTTTTTTTGGATTGGTCGTTTCCTAACTTGCATAAAGAAAGGATGCGGGGCAAAGCTTTGAAAAATTGTTGTTTTTAGATGAGACATTCTTATTATACGACTGGATCGAGCAGTTTTAACGCGGACTTCATGCTCGTTAAAAAATAAACATAAGCAATGAGCAAGTGTTTCCCCCAGCATTTAAGCTCAATAAAAAATGAACCAATTTCTAGTAGATAACCATCATGAATGTAGTACTTCAGCCTTTGTAGCCTTGGTCGTGTTCTCATCATCACCTCCACTCTGTATTGGCCGATCATTCACCTCCACTTGATTGTTTACCCCTTTTGAGGAACAGCTGCGAAGAGTGATCCTGTTAGCCATCCTTGTAACACTGCCGTGATTGGAAAATTCCAAACCTTACCTGGAATCAGCTGCTACCCGAATTTATCACTCGTTCCTCAAAGACGAGTCTCCTTTAAGCTCTTTTCAACTGACTCGTAAAATATGAAAAGATTTCCGAGCCATTGGCCTCTCCAGCTCGTTAAAGTGACCGGAAGTGTTATCCCTCCTTTAGATTTTAATCTTTTTGGACCTGAGGGATTATTACACAAAAAGGTCGAGCGCTTGTTTTGTTCGGCTCGTTAAAAGTACCAAAAATTCATCCCTTTTGTATTGTTTTATACTTTTTCGGACTTAAGGGATTAGATGACGAAAAAGGATTTTTGGAGTTTCCTTTACATTCCTTTTCATACTCTCTAAAATTGAAAAGGACCGAGTTATCTTTGTCGTTAAACTCGTTAAAACCTAATAGCGACAAACTTGTCCATAACAGACAAGAACGAGTTTCACTATCGCTAGGCTCGTTAAAACATAGCGATGGGTTTTCCCAAAGGGAAAATTATAGAACAAGCATATGTTATCCTCCTCAAGCTTGACAAAAATAAAGAGGTATTGTTCAGCAATGACTGGGGAAAAATTGGGAAGAAAACTTGAAGAAACTTTGTTGGTAGCAAGTCGCTCTTGAACATGACACTTTCACTCTGCATCCAAGTCGGGTTGTGTTGTTCCATTCACTGGTCACATCATCATGGTTCCATCACACCATCCACATTTGGGGTTAATGCTACCAATCCATCATGTCGGTGTCGCCGATATGTTCAAGAGAAGTTGCTCAGAGAATTCACTTGTGTCTCACCCACTGCAATACATTTACGCTCCATTCCTTCATGACCACCACCCTGAACCTTATATCACCAGATCGTTTTCACCTCCATTAAAATCATTTGCTTCATTCTGTGTCATTGATGTGGGATTCATCAAGGCCCTCCTATGACGGATCGCTTCTTGTCGACATCAGCTCATTATCCAAGAAGTCGATCTAGGAACAACCCTTTCAGTACTTTGAAGCTTGCATGCCTCAATGGCAAGTTTCTCACTTCCAGCGATAGGCTTACATCAATAGCCTTCGACCGAAAGATTTTGCGTGGTGTTCGATGCCAAGTCACTTACTCACACCACGTGAATTGTACTGCAGTACCTTGAGGATCATCATCATTATCGGTGATTCCTCTCGCGCCTGTTAACAACTTACATCATTGGCTGGTAATCAGGCGATGTCTTTCCATGTTCGACTCCAGAACATCTCTCACATGGATCGACTTGTACTTTGAGTGAAGATAAAATGTGATTGGAGACCCCGGATCTAGTTTCATCCATCCGGGCTGCGATATATATTCAGGAAAATAAAGACATCATTGTTGCACAGATAATCATCTAATCTAAGGGATGATGGCTCTACCAGAATCATCAGTCTACACTCAGACGATTGTCTGTCTCATGTACATGAAAAATGAATTTATAAAGCTGAGCATGGGAATGCCTGCCTCAGCTAGATCATGAAAATATTATGAAGATAATGTGTTGTATTGTATCTTATTACAGGTCTCCTTCCAGCTTGAAAGAACTTCGGATCCTCATGATAAAGCATTTCACCCGACATCAAAAAGATTAACGACCTCATGCTTTAGGGGGCAACTGTTATAGACATTTTTGGGCACTGCAACCCCAAGCATAAATTTCCATAAACCAAGGGCTCCTAAGTCCCTAAAGGTGTTGTTCCAACCCCTAAAAGAACAAGGTCAACTGATTACAGCATCTCCCAGAAGTTCTCCATGAAAAACCACTCAGAACTGGTCAAAACTGGACCATTTCACCTGCTCCATAGGCAAAGTGTGTTGCATCCCACCTAAATACACACAGTAGGTGCATTGCATGTCAAAAATCCCCTCTATTGGGAGCGATGGGCGAGAAGGGACAAATGGCATGGTCAATCTGCGAGGTGGAGAAGCATGGAATCTTTCAGAAACTTCTCATGTGACACTTGCCTCTCTGAATTCAACCAGAGTTGAGTAAGAGATCATCAATCTCCAAGTGGAATCAAGAACTATCAGAGGGGAGACACTAATCAAATCTCAAAAGCTTACTCACCTCCCTTGCAGACATCTATATATGGATCCCTCATCCCAGAGATCCGGAGGCTGGAATTTTGTATCTTGTAAGGAAGTGTTGCTGGTTTATTGGTGCAATATCATAGTGTTGGGCGATCTAAGCTTTTCATGAGGTGAAGAAGGGCTTCTTGCTGAGAGGATGATGCTAGGTCAGAACAATTGGTTGTAATTCTCTTGGCTCTTTCTTGATTATCAATAAAGTTATTCAAGTTTTCCTCCATACTCTTGTATGATTTATGTTTTATGCATTTGTATGGTTAATATACATCTGATCCTATATTGCTTATGATAATAGATCTATGTTCTCGTATAGTGTTATGCTGCTTTGATTCTATAGGTACTCTGTGAAGCTGGGTATACAAGAAAGAAAGTAGCAAAAGACTATCAGAAGAGAGAGGAATCGAGCAAGGAACCAAGCGCAAGAAAGAGGTTGGTCTCCTTTATTCTTCTCTCATCTATCTTTCATAAAGGAAAACAAAAGTAGTTTTAAGTTTGTTTGTTTCTAAGGTAGCTACCAGCCTTAGTGGGATTAGCAGCTATGCATAGACATTATTCTTGGTAACAATACTGACTGCCTAATTGGCTAGGTGTGATGCATACTCAAATGGCCTTCTGTGGGGTGCGATGAGCAAGAATAGACAAATGGTAGGGATAGTTTTCAAGGTGGATGATCATGGAATCTTCAAGAAACTTCTCCTATGACACTTGCCTCTCTGAATTTTCCCAGGGATGAGTAAGAGATCGTGAAATCTCCAAGTGGAACCAAGAAATATCAGTGGAATGACACTAATAAAAACCCCAGAGCTGACTCACACCCTTGCAAGACATATATAAATGGATCCCTCATCTGAGAGATCTAGGGGCTAGAATTTTGTATTTTGTAAGGAAGTGTTGTTGGTTTGTTGGTGAGAAGAGACATTGCATTGTTGGGTGATTTTCTTGTTCATGAGGTGAAGAGGGCTTCTACAACTGGGAGGATGATGTTGGTTCAGACAGCTAGGTTGTAATCCTCTCTTACATTACTATTAATAAAGTTCTTTGATTTTTCCTCCATATGATCTCGTATTTGTGAATTTTATTGTTTATAAATGCAATTGTATGGTCAATGTGTTTCTGATTCCGCATTGTTTATCATGTTTTAGATAGAGATGCTTTGATAGTTTGTTGTTACTCTGACTCTACAAGTACTCTTTGAAGCGGTACAAGTAGGAGAGGAGTAGTAAATTCTATCAAGGAAAGGAGAAATCAAGCTAGGATCAAAGCGGAAGATCTAGGTTGGTCCTCTTTTCTTATCTTCCATCTATCACACTTAAAGGAACTCTTGAAAAGCTTTCATTGTTTGTTTCTAAGATAGCTACCTGTCTTAGTGGGACTAGCAGTTCGAATCGACACTAGTTTTCCCTAAAACACTCCCCTACAAAAGGGAGCTATGTAATCCTATGAATCAGATGGTCCGTGATGGGGATGGGCTCCTCCAACCACAAGCACCCATCATGCACCAAGTAGAGCAGTTTCCTGATGAAAGAAATGGTCACTGGGGCACAATGGTAATGTGGCACCCAGAGCGGGTTTAGAAACCTTGCTTTCTCAACTCCTCTCAGCCATTTGTGCGGCTCCAACTCTATTATTCTAGCTGGTGCATCTTTCTTCTGGCACATTAGCTATGTGTTTGTGAGATGCAGGAACTTCTCATGGTCCGCAAGGTCCCAATCTTCAAATTTCAGCACGGGCACCCGTCCCAAGTGTGCTCCTTCAAAAATAATATCGTCAAGGAGCAGCGAAGTCTGCAAATATCTCTTGCTCTCATCTACATCTTTGGCACCTTTGTTTTACCCTTCCGCAGAGGAACATATGTAGGCAGCTTTGTGAGAGGCTCTGCACCCTAGGTTTTGACCTCCATCTCTACATCCTCCTCCTCAACCAGGATTTCTTCGAACTCTTCTTCATCATCGGCCTCCAAATTAATAGCCTTCCCCTTTTCTTCCATGGTGAGCCTATTCCTCAGCAGATTTATAGGTGATACGCACACCGGTACCATGGCCTACTTGTCTTTCTTAAGTCTCGACGTGCATGGTGATTTAGGGTTTTCAACGACTATCCTAGCACTCTCTAAGACTTCTACTTTCGTAATTGCCTACGTAGCTTCCTCGGTGGTCATTGCTCTGGTATCCATGGCTTCTTCGGGTGTTGCCATAGTGTGATTCCATAGTTCTCTTAGGGTCTCCGATAATTGCTCAAGCAACGAATTCGCTTTGAGAAGATAGAACAAATCTCAGTTCATGAATATCTGAGCATGAAAAAACTCAGTTCTCAAATTTCCAAGTGTTTTTTGCTTGACAGCCCTTTGTAATTTATAGTGCCTTTTAAATTTGAATTCAACCGTTCCTCCCACATTCAGTTCATTAATGCTCGATTAGCGGCATATTTTCAAGAATCTAGCCCATAAAGTTCGACTTAAATGCCTGTCGCCCACTCCATTTGGTCTCAAACCAAGCACCACATCGTGAATAGTGACTATAATGGTCACTTTCTAGCTGACCTGCGTGGCAGCGCAGCTACCCTTTCACTATCGCAGACCTTGTGACACTTCTCTACTGCACGCAGTCCTGACATCGCGCAGTCCCGGAGCAGAGTAGTTTATAGTCTAGTGCCTCCTTTCAGCTTCCTGGAGCGCTAAGACTGTGCTTCTTTTGGCTAGTCAGATGGCTGGGCCACCTGTGTATGTCTTCAAATGACTACCATTCACTTTTCCTGGGAAAGGTTCTCTATTTAGCTTTACCAACTGCACCGCACCTCCATCTGTGATCTTCTTAATAACATATGGTCCCGGCCAATGCATCCTGAGCTTTCCATGGAATTTATCAAACTTACTATCATAAAACAACACCAAATCATTCACCTTAAAGGTGCGCAACTTAATATGTCAATTGTGCCATGCCTTTTCGTGCTGCTTTTGGACTTGCTGGTGAAATCCAGCGAAAAAAATTTCTTCATAGAGCTCCTCCAGCTGCGCGAGCCTCTCCTCTAGGGCTCCACGACCCGTCATACCTATGAGCACTTCTATGCGTAGACTAGGCATGATGTATTCCATAGGCATTATGGCTTCCACTCCATAGACAAGTCGAAAAGGTGTTTGTCCCATCAGTTGCTTGCATGTTGTTCGATAATCCCATAACACTGCATGTATGTGTAGATCCCAATCACTTCGTTGTGCATTGTATACCTTGTTTAGCATGTTGCATACTTTGTTGAACGCTTCTACGTGTAAAATCTTCTGCATGATTACTCTTCCTACATAATGTCTTCCCAACATTAAGAGCCATCTGCGAGCTCCCCCCCCCCCACCAACACATGCTTATTGACCATGTATTTCAATGCGCAGTACATGTGCATCCGCGCAAGTTGGGTCTCTTTTCCATAGGCCTGCATTCTCCTGGCCAGATGCACACGTGGATCATTCTACCCATCATACTTGTCTGTTTGTCACACCTTAGGCTTCCCAAATCATGTGTGCATCATTCTCCTACATTCACGCTAGTCATTAAAGCTTCCTTTGTGCGTACCCCACCATCTCGCGGGCATAACGCACAATACCTAGTCCAAGGCCTGGAAGCATTGTTTTTCTGACACCTCCCTTTCAAATGCATCCAAGAAAGTATCTACCTCACTTAGTCCATCATGGGTAGGTAGATCTCTTACCTCTGTCAACACGTAGCACAACGACCTTGTCATCATATTGCAATTCAGTGTAGTTACCTCATGTAACCTATTATACCATCGCTTTATTTCTTCATTAGAATATGAGGTACAGGAGCTCTCGCGCTCCCATGAAATCCACCCATCCATGGTGGGATTTACCTAGTCTTCGTCTCGCACTGTTATCTTATAGATGCAGTCTAAATCATCATCACTCTCATAGTCACGAACCGGTTCCGTATAGCGCGATCCTTCTGTTGTCATTATGATGCATGTGTTTTACTTGATGGCAACCCACTTGTAGCAGAACAACTCACTTGTATATGGTAACTAGATGAATCTACAGAAGAGATATCAGATGTGACAAAATGCATGAAATTCGTGACAAAATGCAAGGCAGTTCAAAGGAATCAGTTCAGAAGTAATGTACAATGGCAACTCTCTCAGATGATAGTTCACGGTGAAGTAGGTCAACATCAAATAATTATAGCTCAGACTACAAAGAGTGAAGAAAGAGAGGTATACGCAGGTTCACCTTGACCAAGTTGCGTATACACACAGGTTAACAGAAAAAAAGGAGAGTATAATGTACACACGCACTTTCACAGAAGGAAAAGTGTGTATATCTTTGAAAACAAATTTTTTGGTCCGAGGTATTTGGTCCATGGTATTTTGATCCATGGTATTGGTCCAAGGTATTTGGTTCGAGGTATTGACCCTAGGTATTTGGTCCAAGGTATTGGTCCTAAGTGGTTTTGGTCCATGGTATTGAGAAAGGCCTAAAACTATAAAAGGAGGAGAAGATCATTAGGCCAAGTGTGCAAGTATTGAATATCTGATGAAGTGTGAGATCCAGTATGCAGGTTATTAGCTTATGGTGCTTTGTTTGATCTGAACCAAGGATGAACCTTAGCAGTTGATGGAGGATAAGATCTAATGATGGATCGGGATCTTAAGGCTTGAAATGAATTATCTTTATATGGTTTGATCATGTTTATTATAGATTTGAATACTGACACATGTGTTGTTCTGTAAATGTTATGATCTAGGTATGATTGAAGTCTGGAATAGCTGCAAAACTATGAATTAATATTTACAGACATATACGCTGGTTGGCTTTGATAAAAGCGCGTATACACGCTATTTCAACACATCTAAGTAGCATATACATTATGTATTATGATATTTGAAGTTACAGGTGGATCTGACTGTTGTTGCAGAATTCTAGGTTTTGCTCTGTGTTCTAGTGACTATAGTTTGATGACAACATACTAAATGTTCAGATTGATTGATTGTGATTTGCTTCAGTGACAATGGGATTTCAGTGATTCAATTATGGGTGATTCATAGATTTATGATTGAGTTTCAATGATTGGTTAATGCACATGTATTGGATGGTTGTAGTGCAGTGGTGATTGATTTTTGAGCTTCAACGTTGATAATGGGTCCAGTATGAAAATTAGATTAAACGAGCCCTTCATGTGTATTGTTGTGTACTAGGAGCATCCAATCTGAAAATTTATGAAACGTGGTCCCTGGAGGAAGAAAGAAGGTTGTAGCCTTCTGTAGGTTAGCACCTACGTACTAGTAAACATATCAGCTAGTACTTGAGCTAGGGGGTTGTAGCTCCCTTCCAGTAGAAGCTGGAAAACGAGAGAAGGTAGTAACCTTCTGCAGGTAAAAGCCTGCGTACTAGTATGAGTCTGCACCATTAGAATGTTGTAAACGGATTTTCTTATTATTAAAAGAAGACAGAGATGACAAAAGCAGGTGGTTTTCACCCACATTTGGTTTCCACCTTAAATCTTGGTGTTCATGTGTGTTGCTTATGTGTGATGGTTCTTTCTGTTATTAACTGTGCATGGTTACTGTTTAATGTTTAATAAAGTACTGATGCACATATTAAAGATCAACATATGATGAATTGATTGAATCATTCGTTTGTTGGATATATGCTTGTTTCCTTAAACACAGTTGCATGTACACATGGGTTACCTTCATTGAAGTAGCGTATATGAATTTTAGTATGAAAAAAAAAAGATTATTGACTTGACTAACACTGATTCACCCCCCCCCCCCCCCTCTCAGTATTATTTCAAACAATTGGTATTAGAGCAAGTCCTTTGGTAGAATCTTAATCGTTTGAAGGAGATCCGTAGAACAATGGGAAAGAAGCTAAAGAAGAAAGCACCTTAGAAGAAGAAGACATCTCAGAGGAACTATGACAATGGAAGAGTCGATTGGGGATTATGTGGAAGCAACTCTTCAGATTTAGAATCACCTCAGAATGAAGATGAACAAGCAAAAAAACTATCAAGTATGAATTTATCCTTTGGTGATACATTTCTCTGTTCATTTGAAGATGATGAAAGTGACAGCGAAACAACAGAATTTTCTCTTATGGGTGAAAGAGAAAGATATCAAATAGAGGCAGAATTTAAAAGGCTCACAGACAAAATTAGAGATCAACAAGATCTATTGGACAAAAGGGAGTGTGCCTTCAAAGAAGAAGCTACCAAACTAAAAGTTCAACTAGAAGAAGGAAACAAGGTAAGGAAGCAATACAAGGAAAAGGAAGATCAATGTCAAAAGTTGCAGGATGAAGTGACATCATTAAGAGATGAAGTAAATAAAAGGAGCACAACAATCAAGAAACTTAAAGATAGATCCAGTTACTATGAAAGTCTTGAAGGTAAGATCCTCTCTCTAAAAGAAGATCTTGAAAAATCAAATAAGTAGAATGAAGAACTACACCAATCTCTTGAAGAACAAGAAAAGGAAGTTCTCAAATTAAGGCAACAAATGGAAGAAGGAAGAAAAGCTGAAGAAATCATGAAGAAACGGTATCTTGAAAAGGAAGAGCAATATCAAGTTGAGGTAAATATCCTAAAAGGTAAATTAGAAGAAAAGGATAAGCTTTTACGATTTCAAGATAGTACTAAGATTTTGGATGATATTCTTAGTAGTCAAAGGTCTCTTTCCATCAAAACTGGTCTTAGTTTTCATGAATCTGTTGAAGTTGAATCTAGCTCACAAAGTGAGGCAAGGAACTCTAATGCAAAATCTGAAATTCTCAACAAGGCAACGAGAGGTCAATCCCATCAACAACCAAGGAAAGAAATTCTTCAAATAAAATCTTTTACTCCTAACTGTGGAAATGATAGTCGGTTATTTCCTCAAATGAATAATGTTGAATGTTTTATATGTCATAATATTGGACATGTTGCAGCGAGATGCGGAAGTAGAATGGCCCAAGAACATCACACAGAAAGATCATCAACTTCCAGGTACTTTAAGGGATATTATTTTTCTTGCAATATGTTTGGTCACAAAGCCATTAACTACTATAGAATAAATATGAAACATGTAAGATGTTATGCATGTAAAAAATTTGGACATATAGCAAAGGAATGCAGGAGAAAATTTCGGGCACCATACCAAAAGGAGAAAACATCATCACACTCAAAGATATGGAAGAAGAAGGAACTACAGTCAGAAAAATGTGGCATGGTACAGTGTACAGACATGACAGACTCAGGGAAAGCTGAAAGTATGAAACTTCAATGTTCTAAATCTCATACGCAAGTTTCATGAAGACAAGTCGCGTATATACGCGAGTTCGAAGCTACACAGTCGTGTATATGTAGTTTGAGAAAAATGTTGTGGGACAGTCTCAGAAAAACTGATGTGATATGATTCAGACAATTATCAGTTATCTTTTCTGTCATAGATGACTACAGTCTGTGGATGTTATTTAGAAGTGTTTTGATCCTCACAAGTTGTTGATAACTTGATGTATATCTGATTGATGATGATGCCTTGATACTTCTTACTGATAAATGCAATGATTAGATCTGACAGTGAACAGATGAAACAGGTTCAAGGGGAGAACAAGCTATGCATCTAATAAAGCATTGTTGGCATTATGTTTAGAAGTATTTGGTACCTAATCAATGATGATGAAGCTTATGTGGCTAAATAATACATCTTGCTATGTTACAATCATGAGTTTCCCATGATAAAATCTCAAATGATACTTGGGGTCACATAGTTGGTATTCAGATCAGATTTATGGATGATTGTGAATGACTTTTTGGTGATGCATATAGTATGGTGATCTCCATAAGGACAAGAAGAAGAACAAAGCTTGAGTACACATCTTCATTATTTGATGATGAGCCACTCATTTCTCTTATGCTTCTGCCATCATGCCTTCAAAGATGCATAAGTTCATATGGTGCAGTTATGATGTAGGATTCCTATAGTTCTTGGCTCTCACATGGTTGAGGATTGATGTTGTTGATGATATCAAGAAATCTTGATACAGTATGCTGGATACATAGATGATTACTTAAGTTGCATATTGATAAATATTTTTGGTTGGCCAAGAAAATGGTGTTATTGCAGGTCATATCAAGACATAGCTATTTGAATACGTGGATATTCGAAGACATGGCTTACTTAATCACAAATGATGATGAGTTCTTACCTTATGATGATAGGTTGATACTCACATATGTTTATTATCATGGTTGATGCTTATCAGATGTGGGATGTTCCCTAGTGATGATACATGATTGATATATTGAACGTTCTTGTGGAAAGATCATGTAGTTCTTGATGATGATGCTATGATCATAGATGATGACTATGGTGTTTTTACATACATATGATATGATGTATTACTTGGAAATATGACATATGCATAGTTGATTCATGGAAGGCTATGATAAGGCTCTTTTTACTAAGGAAACGAAGCAAGTTGATCTTTATGAGATCAAGAAGATGAGTTGATATCTATATGCAGACATACTTTGTCACAGGTTGATAATATTTACACTGTCATATCGTGGGAACTAATAATGGACATATATAGGTTGCTGGTCTGGATGCTGTTGATAGATGCTTCTGGAGCAGATCATAAATAGTGTATGATAGTTGCTGATGACTATCATGGTCTTGTTTAGATATTTTGTCTCTACTATAAATGTCAAGTATATCATTCGATGTAAAGGTCATATAAAGACCCATGATGTAATAATTTGTCTCTATCTGTTGTAGTCTTTTGATGAGTCCCTTTTGATCATATGATGTAATTTGTAACCCCACTATGCATGGGAAGGATGATGTAATAATTGATATATTTCAGTCATGTATATCCCCACTTCGTTGGAAGGATGAGTCAAATTCAATATATCCCCACTTGGTTGGGAGATTGATATATGTATGAGCCTTTGATGATAAGAAGGTTAAAGTCACTTAGTTGATTTATAGATTCATGTTATTCTTTTGGAAAAATATTTGCAAACTCTGCATGTGCTCAGGGGGATCATGGATGATATAGTGCATCTCAGTGTGTACAAAGGGGGAGTTTAATCAGAGAATTCAGCATGTGCTTGGGGGGAGCATGATCAATGTTTATATTCAACTATTCAGATATGAAAGTCTTCTTTTTGGTCAGCCCTTTTCCCTTGATGTCAAATGGGGAGAGTATTTTGGTGTTGCTTGTTATCTCTAATAGTTTCTACAGCTTACGGTAATCAACACCAACATGGTTGCCATCAAGCCCAAAGGGGAAGATTGATGGCATTATGATGCATGTGTTGTACTTGATGGAAACCCACTTGTAGCAGAACAACTCACTTGTATATGGTAACTAGATGAATCTACAGAAGAGATATCAGATGTGACAGAATGCATGACAGTGGTGACAAAATGCAGGGCAGTTCAAAGGAATCAGTTCAGAAGTAATGTACAATGGAAACTCTCTCAAATGACAGTTCACAATGCAGTAGGTCAATAGAAAAGGATTACAGTTTAGACTACAAAGAATGAAGAAAGAGAGGTATACGCAGGTTCACCTTCACCAAGTTGTGTATACACGCAGGTTAACAGAACAAAAGGAGAGTATAACGTACACACGCACTTTCACAGAAGGAAAAGCGTGTATATCTTGGAAAACTAAGTTTTTTGTCTGAGGTATTTGGTCCATGGTATTTTGATCCATGGTATTAGTCCAAGGTATTTGGTCTGAGGTATTGACCCTAGGTATTTGGTCCAAGGTATTCGTCCTAGGTGGTTTTGGTCCATGGTATTGAGAAAGGTCTAAAACTATAAAAGGAGGAGAAGATCATTAGGCCAAGTGTGCAAGTAATGAATATCTGATGAAGTGTGAGATCCAGTATGCAGGTTATTGGCTTATGGTGCTTTGTTTGATCTGAACCAAGAATTAACCTTAGCGGTTGATGGAGGATAAGATCTAATGATGGATTGGGATCTTAAGGCTTGAAATGAATTATCTTTATATGGTTTGATCATGTTTATTCTAGATATGAATACTGACGCATGTGTTGTTCTATAAATGTTATGATCTAGGTATGACTGAAGTCTGGAATAGCTGTAAAATTATGAATTAATATTTACAGACATATATGCTGGTTGGCTTTGATAAAAGTGCATATACACGCTAGTTCAACACATTTAAGTAGCATATACATTATGTAATATGATATTTGAAGTTACAGGTGGATCTGACTATTGTTGCAGAATTCTCGATTCTACTCTGTGTTCTGGTGACTGCAGTTTGACGACAGTATACTGAATGTTCAGATTGATTGATTGTGATTTGCTTCAGTGACGATGGGCTTTCAGTGATTTAGTTATGGGTGATTTAGAGAATTATGATTTAGTTTCAATGATTTGTTAATGCAGATGTATTTGATGGTTGTAGTGTAGTGGTGATTGATTTTTGAGCTTCAAGTTGATAATGGGTCCAGTATGAAAATTAGATGAAACGAGGCATTCATGTGTATTGTTGTGTACCAGGAGCATCCAGTCTGAAAATTTATGAAACATGGTCCCTGGAGGAAGAAAGAAGGTTGTAGCCTTCTGTAGATCAGTGCCTACGTACCAGTAAACATATCGGCTAGTACAAGAGCTACGGGGTTGTAGATCCCTTCCAGTAGAAGCTGGAAAACGAGAGAAGGTAGTAACCTTCTGCAGGTAGAAGCTTGCGTACTGGTATGAGTTTGCATCAGTACAATGTTGTAAACAAAGTTTCTTATTATTAAAAGAAGACAAAGACGACAGCAGCAGGTGGTTTTCACCCACATTGGGTTTCCACCTTAAATCTTGGTGTTCATTTGTGTTGCTTATGTGTGATGGTTCTTTCTGTTATTAACTAAACATGGTTACTGTTTAATGTTTAATAAAGTACTAATGCACAGATTAAAGATCAACATATGATGAATTAACTGACTCATTAGTTTGCTGGATATACACTTGTTTCCTTAAACACAGTTGGGTGTACATGCGGGTTACCTTCATTGAAGTAGCGTATATGAATTTGAGTATGAAAATAAAAATATTATTGACTTGACTAATACTGATTCACCCCCCCCCTCTCAATATTATTTTCAACACCTTTAGCAGGGTCCAGGGGTACAATTACGCGTAGTGACTCCTTTTCAAAAATCATCTTTCGCTTCTTCAGATTGATTACCCTGTTCATGTCAGTGGCCCAGTCAATTCCCAATAGTGTGGGATAGGGATTGCTATCATCAACAATCTCTATCACTTCAAAATGGGCCAGCATGCTCACTCGCTCAATATCCACAATTATTCCCTGCAATCGCCTCATGGGTATTATTTTCTATTGTTTCACCATCCTCAGTTGAATTGGAGACCACTGCAGCGTAGGTCTTCCCATTCGCTCCCATGTCTGTTTCGGTAGAACATTCGCATCCGCCCAAATCTAGGATGACTTGAATCATTTCATATTCTCTGATCTGCACGATTAGCCTCATTTCTTGTGTCATCCTTGTCTTATTCTTTCCAATCTTCTGGAATACACACGGTTCTCCTGGTGTGGTCCCAGCGTATCTGTTGATGAGTTCCTATAACCCTTTCACAGCCTTACTATTGCGCAGTAACTTCATACAGGTTTCCAGAAATGTTGTGAGCATAGATGGGTCCATTTCCGGATCTGGTTTATCTTTGCTTCCTAAAGTGGAGGCATCGGAAAAGCTCTTCTTAGCTTCCATGAAGGTTTCCCGAGCACACTCCAAATCAAACTCTACTTCTTTCGCTGGATATTTATGAACCCAAGTACTATCTTCTGGCTATTTTCCTTTTTCATCTCCCATCATGATTCCACTTCGGAGCACAATGTTTAGTTCGGGTCTTCCCCACACAGCTTAGACCTTATCATCTACAAGTTCTAAGTCAGGGGAGGTGGTAGCGTTCCTTTGTCGCGTATCCTAGCTATCAGTGTAGGACAATCTTCTGTCTCATGATCAAACAGCGTGCAATATAAACACGACAGGCACGTTGGATTCATACAATCATAGGCATAATGTCCTAGCCCTCTGCAATTGTAGCAAATCAACTATCTGTGACCTCTACTAGGTCCTCCTCCACCTCAGCCTCGTCCGCACCCCTGAACTCCTGTTCGCACCATTCCTTCATTCTGGTCAAGGGGTCGCATTTTAGCCTAAACTATGTAGGTAGGTGTTCTATCCATCATCAACTCATAACTTCTGCAAGTGCGCTCATCATGTCCCACCGACCTAAAAAAGTTGCATAACAACTATTACAAATTTTGTGTATACTTTTGTAACAGGTGACAATTGTCCATGGCATGTTTTCCAACTATTTGACAAATCATGCACCACAAAGCAAGTGCTGAACTAGGTCTTGCTTGAGATTTCAGCCTTAAAGGCTTCGGTCCTCCTCCTGCGAGATAAATTGTAAAAACTGGGCAGTGGTCTTTGTCAAGACCCTAACCATTGCATTTCACACAATACTTCTTCGCGGACTTCTAGTCGATTTGTCTTGTCCTGTTTCAGACTTTGCATCTCAAGGCACAGATTCTTCAGCTGCGCATGGATCTGCTGAACTCCCAAATTAGGAGTGTGCATTGGGGTCTCATGTAGCCTCATAGCAATCTCTAAGGCCTCTGCCTGAGTTGTTATCTTCTACTGTAATAGCGCACTTCTTAAATGTGGTAGTAGCGAAGCTACAAACCACTCGCAATGCTGTCCATCTGTCAGATTCATATTTGCTTCGCGAATCATACATTTCAGCCTCTGATCTAGATCCCAAGGAGTCTCGCCTAGTAGAATCGTAATCTCTTTAAATCCAATGATCGACTACGCTTCATATTTAGGCCTGCTAAATTCTCTATTTATCGTTGCTTGGATGTCCGCAACTCTTGCATTCGGATTATCGTTTGAGTACTTAATATACCAGGTCAGTGCATGATCTTGCAGGGCACTAACTAGCATCACCTTCTTTATATGGTCATCTGTAACACCTTGTGCTTCCCATACAGCCCTTACAACGAACCAGAATTGGTCCAGATCTTAATTTCCCAAACCCTTGAACACAGGCAACTTCATTGTGCTTGCCATATGGAATCGCGATGGTGGTGGAGTCAGTACGGGTGAAGATGGAAGTGATGGAAGTGAAGCCGGCAGTGGTGTGGGTGGAGGTGGTATTCATGGAATTCTTTGCCTTATCAAATAGATGGCACTTCGCAGTGAGACCTTTGCGAGCTCTTCATCGTCCCCTCGTGGAGGTGAAATCAAGGGGCTATTTTCTGGTCCCTTATTTCCTTCATTCTTATAATCATTCCCACTTTGTGTAGCCCCAAACATCAAGGTGACTGCATAACCCTCTTTTCGCACAAGAACATTTTAATCCAAGTATTCAAAGACTTTACGTACTTACCTCGTGGTCCTTTGAGAACACATCGCTCCACCTCGCTATAGTTAAATGAGGTGTCGACTGCGAACTCAGTAACGAATCCTCCTATAATACGATCGAGCAAATGATCAACAACGTGTGTGATCTTATCCTCTAATGCTTCCAACCTTTGCACTAGTTCTGGGGTCCACACAATAGGACCGTCAAGTTTCCACCTCCCTTGGCTATCTGATATCTTCGTGATCCACTTGTATAGCTCAGTAGGGAAGGATGAAAAAAATATTTCATGGACCTCCGTGTACAGGTAGCTATCTAGCCACTCTTCTTTTGACAGTCGCGGGTTTCTATTCTCCTGCACCACAAACTCGTGAATTCTTTTGTCCAACCAACCTTTAATTTCTTTCTTAGCTGGATTCCAATGATACGACATCAGACATCTCTATGCAGATTCTGGTCCCGCCAACAAAATCAATTGTTGGCTTATTGGGGGCTGACCCAGGTTCGGGGTTATATAGCCAAACAAATCCCTACACTACTAGCCCTTTCGACATCATTCCGTGGGGTGCGGACTGAAGTCTCACCCAAAGCAATATGGGGGGATGTTGGAACCAAGTTTTTACACCCTTGAGATTTCTATGATGTTGATTTAGTCCAACTAGGCCTACCTTTTCATAGGTCGCTTCGCACACTGTTCGAACCGTCAATACCCTCGCAAAGTGTCACAGTCATCTTTCGCGTAGCCCTAACCAGGGGCTGAGATGCTTTTGCACTGCTAGGGCAGCGATTTGCGCTATTTCCCAACCTAGACTAAATATCTTACTTATTTTAGTGACAGATCTTAGTTATATTCGTTAAAACATATATTCTTCCTTGTGTTCACTTAATCAATACAGTTATACACATTCGGGCATCATATAAGCATCAAAAGTGAAATTCATAACCAATGTAACAGATGCATAAAACAAGAAATAAATACACAGAAATGGTAGGAAACTTCTCTTTATTAATAATTCCAACTGTTACAGACTCAACTCGCCCACGGGGGCCTCACTCAATGAACCTATGGCATATCACGTGTGTTCGTGGCATACTAAACAATACCCCTAATTTGACTACATATTGGAAAATACCTCTAAAAATCGCATTATTTAACCCCCTACCAATACAAACCCAATACACCTTCCCAATTTAAACAACCCCTACTTTCACTACATATTGTAGGTATCCATTTTTTCATTAACATTTTTTATACCCCTTTATAATTTTTCATTAACTTTGAGCTCCATTTTTTATACCTGCCAATATAAAAACCCTTTACCCCCTATATATCCCCAATATATTATGTCATTTTTTCCTCAATAAATATCCCCCAATATGAACCCACGTGCTATGGTATTGCTCCCCTAGTGAAGTCCTGGTGGACTCGCCCTGCGCATTCAGCTGCAGGGGTCCACGAACTTAGTTGCAGACTACTAGGCCTCTGCACACTCAGCTGTAGAGCCTTCTCCTACTCTATGACCCAAAACTAGACTTTACTCCACAGATATGACTCAATTCTTCATCATTTCTTCTTTGACTATGCTCCCAAACTACTTAGAGCCTCGCTCTATTTATACAATCCCATGGTCTGCGAACCATGGGTAGATCTCTACAGCTGACATTACAATAACAAAATTAAGGGCGAACAACCCTATGCCTCTTTAACAAACTACGCGCTCTGCACCCACAAAATGTGGAGCCTTTACATTGGAATTACAAGATTGACCAAAATTTGGGCTCTAAGCCCCAAAACTTCCCTTGGGGGATCTCATGCCCAACAATGGGCTCTAGACAATCTCAAGGTTTGATATCCTTGTCAAAATGCAAAATAAGATTAAATGATAACCGTGATATTTTTTTCACATGATGTATATTTTTTAAGTACAGAGATCGTCGTTGTGATAAACCCTTTGAAGACACACAACTACTCATCAAATATGTTTTTTTTAGATGAGATGTTGGTTTCTTACTATTAGACCCACATGAAGGAGGAGGAGTTGGTGGATTATGCATTGGAGGGGATTTTCAACAAATTTGGGTTAGCACAAGGATTTTATCCATTCACCTTTTGAATTTAGATAGAAAGGTCACCATGCCTCAGATTTTGGGCTACCAGGTCTTTAGAAAGAAAATTTAATAATTTGATAGGGTAGTCATCTAGCAATTCAGAGGCCCTAACCCCTGCTCCAATTGTGCACTGTTTAGGTCCTCTAGTTTTGGCCAGCCCATGGCTCAAGGTCATTTGTGAGGGGATGAAAAACTCTTCTTGGGGTTGTCTAGCTTTGAGATTGGTTTCCCTTTCATCCTAGAGATCAGAGAAATACATGCAATGTATTATGACTTTCTTAGGGTTTTCAAAAGTTTCAGAAGTTACGAATTTCTCTGGTTTGTTTTTTTGCTTTTCCTTCATATTAAGTGTCATTGTCCTTACCCTCTTTAGATGAACTGGTGAAGGAGAGCCTTGCTTTGATGGGGAAGGAAGGTCAAACTGATGTTGAGAATATTTGAATCCATTTGCAGTGTTAAAATTTAGAGACAAAAGGATATTTATAATTTTAACACTGTAGATGGATTCAAAGACCCCTTTGTCTCTAAATTTTAACACTACAGATGGATTCAAAGACTCTAGTGGTGAAGTGAAACACTCCAATATCAAAATTTCAATTTATCATTTCCAGAGTGACACAATTAAAAATTACTAACATAAATGACTAATTCATATACTTGTTGTACTTATTATTTGGTCATATTTTTATTCTTGGACTATAGTAGTCATTTACATTAATCATTATTAATTTTTTCACTTATTATCTAGTCATATATTTTAGTCCTAGACTAAATTAGTCATTTTAGTTAGTCGCTTTTAGTTTGGTCACTTATTATCTAGTCATATATTTTATCCCTAAACTAAATTAGTTGTTTAAGTTAGTCATTTTTAGTTCAGTCACTTAAAATTGCTCAAATTTAGTAGTAATTCACTTGAAATAATTGTGGTGACTAACTTTTTTAGTCACCTAGGCACTAATTTCATTATTTTCTACTAGTGTGAGAAGAAATACTTTCCAGAGGAGTTTAAGAAAGTCAAGATTCCTACATTTGATGGAGAAATGAATAAACTAGAAGATGTAGTTGCTTGGGATGAATAATTTCTTCATATTGTGTGATTATATAAAGAATATGAAAGCCAATATAGAAATCTTCAGTCTTAAGGAAAAAGTAGATATCTGGTGGGAAGATGTGAAGTGTGTTAGAGGCATCAAGGTAGAAGAGTTGAGTTGACATGAGTTTAAAAGACTCTTCAAGAAGAAGTACTTGTCTAAGAGATATTATGACGGAAAGGCCAAGGAATTATATGAATTGAAGATGGGTTCCATGATAGATGAAGAGTACATGACTAGGTTTCTAGAGTTTTTGAGGTATGTGACTTGCTTCAAGTATGAGATGACAAAGTTCCAAAGGTTCATTAGTGGACTGCCATTAGACTTCAAGGATCATATTGAGTATGATGAAACTCAATAATTGGAGGAAGTCATCAACAAATTGAAGCATTTTTATGAGCAAATGAAGTGCAAGTCTAAGCCTAAGTGTGATTGGAAAGGGAATGAGAAGGTTAAAGAAAAAATTCCTCATAAGCAAGGAAGACCCCAGGATGTAGGTGAAAAGAAAATGTGGCTCCTTAAAAGAAGTTTAACGTAGCTGAGAAACGACATGGACCTCAGCCTAGAGAGCAACAGAATACAGGTAGTGGTAGAGAACCATTGCAATGCTGGATTTGTGGCAAAGATCATCACAAGAAGGATTGTCCATTGTACTAGGGTAGTAGGCCATAGATCTATAGTGTTCAGTAGGCACAAAAAGTTGGGGATGTTGGTCATAGAATTACTCGGATCTATGAAACACTTTATAACAGGAAGGCAGATCATAAAGCATCCATTAATCGTATGGAAGGTAAGCTCTATGATGAATTTGTTTCCATTTTGATTGATCTTGGATTTCATTATAGTTATGTTAGTTCTGACCTGGTGGATAAGTGTGGCTTGAATAAAGAAGTGAATGCATAGTATTGGTTGGTGAATTTGGCTACAGGGACCAAGAAAAAAGTTCATCATTGGGTGAGAGCTTGTGCATTTGAGTTGAATGGTATGCCTACATCAACACATCTAAATGTGCTTCCTTTATGATCATATAGTATGCTTGTGGGCATGGATTGGTTTTTTACTCACTGGACCAGGGTAGATTGTTATGATAAAGCTATATAGTGTCTAGATGATGATGGAGAAAGGAGAATCGTGCAGGAAAAAAGGAATCCTACATCAATGACAATGGTTACATCCATGCAAGCTAAGAGTAGTTGTAGGAAAGGATGTGTTCTGTATGCAGTGCATGTTTCTAGTGACAAAGGGAAGGATGTTGAGGATGATGAATTCCTAAAGAGGTATCCTATTTTATAGCAGTTTAAAGATGTGTTTCCAATGGATCTTTTAGAGTTACCATCTCATAAGGAAATGGATTTCTCTATTGAGTTGGTACCAGGAGAAACACCAACATCAAAGGCACCTTACAGGATGAGCACTCCAAAGTTGGTGGAATGAAGTTGTAGCTAAATCAAATGCTTGATAAGGGATACATTAGGCCAAATGCATCGCCTTGGGGTGCACCAGTATTGTTTGTAAAGAAGAAGGATGGTACCCTCAGATTGTGCATTGATTAAAGGTAGTTGAATAAGGTGACTATCAAGAACAAGTATCCATTGTCGCAAATTAATTATTTGTTTGATCAACTAAAGGGAGAAGCAATGTTTTCAAAGATTGATCTAATATTAGGATATCATCAAGTGTGCATCAAATAATAAGACATCAACAAGATTGCATTCTACATGAGGTATGGAAATTATGAGTTTGTGGTGGTTCCTTTTGGTCTTACTAATGCTCCAACCACCTTTATGTGCTTGATGAAAAATGTGTTGCGTCCTTATCTGGATAAATTTGTGATAATGTTCATTGATTATATATTAATATATTCTAAGAATTAGGAAGAGCATGTAGAGCACCTGGAAGCAAGGTTAAGATTGTTGAGAGAGCATCAATTGTATGCCAAGCTTAGCAAGTGCAATTTCTTTCAGTATCAGATTCACTACTTGAAACATGTTGTTTCCAAGGAGGGGATAATAGTGGACCCATAAAATATTAAAGCTATCATGGAGTGGCCAACTCCTAGACATGTTGATGAGATCATATCATTCATGGGACTAGTAGGTTATTACAGGAGGTTCATCAAGAAATTCTCAAGGATTTCTTATCCTATTACATCTTTGCAGAGAAAAGGAAATAAGTTTGAATGGGGAGTGTGCAGCTAGCTTTGAGTAGTTGAAGAATTTTCTTACAAATTCTCGAGTCTTAAAGATTGCAAATCTTGATAATAAATTTGTAGTTTGTACAGATGCTTGCAAGAAAGGACTTGGTGGAGTCCTAATGCAGGAAGGATGGGTGGTATGCTATGAGTCAAGGAAGTTAAATTTGCACGAGTAGAACTGTGTGCCTCGTGATCTCGAGTTGGCATCTATCATTCATGCCTTGAAGATGTGGAGGAATTATCTTCTTGGCAGAAGGCTTATTCTGATGAGTGATCATAGTGGACTGAGGTATCTGTTTGACCAATCCAATCTGAATTCCAAACAAGCTAAATAGCTGGATACCCTCAGTGAGTTTGAATTTGATATCAGGTACATCAAAGACAAGGAGAACAGGGTTGCAGATGCTCTCTGTTGTACCTCAAGAAACCAATTTCCTAGCTATAGAGAAATTGTGCTTAAGACATTAATAAATATTATTTACTGTCACTTATTGTTTGTTGTGTTCTCAAATGAAGGACCTGGAAAACTTGGTCTTTAACCCTTAATACATGTATGACTGGAACATTTCAGAATGCCATTTGTTGCTAGATATAAATGATGAGTGAAGAAAGCTTGAAGGAGAAGTTAAAGATAATATGCTGGTTTTTCACAGAAACTATTATCTGTAACTTCGAAGAATTGTGAAAATGAGAACTGAATCATAGACAATAGGTTGCTTAACACAGAAACTATTATCTGTGACTCTTGGAGAAGTTAAAGATAATATGTTGGTCTTTCACAGAAACTATTATCTATAACTTAGAAAGGAAGGTGGAAACTTCAAGTATAGGAGTGCTCTTTTAAGGAATTTTAACTTTATCTACATAAGCAAATAAAGACCTACAGCTTCATTACTATACTTGAAAGAAGAAAACATAACATGACACATGACAGAGAAGGTTACAAAATTATACCCAACAACACATGGAAACTTCAGATTCTTTCATTAATCAACGATGATATCAGGAATACAGCAGCCTAGTCTCTAGGTTCTCCAAAATTCGAACCACCAACCCATTACAATTCCCTTTTCGGGCTTTTATCTCTTCTATCAAATCAGTTTTGGAACTGATTTCTTGGAACAGCTAATAAACTACTTTATAACAGTTATAAAACTATTTTATCTTTGAAATTATTCATCTTTATTATATATGCAATATTAAGACTCAGAAAATATATAAACTACGCCAAAAGCTTTGAAAGAGGTCCATATATATATGTCGGGAATGATCTGATTGGAGAGAACACCAAATAACCCGACCAATCACCTTTTCTTTGGATTCAGCTTCAACACTAATTTTCCCTTTATTAAGCGGAATTAATGCAAACCTTTGGTAATTGCGGAACTTAAAATGAATTAAATATGTTTCATAAACTATCGGATCCTCCCATTCGCATTTTAAATATGCCTTAATACCTTTATGGACTTGATTATACATAGATCTGTATTTAAGAATTCATCAGGTCTGAAACCCATCACAATCACAATCGGCACTTTCAATTGGGGTATTAACCTAAAACCTTAACAAACTATGATTAGCAGACCCGCCGGAAATATAAAAAATGGTATATATAATATCGGGTCCGAATCGCCATCGCAAATCGCAATCAGCATAAGTCATAAACGTTATGCGATGATCGCAAACCCATCAGAGCTTTATATATATATATATATATATATATATCGGGTCCACCCATTGCATATCGCAATTGGGCTATTGGCGGAACCATTCATCCATAACATTGCGGACCTGCCGAAACTTTAAAACATAATATATATGTGTTTCGGGTCTGACCTGTTCAACGCTTATTTCTACTATAATCATTTATAATATAAATACATATAAAATGTCTAACCATACCTTTTCCGTCTTTTCCAAAGCCTTTGCACAGTTTTCAAGATACACCTTTATTGCAATCGGCAATCAGTGATTCCTGTGGTAATAATATAACTACTCGTTGCATCTTTGCGATTGCGATTTAATCGCATTGCTATATACATACATACATACATACATATATATATATATATATATATATATATATATATATATGTATATATATATATATATATATATATATATACATATATATATATATATATATACATATATATATATATATATATATATATATATACATATATATATATAGATATATATATATACATATATATATATATATATATATATATATATATATATATATATATATATATATATATATATATATATATATATATATATATTGGTTATGGCTCCATAAACCATTTATAATATGATTTAACTTGATCACATGGGCCAATTCTTTTACACTTGTTTATTTTCTGTTTTGGTTCGGATACGCAATTTATTGCATCTCCCTCTTGTCTTATTTTTTTAAAGATATTTTCAAGTCATTTTTGAATGAAACATGAATACTAAAGGCAACAAAAATTGCATGTTACAACATCTGGCTCCACCTGGGGATAGTGCTTTTTCCACGGAAGCACTGAGAACCACAGATCAGTGCCTTCTCCTCGGGCATGGAGTCATATATTGTTTGCCAAGCTTTAACTGTGTGAAAATTTATACAGCGAACCCACACTGATATCTGCAGTGATGAGATGCTTGCGCTTTGATAGAAAAATATTGAGAATCGTAACTCAGTAGCCTCAGTTGCGCATGGAGTCCAAAACTGTGAAAACCCTGAAATTCAACAATTGAAACCTCACAATCTTAAAGTATGACACCTCTGCAAACCAGTTTCCAACTGGGAAAGTCACCCTTATTCATCAAATAATGGTTAAACTAAAGAACTGCAACTAGAAACCAAATGCTCAACACCTGAGCTTATTTATGTACAAGTTCCTACGTATGTACATGAATGATCTCCATCAGGTGAAGTCAATCTTCCAATGGTACCAGGTTAGCATTTGAGTGCTTAATCTAGAACCATTCTACCAATGAATCTTGAAAATGCAATTCATCCTGAACAAAAAACAAATTATGCATAAAAGCAGCTCACAACGAAAATTAAGAGTATATCCACAAAATGATATGTGTAGACTGCTGATAAATTCTTCGATGTAATCTACCACAGGATCTTCAAAAGTATGAGAAAAAATATGTTCTTGATCAACTCCAAAAAAGAAATTCTCTATGTATGAAGGTTCCTGCTCAATTGAACCTTTTGTCAGGATAATATGTTCAACAAAACAATCAGCAACATCTTTAAGAAAATGATTTATGTCACTTTCATGTCTCCACTTTTCATCTTTAAGCTTTGATTGAAAATAATTTGTAATTCTAACCTCAGGAAGAAAAAGAAATTTTTTCACATCAATATATGACATACGATCAACTTCAAATAGATTTTTTACCTCTGATCCATGGGCATCCTTATGTTCTTCAATGCACTAATATACCATCTCTTTATCAGCTTTCTCCTTACATAAGATAGCCTCTTTTGCTATGATAGATGACTCAATATATTGTTGTCCAACATATTCCACTTGCTGGTTTCTTCCTGTATGTTCAACACCCAACTGATGAACTTGAAGAGCTTCATCATGTTTCCCATTTAAACCATTTTCATTATAGATAGGAGGATCATCAAATTTAACAAAATAGGAACTCTGGAGATTTATTTGCAACTTAATTATTTCTTCGTCTTCTTGATTGTTGAGCAGAGATTCTTGATTCATGTTTGAAATTTCCTCCATCTGAATACTCTCTTGATTTGTTTGGAACCAAGTCAACCAATTATCTGCTTGGGATATTATTGGAGAGAAATGTTTTATAAACTTCTCCACATCATTTTGGGAAAATTATGCTCGATTTTCTTGGACCATAGTCAACCAATTCTCTGCTTGGGAGAGTATTGAAGAGCAATGCTTTATAAACTTCTCCGCATAATTTTGAGAAAATGATAGTTCCTCGCTTTCAAAGACTTGCTCATAGTTAATTTGGCTATAACTTCTCTGAATGCTTGATATATTATCAACAAGATTATTAGTTTCCTCAACAGGATTATCTTGAGCTTTTAAAGTTTCTTTAAAATCATAATATTCACAACAACCTTCAAAAAGAAACTTGTGTGGATAATAAGTTCTACTATAAGAATTGAATGTTGAATGGAAATCTTTTAGAGATGAAATGCCTTAACGAGGCAGAGACCTTAACCAAACCCCAGGTTCTTGGTCCAAAGAAAACAAAAACAACGTCATCTTCACATCTTCATGAATGATGCCCTGCTGCCCCATGCATTCATGAAACTCTTGGAGATGCAGAGCTAGATCTTCATATTCCATTCTACTGAATTTTGGAAGATACTCATTCCAGGCATAAAATCCAGGCATATCATGAGGATAGACAGTGATCCCAGTAAAATCAAATGGATCAAATTTATGGACTAAGAATGCAAGGACAACCATTAAAACCTAGAAAAGAAAACTTCAAAGTACAGTGGAGTCGCCAATCAATATTGTAAGTGAAAATCACAGGAGCGAATGTATAACCAACTACTGAAACTTGTCATTCTCAAGAATCAGCTTCAAACTTAATAAACTCAAGGAAAAGTGCTCTTATTCAATTGCTTTTATTCAAAACAGTCAAATATTTCCTCCTCGTTGGAAAACCAGAGGAAAATATTGAAAAGCCAAGGGAAAATGTTCTTGTCTTCTCTCCCCAGCAGCGGCGCCAATTAATGTTGTACCTTGAGAAACCAATTTCCTAGCTGTAGAGAAATTGTGCGTAAGACATTAATAAATATTATTTACTGTCACTTATCATTTGTTGTGTTCTCAAATGTAGGACGTGGAAAACTTGGTCTTTAACCCTTAATACATGTATGACCAGAACATTTCAGAATGCCATTTGTTGCTAGATATAAATGATGAGTGAAGAAAGCTTGAAGGAGAAGTTAAAGATAATATGTTGGTTTTTCACATAAACTATTATCTGTAACTTAGAAGAATTATGAAAATGAGAACTGAATCATAGACAATATGCTGCTTAACACAGAAACTACTATCTGTGACTCTTGGAGAAGTTAAATATAATATGCTAGTCTTTCACAGAAACTATTATCTATAACTTAGAAAGGAAGGTGGAAACTTCAAGTATAGGAGTGCTCTTTTAAGGAATTTGAACTTTACCTACATAAGCAAATAAAGACTTGCAGCTTCATTACTATACTTGAAAGAAGAAAACATAACATGTCACATAACAGAGAAGGTTACAAAATTATACCCAACAACTCATGGAAACTTCAGATTCTTTCATTAATCAACGATGATATCAGGAATACAGTGGCCTAGTCTTCAGGTTCTCCAAAATTCGAACCACCAACCCTTTACAATTCCATTTGCGGGCTTTTATCTCTTCTATCAACTCAGTTTTGGAACTAATTTCTTGGAACAACTAATAAACTGCTTTATAGCAGTTATAAAACTATTTTATCTTTGAAATTATTCATCTTTATTATATATACAATATTAAGACTCAGAAAATATATAAACTACGCCAAAAGCTTTGAAAGAGGTCCATATATATATGTCAGGAATGATCTGATTAACGAGAACACCAAATAACCCGACCAATCACCTTTTCATTGGATTCGGCTTCAACACTAATTTTCCCCTTATTCAATGGAATTAACGCAAACATTTGGTAATTACGGAACTTAAAATGAATTAAATTTGTTGCATAAACTATCGGATCCACCCATTCACCTTTTAAATATTCCTTAATACCTTTACAGACTTGATTATACATAGATCTGTATTTAATAATTCATTAGGTCCGAAACCCATCGCAATCGCAATCGATGCTTTCGATTGGGGTATTAACCCAAAACCTTAACAAACTGCGATTAGCAGACCCGTCAGGGCTTTATAATATATATATCTATAGATATAGATAGATAGATATATATATATATATATATATATATATATATATATATATATATATATATATATATATATATATATATATATATATATATATATATATATATCTGTGTGTGTGTGTGTGTGTGTGTGTGTGTATCGGGTCCGCCCATCACATTGCAATCGGCGCTATCAGTGGAACCATTCATCCATAACATTGCGGACCTGGCGAAACTTTAAAACATAATATATATGTGTTTCAGGTCCGGTCTGTTCAACGCTTATTTCTACTATAATCCTTTATAATATAAATACATATAAAATGTGTAACCATACTTTTTTTGCCTTTTCCAAAGCCTTTGCACAATTTCAAGATACGCCTTTATCGCAATCGGCGATCGGTGATTTCTGTGGTAATCTGCTACATCTTTGTGATTGCGATTTAATCGCATCGCTATCATATATATATATATATATATATATATATATATATATATATATATATATATATATATATATATATTGGTTATGGCTCCAGAACCATTTATAATATGATTTAACTTGATCACATGGGCCAATTCTTTTACACTTGTTTCTTTTGTGTTTTGATTCCAATATGCAATTTATTGCATCTCCCTATTGCCTTATTTTTTTAAAGATATTTTCAAGTGATTTTTGAATGAAACATGAATACTAAAGGCAGCGAAAAATAAATGTTACAACACTCTCAGTAGAAGAGTGCAGATGAATCACATTTGAGTTGTGAGCTCTTATGGGATGGATTTACAGGAGTGGATCTTACATGCAGGGCAGCATGATGACATGTACCAGCAGCTGAAGCAGAGATTGTAGTAGAAAGGTGAAGGTGATAGGGATGAGGAGTATCACCCATGACAGATGGCTTTGTCAGATTCATGAACAAGATTTATGTCTTGAATAGTAGTGAGCTCAAGAACCTTATCTTGAGGGATTTTCATGTCAAGTTGTATTCAGGTTACCCAGGATATCAAAAGACATTGACAACTTTTAAGAAGTTCTATCATTGGCCGAACTTAAAGAAAGAGGTGGTTGAATTTGTTGCGATATGTTTGCACTGTCAGCAGGTGAAAGTTGAGTGTAAGCACCCAATTAGTCTATTACAGCCTATTCTTATTCAATAATCGAAATGGGAGGTCATTTCCATGGACTTCATTATAATTTTGTCAAGCACATCAAAGTAGCATGATTCCATCATGGTTGTGGTTGATATGTTGAGTAAGGTAGCTCATTTAATTGTAGTGAAGTCTATGAATTTAAATAGTGAGGTAGCTCAGATCTTCATCAGGGAGATAGTAAGGTTGCATGGTGTTCCCAAGAAGATCATATTAGATAAAGATGTAGAAAATGTTCTATCTAGGTTAACCCGATAATGCAATATAAATCAAAGCAGAATATTATAACCTACTTCTACTATCAATTTGCGGAAGCTTAAAGATCAAGCTGAACAATATAACTAGAAGAAGAAGAATCAATGCACAATACACATGAAAATACTTTAGGGAAAGCCTCGGCTAAAAAACCCACTATCTGTATTATCATACAAGGTGGAAATACATAGGAATTATACAAATCCTTAGCTCTCACAGCTAGCCAATTCTCAGTACAATCCCCACGGATGCTCACAGGAAATCTTGGCTTCTCTCAAGCCTTCCTCTCTTCCCTCCAAGCTCCTATTTCCTTGCACAATTACTCTAGGATGATTCTCCTTCAACCAAGTGGAAAACGTCTTCTACCCAGTGGATGATCACTCTCACACACTGTCAGAACTGCGCAATCTTCAAGGAATGATGCCTTAACTGCATGCATGAGTTTTCTTTATAAGAAAACACATGCAACTGATAGTACAATGTCCTTGACTTTAATCTCAACTGGGTCTTTCTCATAATAGACATGCATGAGTTTCTGATGAGGGGATCTTCAGTTAACTGGAGTACACTAGTTGAGTGCATGCATGCATCAACTAACTTTTAACTCTCTATTAGTTCCTCAAATAGTTTGGAACTAATTTAACTGGAATTAACTCAGTAAACTGAGTTAACTAATTACAACTCAAATATAAATCAATCTTATCTCCTTAATTTAAGGCTTATCTCCTTAATTTAAGGGATAACTCTTGCATGACTTTAGAAAGACTTCTAACTTGAATTTCTCCAACTAATTAAGTCAAAATAACTTAATTAATTATTTCCAAGTAGTTTTTAAGACTAGATTCGATTTTAATTCACAATTTTAATTCAAGGACAAATTAAAATTGGAATATTCTTGTTGCCACATTTCAACACTCCCTCTCAACAAGAAAGGGATTATCTGCCACCCTGATCCTGTCTTTATGGAACTCGAATTGACACTTTGACAATGCCTTTGTCAAAATGTCAACATCTTGCTCCTTTGCCGAAATATACTACGACAACATGATCCTCCCATCATCAGCAGCTTGCTTTACCTTGTAAAGCCAACGGGAACTCACAACTGACTTGTTCTCCGGTCTTGGAACCACGTCACAAACGCTGTTACGAACTATGGAGTCATACTCCTCCACCATATCATCAACCCAAATTAGTTGCTGCATTACTTCCTCAAAGGAAGATGGCTCAGTCTCAACACATTCCCCAACAAGGGCCATGTATCCAGTGTACCTCTCAGGTGACCTCCTCTGTCTGTGTTGAGAAGATGGTTCTCCCACACTCTCTCTCACATCCACCAACAATTTGTCAGCTTCTCTTGTGTGCTTCCATCCATCTCTGGAAGACTCTGCTTGAGTGGATGTCTCCACTCCTGGAACCTCTGCATGTGGCTGCTCTACATCAATCTAAGGCTCCTCCTCCTTAGGAACCAATAGTTCCTCCACAGCCTATAGATGGAGCTCCCTCTCAAGGGAAACTCACATGGCCTTCTACTCATCAAACTTGAGATCTCTGTGAACCACTGTCCTCTGACTGGTAGGAAAGTACACCCGATAGTTGTGAGGTGTACCAGTGTACCCCACAAGTATCTCCAACTCTGTTGTCAGCTCAAGCTTATTCTATGCATCCTTTGTCACATGGAAATATACCAATGAGCCAAAGATCCTAAAATGACCCGCATCTGGTCTCTTACTGGAGAAAGCTTCCTCTGGTGTCTTCATCACAAGTATGCAATGTGGGCTTCTATTCTACAAATAGACTGTTGTGTTGCATGCCTCAACCCACCAGTGAAGTGGTATGCCTTGTTCATGCAGCATTTCCCATGCTACCCCTACAATAGTTTTGTTCTTCCTCTTGGCCACCCCATTATGCTATGGTTTATGAGGTTCTGTCAACTCTCTTTTAATTCCTTCCACTGCACAGAAGTCCTTAAACTCTTGAGAGACATATTCTCCACCATTATTGCTTCTCAAGGCCTTGATCTTCTTCCCTGACTCCTTCTCGACCAAAGATTTGAACTCACAAAACTTTATGAAGGTTTGGTCCTTCTTCTTCAAGAAATAAATCCAACATTTACGAGAATAATCATCAATGAAAATCACATAATACCTTTGTTTCGCTGTGGATGCCGTCGAGAATGGTCCACACACATCAGTATGAACTTGCTCTAAGATAGCCTTTGCTCAATTATCTCGATCATGAAAGGAAGACTTGGTGTACTTTCCCAAGGTACAACCATTGCATGTGTCAACTTGCTCAAGTTTACCTTTGGGAAGTCTTGCAGATATCTGTTGCATTATCTTCAAAGCCCCATGATGTAAATGGCCCAACCGCCTGTGCCACAACTCGCCAATGTCTTGGCTTTGCACCAATTCCGCTTTCGTACTCAATGTTGCACAATCATCTACGTCTAGTTTATAGAGATTCTTCACTCGAATCCCTATCCTCTTGGTCTGACCCGTGGCTATGTGTCTTAGGAACACCTTTCCTTTACTGAAGACAACATTGTAGCCTTTGTCCTCCAACATCGCAACCGATACCAAGTTCTTCTTTAGTCCAAGCACATACTTCACATCTGTCAAGGTGATAGGAGCTCCATGCTCCCTCTGAAAAGAAACCGTGCCCACTCCTGAAACACTATACCTTCCATCGTCACCCATCTCTATGTGCATCTTGAGGTCTTTCTCCTCAAAGGCACTGAATAAAATTTTATCACCGGTCATGTGGAATGAGGCTCCACTGTCAAGATACTAGACACAACCCATCATCGATGGCACCATGCATGTGATGAGGGTAAAGTCCATTTCGAACTGAGAGGCTAATGCCTTACCTTCCTATCCTTCCGAGGTTCCCTTCTCAGACTTCTTCGATGGGAAATTAGTCGCATTATGTCCCATCTCGTGATAACTAAAGCATCTCACTTTAAACATGTCACCCTTCTTCCCTCCATGAGAAGAATTCGATTTGAAATGGGAAGCCTTCCCCTTCCCTTTCCTTGCCTTACTTTCTAAGGTGAGATTTTCTTCATCATTATTCTTGGATGAAGAACCATCTCGTGTGCTCCTCCTAATCTCATCCTGCATAAGATTCGACCACAATCGTTCCCAATCCGACAGTTTCTCCCTTCCATTCACAGAGTCCTGGTAGCTATTCCAACTCTTTGGAAGGCCAAGGAGAGCGAGGCTCACCATATCTTCATCAGTAGTAGTTATTCCCACATTGTTAAGCTCATCTCTGTAGGTGGTGAACTTGTTCAGATATGTGGAAATAGTATCACCCTTCTCCATCTTGATTCTTCGAAGCTTATCCTTGAGTGCCAATTTCCTCTAGTCACTACTGTTCTGGTAGAGGTCCTTCAATGTCTTCCACATTGAAAATGGAGTATCCTTCCCATGGAGACTCAAGACAATATGGTCTCGAAGTTCCTCAAGGATGATCCGTCTCGCCTTCACCACACACTTCTTCCACTCAGCCAACTGTTGTGCATTAGTTGAAGCTAGCTTTGGGATTTCTTAATCAATGAATTCCTTCAAGCCATTGTCTTCTAATACAGCCTCCATTCTATCTTTCCATGCTATTTAATTCGAGCTTCCTTCCAAGGCATACTCGAGTCTCAAGCCATATAACACCATTGGCCAACCTTAAAGTATGATATGAATTCGATTTGCACCTGCAACCCTGAACTTCAAACTTCAAATTCTCTTCTCAGTATATTGTTCACAGCTCCAATAAACTTGGCTCTGATACCATGTAGCAAATCTGTTACGTAGGCTAACCCAATAATACAATATTAATCAAAGCAGATTACTATAACCTACTTCTACTATCAATTTACGAAATCTTAAAGATCAAGCTGAATAATATAACCAGAAGAAGAAGAATCAATGCACAATACACATGAAAATACTTTGGGGAAAGCCTCAGCTAAAAATCCCCACTATCTGTATTATCATACAAGGTGGAAATACATAGGAATTATACAAAGCCTTAGCTCTCATAACTAGCCAGCTCTCAGTAAAATCCTCGTAGATTCTCACAGGAAATCTTGGCTTCTCTCAAGCCTTCCTCTCTGTGCTCCAAGCTCCTATTTCCTTGTGCAGTTCCTCTGGGATGATTCTCCTTCAACCAAGTGGAAAAAGTCTTCTACCCAATGGATGATCACTCTCACACACTGTCAGAACTGCACAATCCTCAAGGAATGATGCCTTGACTGCATGCATGCTATGGTATAATAGCCATAAGTGGTTCTATTACGGGACAATTAATAGGATTTTTGTCCATGTATTATTCGCCCATCTATGCAGCGCTGTGGAAACCTTATGCAATAACTTTATTAGTCGTACCATATATGTTCTTTCGTTTTTTCCAAATTATGGACAAACCTTCAAGTTCTGAATCTCCGCACCTCATGAATTCGATCAACAATCCAAAAGCTCTAAGTCTATTTATGGATGGTCTAATTCTTCAATTGTTGAATCCCATTCTTTTAGCAAATCCCGTATTAACAAGACTAAGTTTTCTTTATAAGAAAACACATGTAACTGATAGTACACTATCCTTGACTTTAATCTCAACTGGGTCTTTCTCGGAATAGACATGCATGAGTTTCTGATGAGGGAATCTTCAGTTAATTGGAGTACACTAGTTGAGTGTATGCATGCATCAACTGACTGTTAACTCTCTATTAGTTCTTCAAACAGTTTGGAACTAATTTAACTAGACTTAACTCAGTAAACTGAGTTAAATAATTACAACTCAAATATAGCTCAATCTTATCTCCTTAATTTAAGGGATAACTCTTGCATGACTTTATAAATGCTTCTATCTTGAATTTCTCCAACTAATTAAGTCAAAATAACTTAATTAATTATTTTCAAGTAGTTGTTAAGACTAAATTTGATTTTAATTCAAGGACAAATTAAAATTGGAACATTCTTGTTGCCACATTTCAACAAGAGATGCCAAGTTCACTTCCAAGTTTTGGAAGGAGTTGTTTGCAGGTTTGGGGACAGAGTTAGCTTTCAGTATAGCTTATCATCTGCAAACAGATGGAAAGACAGAGAGGGTCAACTAGATTCTTGAGGGCATGTTGAGTTTGTATGTCATGCATCAGTAGAGGAAGTGGGAGGAGTATCTTCCACTGGTATATTTTGCATATAATAATGGGTATCATGAGTCCTTAAATATGATTCCATTTGAAGCTCTTTATGGGTGGAGTTGTAATACCCCATCAGTTGGAGTGATCCAATGAATAGGTTTTGATTTGACTGAACATGTTGGATGATATGGCGCAGGAGATGCAGGTTATCAGAAGGAATTTAAACGCAACACGAGACAAGAAAAAGAGTTATGCAAATCAACATAGAGCATTCAAAGAGTTTCAGCTTAGGGAGAATGTGTAGTTATGCATTAAGCCTAAGAGGATTTCCTTGAGGATTGGTCATGTGCCAAGTTGGCACCTAAGTCTTGTGAGCCATTTCAGATCCTTGAGAGGTTTGGACCAATGGCCTACAAACTTGCACTGTCGCCAACAATGAAATTTCGTGATGTTTTCCATGTTTCATTACTTAAGAGATATGTGCAAGATGTTGATCATGTGATTGATTGGTCTGTATTACATGTGGAACCAGAGGAAGAGTTCTAGCCAGAATCTTAGCGCATACTACAGTGGAAAAAATTCATGCTCTGTAACCAAGCAATAGAGAAAGTTAAAGTGAAATGGAAGCACTTTGGGCCCAATAAAGTTACATTGGATATGGTTGATTAGATGCGGGCCTTTTATCCTTCATTATTTGTTGGGTCAAGTAAATGAGATATATATATATATATATATGGTTGTAAATACCTCAATGAGTTATGGTATAGTATGTTTATTTTTCTTTTCAACAAGATGTCATTATAAATACTGCACCCAATTGTGTTATAAAACTCCATATGAAATATGTTTTGTTTTCAGTGATTTTTTGGTCATAGGTGTCATAAAACACCGAGGACGATGTTCCCCTAAGGGGGAGGGGTGTGTAACAATCTGGGTTAAAGTTTCATGTAATAAAGGATAATAAAGGGAAAATAAGACCAAGGTCATGGGACATGTATTCCATGTTGAATGTTGGGAAAAAATTATAGTGGGCATCACTTGGGGTTTATTAATGGATATTGGAATTGGAAAAGGCATTGGCAAAGGCAAAGAGGCAAAAATTGGCATTTAATTATGAAAAATAAAGGAAAATAGGAGAATAGGAAGGTGAAGAGACACAAATTTGCATGCAAAAGAAACTAGAGGAAAATGAAGAAAAAAGGGTACATCAATGATAAAAAGGAATTAGAGAAACAATTGATGGATTTTGTTAGTTATATCTTTTGTCAGTTTAGTTTTGGATCTCTCCTTTCATTCTCTCTCTCATACACTCTTGTGTAGTTAGAGCATTCTTGGATCACTCTAGCATTCACTTGGATTTGGAGAAGGAAGGAAAATGAAAGCAAATGAAAGTAGAGGAAATAAAGGGAGCACAAGAGAAGATTGGATCAGTAGCTTCAACAGTAAGATCTTCCAGGTAACAGGTTGCATGTGTGATTTGCTTGCAAGGATGTGAATGCATGGTACATGCATATGTTTATTTGGTTCATTTGTTATCATTGGAATGGGTTTTTCCTAGTTTGGTAGTGGTTTCATCCTTACCTTGCTATTTCTTCAATAGCCATGGTGTTATGGCATTCATTCTTGGTTGATCTTTGGATTGTCGGAAGGTTTTGGAACTGGGTGAGGTGGTCTTAGGAAAATCCCAAGATTTGATGGTGGAGATGGTTTTTTCTAAGAAGCCCTCAACAGGTGGGTGGAGACAAGAAAATTCCTCAAGATATGGTGAAGGACTTCTGAGGCATCAAAACTTAGTTTGGTTTTGTGATCTCAGGACCGGTTTGGGTGAGATCACGATAGCTTGAGGGTGGAGGTGGTTTAACCTATTGTTACACTATATTTTGTCACACCTCTTGTTCACTTCTTGTTTCATATCCCAAAGTGCAAACATTGAAAACTATGCAGCATATCATCCATGATATACAAACCAAAATCTCCCTGAAGAATCAAAGGAAAACTGCCATGAATATATTTTGAAGAAGGTTAACTAAAAACCTAAATTTTAGCATCAGCTGGATTTTCTCCACTACTTACCCGTGCTGATGGTAGGTTGCAAAATTATACACTAGTGCTCCTAGTGTAATTTTTTATATGAAAACATGCGTTGAACCTCTTCTAATAGGTTTTCCAAAACTGGAGGAGAAGCTTCGTGCACTAGAACCTTCGAGAACAACGAGCTAGCTATTGTTTGTTGTTGATATGGTCAAGCTCTCCCATTTGGACCTCTTGATCTTATCATCATGGGCTTTCCCCTTGAGATGTGGACCTCCCTCCCTCTTTTGTGGATCCCTAACTCCCTCTCCCTTCCTATAAATTCACTCCCTTCCATCCCCAAATGGTTGGCCATTGATTGTTGAATCCTTATGCTAAGATTATGCTTACATGTTACCCATTCTAGCTTGGAGAAGGAGTGCTTGAAGATTCTTTGCTTGGACTTGGACATCCACCAAAAGGAGGTCTCCAACATCAACGCATAGGTTGTGTGCTTCCCTTTTTAGCTTATTAATATATACATTTGATGTTCACTTTCCATAATTGTGTAAATGTTTATGATTTTATCTTAATACTCCTTGATCTATTAAGTAGTTTATGTTTGATGTATGCCATATATGCTCTTGTATCTTTCATAGCTCTTTGATCTTCCTTGCAAGTATTCAGACGTGAATAAGAGGTAAGGAGCGAGGCCTGGAGTGAAAGATTCAAAGTCATATCCAAAGGATTGAGTGATTAGTATCATAGTGAGGTAGCTTTCTCCTTCTCTCTGAATTTGTTAAACATAAACTAGGAAAGTGTATGTTAGTTTGTTTAGTTTGTTGCTAAACCCACTCATTGGGCTACAGGGATCGCCTTTGTCCGTGTAGGGGATTTACCTTCACAAAAAAATGGCGACTCCACTGGGGAAGCTATAACCTTTTCATCCTCTTTTCTCAACTGATCTCTTGATCAATTTGACTGACCATCATGTTCTTAGTTAGTTTGAGTCTGTATAGGTCTGTACAATCATAAGTTTCTACCTTAAAATGCTAAGTCTGGAAGTGCTTGTGGAAATATTTTATTTTTTTCCTTATTCCTCGCCCAACGCATTTTTTTCTCTAACAGTCATGTTTCTAGTGCACTTTTTATTAAAACAGTTGCACTAATCTCCTATTCAACGGTAGTTTGGCCATAACAACCGCGTTGATCTCTGAGATTGGAAAAAACCTAGGGTTTCTCTGTCAAACTCCAGTGCGTCTGAGCCCCTGAGGTCTTGTTTTGTCTTGGATGACTGAATTTATTGATTTTTTGATTGATTACCTGATTTCATTAGAAAAATCTTACCTTTTTGAACTTTCAATTGTTTGAGAGCAATTGTATTTATTTTATGGTTTATAGGTTATTTGATTGTCACTTCCCACTTGTGAGTGTTGTTGAGTCTGCACTTTGTTGATTCTTTATGTCTGATTATCTATTAAAATCATTTCAAACATTGATTTGCATTAGTTTCGGTTTGTCTTTTGGAAAGTTTTCTTTCATGTGTATTAGGTCATCTTGCATTTGAAACTCTAAAACTCATCTTTGTTATTTATCAATCACATATTACATTACTTGGTTTCCAAACTAAAAAGAGTGTATTTGTTTATCTATTCGAAAGAGAAAGTGAAAGGCATTTTCATTGAGTACTTTTGGTTTTGGTGTTGCCTTGATTGGTGCATCGTTTGTGTTAGGAGAATTTTGAATCAAAATCTTCAGTTTTTTCTTTAGTTGAAGCTTAATTGCATTAGAGCATCTCAAAATCAAAGAGAACATCATTTAGGTAAAGTGCATCTTAGTCAAGTAAAAGTCATTTTTTCTTTCAATAGATTGCATGTTCAATAGTGAGAGTGAAGTTAGTTTTCATTTGCATACTACATTTGGAAAAGAAAAGTTAGTGGAGGCATATTGTTTGAAGCATTCTCTTGTTTGATGCATTAATTGTTTAAACTCTCTTCCCTTGATAGTATAGAATTCATTGAAATGAAAATTTTCCATTTCTCATATAGTTGCATTCTAGGATTCAGGTGACATCATTTGAGCCCAAAATTGAAACATAATTCAAGAACAACAATAAAATTTACTAAATTAACCTAAGGATCATTTGGAACTTAACACAAAAATTTAGAGGTCTAGGCTAGAGACGTGTTCCGGCATTTATAAACCTAGCAGTTATCGTTAATTGCTTCAATTGTATCCCAAGGGTAAAATCTCATTCTCTAGTACTCTTGGGTATATCGGAGGCTCTAGTATGGCAAGTATATGTGAATGCTCTCATCGAATGGTTATGAATTAGACAACGCTAACACGAACTTGTGCTCCACGTACCATCAAGTATATATTGGGATACCCCACTAGGTTGTTATCTTTTAGCCACACGTAACCGAGTCAGCCACCTTGTAGACGTGATACACCGAACACAACATTCATGGATATCAGTCATCGTACATTAATTCCTTGGTTTCATCTAAGGTTTATATAACGGTTCACAAATACTTAGTAAACCCTCTTGCCTAGTACACCCTTTTTTATTTATTTCTTGTTTTTAAGTTCTAAAATTTATCTACCCACGATAACAAGACTTACCTATGTAGTTATCCTTGGCCTCATATTGCCTAATTAAAAGTAAATTTTAATTATAGGCTCAAATCAACCACTCCTTATTGTTTTTTTGAGAAAGGTCATCGTAGCTGAACCACTGGGTTCACCTTACATTTCCCCTTCATCATCTGACACTAAAGGGTCATCACAAGGCATTCATCTTGAGATTTCACAGTCACTTGATGACCAAGGTTGCGAACTTGGAATTATCTCGAGTATTAAACTCCTTGCTTCTCGTCCTCCACCTCGAGACTCATCATCTTAGAAATCTGATCCAAAAACTCTTGAGATTCCACAGAGGTTTATTTTTTTCTCTCTGAATGCACTTTTTGATTCATTGGTAATATCTCCTCAACAGCCGTATAGTCCATAAGATAATCCTGGCGTGCCTTTGGATTTATCTCCACCATCATCTAGGATTCCCCCTCACCAACTGTTTCCACCCATGGCATCAGAAGATGAGTTTCCAACCTCTCCTCGAGGTCCTCCAGAAGTCTCAGCCACTCATACTCCTGGTGTTGGCGATGATTCTGAATATGACTTTCCACATGAAGGATTTCCAAATGTGGGAAGTGTAGCACCTCCACCACCGCCTGAAAGCAGTGAACCTTTGTTTCTAGTTGGTTATACCTCTTTGGCTCAATTGGTTTCAGGTACTCTAAGTGCATCTTCATTGTATCACAATCCCATTTGGTAATCGTGCACCATGCCTACTTCTGATTGGTTTGTTTCAAATGTGGCCTCTCAAATTCCTATATCGGATGTAGTTTCATTAGTTCCTGTACAACATATGGTTATGGTTGGGGCAATTAATGTCCCTATAGGTTCCTTCGGTCCCCCATTAAGTGGAAAATATGTTCCACCACCTATCCCATCGCATGGGAGGTAGCAACCACCGCCTCCATATGTACCTTCTGTTTCGGGTGGAACTTATGTGAGTGGATCTCAAACTCACGCTACCAAAGCTAGTCAAAATATTGGCAGTGTACCTTATCCTAGTGGATCATCAATTCCATCTGGATCAGGTCAAATCCTGTATCAACAGCCTCTTTCGGCCCAGTTACACTACCAGTAACTGTACCCTTCATATGGCTTACAACAGCCTCAAAATCCACCTTTTACTCAACAGGAAGGTCCCCAAATGAAATCTAGTTCAAATCCCTCATTTGGGGCATCTTTTCAATTTCAAGTTGGAACCTATCAGTACCACCCCAAACTCAACAAATTCCACAAGGAAATTTCCAACAATAGTAGCCTTATGTACAACAAGGACCTTATATGCAACAAGGGATTTATCAACAACCATTGTAGTAGCAAGGATAGCCCTTGTAGTAGCAAATCCAACCCTTGTATCAACAAGGCCAACCCTTACAGCAACAAGGTCAACCCTTGTAGTAGCAGGGTCAACAATTTTACGACGAGGGTGAACAGTTGCAACAAAAACCTTATAATCCATACGCTTTGCAAGTTTTTTATCCACCATATGGTTGTCAAAGGCCCATGGCAAGTCAATATCAACCTTACCTTGGTCAAAACCCACCTTTGTGGGGGAAAAATCCACCTTTGTAAGGTCAGAATACCTCTTAGTGGGGGAAATATCAAGCTCCTTATGGTCAAAATCTGCCACTTTGGGGGAAGAACATATACAAACAAGGATGGAATCCACAAGTTGGACCTTATCAAAGGCCTCCCATGCCTTTCAATCCATAATTTTCCATTTCTAGCAATGTTGGAACTACTGGATATGTCAAGACTCACTGATGGTCCAATACTCCATTCATTGTATTAGCCTCCGGTTCCTACTAAGATTCTTGGTGATTGTCCAAAATTGGAAGGAAAGTCTGGAGAAGACCCCAAAGCCCACATTATGACTTACCATTTATGGTGTTCATCCAATTCTTGGATTGAGGACTTCGTTCATCTACGTCTTTTCCAATGAACCCTGACAGGTGTTGCTGCAAAATGGTACATTGAATTACCTCGAGGTGCTTATCAAGATTTCAACTCTTTGGAAATGGCCTTCCTTAATCACTTCCAGTTACCAATTAGATATGAAACTGGTACCCATCTACTTATGTCTTTGAAACAAAATACTGCTACCCACATCTCTAATCATATCCATGAGAAGAGATGTCGACATCACCTTATCAAGTTTGATATACCTGATGAGCTATTAACTGAATGGTTTACCAAATCATTCATCAACAAAATTTCCAAGGACATAGCTATGGGTGGTTGTGTGACCAAAGATCAAGCAATTTCTCATGCCCAATTTTTAGGTTTGGTATATTCCCAATCTGGCACATTATATTATCTCTTGCTTGATGCTCTGGGACCATCTACAGATCCAACATCTTCTAAACCTCTAGACATACCACCCATCAATGGTATTATTAGGTTAGTGACTCAAACTTCCAGTAAAGCTTCTTCGAAGCAAAAATCTGTTTCAACTATTACATCCAAAACTCCTTCGAATCCCTCTCCGAATCTTGGTAAAACCTCTAAGGTTAATGGTGTTCAGTCAACCGTGGTAGACAAAGCCTCAAAAGGTAAAAGCAAGGGTAAAGGAAAACCCAAATCTGATACCCCAAAATAGGATCCTCTGAAATCGTCTATTGATGATGCATCTAAACGTAAGCTCAAATATCCTTGCCTCATTTGTGAGGAAGATCTCTATAATAAGGATTGTTCCCATCGTGCATAAGTTAGTCGCTTGTTAAAAGGCACTCAAGCAACACTAGCTGTACTAAAAGAACCTTTTCCATCACAACAAACCCAATTGGTAGAACAACCACAATCTTCTACACCTTCAAGTTCTCAGGTTTATATGAGTGGAACGGTACCTATTTCTTTCTCCACTCAGTAAAAATACTATCTGACTCCTCCCAAACAGGTTGTGGAGAAAGCAGTTACTAATACAGATTCCACTTCTGCTCCACCCATTTCTAGTCCTCTTCATATTGAGAGACCTAGTAATGACTCTGTTATCTAACCACCTCCCAAGGGTGTCCTTCAGAAATCATCTTACAATCTAAATGCGCGAGCTGCCCAACATTACAATATTGTCGAAGATTTAGCTCAAGCATCTTCGATGATGTTTGCCTTGGAAGTTCTCTAGAGTTTTCCATCACAGTGGAAAGAATTACTATCCACTATAGGAGGAATTGACCCTACGGATTCAAGTCTGATTACTTTTGACCTGGAAAATCATGTTCCACGTCTTCCCCATCAACTTTCTTTCTTAATCCAAGTCATTATTAAAGGGAAGATGATTCATCAGACTATGATTAATGAGGGTGCTTCCACCTGCATCATGTCTATCTCATGCTGGAAAGCTATAGGCTCTCCGCCTCTCAACCAGTCTCCTAAAACCTTAAAAGCATTTGAAGGAAAAGGATCTTATCCTTATGGTATTCTCACGAACTTTCCCATAACGTTGGAAGGGAAAACCATTGACTTAGAAGTAGAAGTCGTTGATGTAAATTTGAATTATAACCTTCTACTTGGTCGAAGTTGGACTCATGCCATGTTTTGCGTGGTTTTTTCTTTGTTCTGTGTGCTCTGTTTTCCCCATGAGGGGAAAATAGTCATCGTTGATCAGTTAGCATTTTTCTCTTCTAGTTCTTCAAATGGAAATGTGCCATTTATTGGAAATACTGACATCCCTTATGAGAGTGTTGGGGCAGGTCTTTTCAAAGACTCTTCTCTTATGGGAAATTTTTCCCTCCCACCTCCAAACGTCGCTTCCATCAACATGATCTCCACTTCTCACGATCCTTGGATCATTCCTCACCCCGATCAGGTTGATTCTTTTGGCGATGTCATGTCGCTCAGCCCAGCAGAACAAGCCTATCAAGCTGTTGTTTTCGCTTCAGTGGTCACTTCTGAAATTCATGCTACTCTTAGTATGCATCTAGACGTGTATTCACAGTCCCCTTGGCTTGGTTCTTGGGATTCTCTAGATCCCTTGAACAAGACATTTCCCACTGACGAGAGTGTCACCAAGGTTATGTCTCTTGAGGAAACTCCTTGGAATGATGCTCATCATAGTTCCTCGTTTCTCCTAAGTCTCGAAGAGATTGCATCGTGTTTAGGTACCTTTGTTTCCCATACACTCACCCATCCACTTCAAACACCCATTTTGGTACACGAAGTTTTGTTTAAGGAAAACATGGGGAACATTATTGCTACAATGCCCATCTACATTTCTGTTAAACCGGGAATTGTCGAGAACATCCATTTCGGGGTTCTTTGGATGAGATCAAGATTTACACTGCCCTCTTTAATAAATTATGTGATGTCATTGCCTAGTCATATGAAGAAATTCCTAGCATCAATCCAAGTATAGTTTTGCACAAAATTCCCACTTATCCAAATGTGAAGCCTGTTCATCAACGACTTCGTTCAATGCACCCTAGAAAGGCATCTGCTATAAAGGGAGAGGTTCAAAAACTTCTAAAGATTGGTTTCATTTACCCCATTCCATTGATAGATTGGATTTCAAACATTGTCCCTATGACTAAACAACAAGGTACTATTCGCATTTGTGTTGATTACCATGATATCAATCGAGCGTGTTCGAAAGACAATTATCCAACTCATTTTATAGACCAAATAATTGATGAATGTGCCGAGAGTAATATTTTTACTTTTATGGACCATTTTTTTGGCTACAACTAGATTAACATTCGTCCCGTTGATCAGCATAAAATTGCTTTTATCTATCCATGGGGAACCTTTACCTACAAAAAACTCACTTTTGGGATGAAAAACGTTGGCGCTACCTTCAAACGAGCAATGTCTTATGCTTTTCATGAGATAAAACACATCGTTCAACCGTATCTTGACAAATTATTGGCTCATTTTGCTAAGCATCATGATCATCCTGGCCACCTTCAAGCAATTTTTCTTCGTTGTAGATACTACAATATTTGTTCAAATTCGTATAAGTGTGTCTTCTATGTTGAATATGGTCATCTCCTAGGGTTTGTGGTAGCTAAGGAATTAGAAAAAATGCATTAGTATTTGAAGCCTAGAAGAAAAGAGTGTGGTTTTCGGTGTGTTAGTTTTCTTTTGCAAATGTTTTCCTCTGCTTACCTCATGCTCTACTCGGTTTTCCATATGTCATCCAACCATTACATCGGTTTTTCTGATGGTGCTTGTCGTAGTACACAGAATCTATCTTCTGCTACATGGGCAACCTATGACCCTAATGGTGAGTGAGTGAATTTATAAGGTATATGTTTAGGTCGTACAACTAATAACATTGTCGAATATAGTGCAGTCATCGAGCTTTTGTTATGTGTTATCACTCTTGGCATTAGAGAGTTAATCATAAAACTTGATTCACAACTCATTGCGCTACAACTTAATGGACAATATTCAGTTAGAAACCCTCAAATTTTGATAATGTATTTGTGAGTTTGCATATTGGAATGAGACTTTGATTTTATTACTTATCATCACATTTTGAGACGCATGAACACATTAACAAATGCATTGGATAACTATGTGTTAGATAGACATTTGTGAAACTTGTAAATCATAAAGCATCACATTTCAGACATGGTAAACAAAAAAACATATATATATATATATAAGAGTTTGCTACATCAAAATGACAAAATATGTGTTTTGAGACACATGGCTTTATAAGCCTACAATAGTGCAGAAAGTAAACTAGAGTTGGCTATTCACCCACATGGTGCTCATGATAGAACGAAATAGCCCTAATGACTCAGCCCAATAGCCAACACACTCTGGCATAATCCCCTACAGTGTGCCTCTTGTAGCGTAATGGCACCTCGTCAATTGAGGCGTACTCTGGAATTCCCTTGTTTAAAACTTCCAAGCTACGCTCTACTTCAATGATAGGATCTGCTCCCTCCTTATAAGGAGCCTCCTCAATCTAGCGTGCCACTCGCCTAGCTATTGGAGAAACCCCTGAAGGTCTCTCTAGTCCCACATCTGCAAAACATCATAAGTCAAATCTCAGTACACATAAAAAAAATTAAAAACTTCAAAAAACTAGCTTTTACCTAAATCGGTCCATTGTGCCCTTGGAGGAAGTGGAAGATCTGGATCTCCTTGGAAATTCATGCTTTCATACGCCCAATCATCAACCATGATTAGTTGTTGATGCAACCATCCAAAAAATGCCGAAGGGAATGACATTTGTTGATCACCTCCATGTTGAGGCATCAACTCTCCCCACATAAGTAATTGTGGATCTCTGGGAGCTGGTGGATCCACTTCCAACCACTGATAACGAAACAATGACACATGTTCTAGGATAAACACTGCCAAAATGGATTCAAAAACAAATTATTTTAGACTCCCTAACTTGCACTTGGTAAGTTGGCACTTCATGCACACCAAAAAACCCTCACTCCAATTGAAAAACGTTGGATTCAAACACTTGATTTCATACTGGAAATGAGACTTTGTTGCCTCATGCAACACTTAAGCCCCAACTACTTGAGCCATAGTGTGCAGTATTGTTCATAGTGGGAGATTTGTAATGGTATTTATGTCAATTTTCCCACTTTGGGTCTTCTTGGTCCCTGGTCAATGCCTCACAATGAGCATATCCATGCTCTCTCCTCCAGTGCATGATCTGGAGAACTACACCCGTTGTCCCTTTCTAGACAACCTGGTAATGAAATAAATGTCAGAAACTTTTATTTCGAGTTCTTGATCCCTGATCATGAATAGTTGGAAATCCACATCCCACCAACTGATAAGGTGCTACAATAACTCCTGTTGTGATCTGATCCTAGGAATCATGAAGAACTTGAGAAATCCACATGCTCATAGGGCATCAACACAATCTTGATCCTTGGCAGCCTGATGGTCTTCAGCTTCATGTCCCCTTTCTTTCCATTCAACCACCATTTTGGACTGATTATCCCATGGAAAATCAGTAAAACAACATTCCATTAGCTTCCATGGAGACAAAATCCAAGATAAACTATTTTATATGGAGGATTTCACCTAAAATAATTTACCTCAATGCCAGCATGATCGTTTATGAATTTTCTTGCACTGCAACGCGAGGACCTAATTGACCACATGGTGAGAAATGCGAGTATGATGGGTAAAACCCACGCTGGTCACCCATGATATAAAAAAATTTCAAGTCCTCCTTGCAACTTATTCTGTGGATGAAAATGCATGAAATTACTACCAAAATGAAGGGAAGGAACATATCTCTTACTTAGAACAAGTGGCTCAACGAATGATATCCGAAATTTATCATGCTCCTTGCCTGAAAATCGAGGTAAAATGAGGCAAAAATGCTCTCACAATTGAAAATTGGTAAAATGTTAAAAATGATTTACTTTTTTCCCTATTTATAAGTTTTAAATAATATTTTTACCAAATTAGGGCATATTTCACTCATTTTTTATATTTTTCCATGAAATCGGTAATGTGTGTTTCCTTGTGCAGCGACGAGTCATATATTCTTGATAACGGTAATTTATCTTCACTGATTCAATGAGTTTTATTTTATCACTTTTTCAAACTCGTCAAAAGTAAATGAAAAAGTGATGCCCTTGAGTCATCTTTAAGCTCTTTTTTGACTCTCAAAAAATGAAAAGATTGTTGAGTACTTGTCATTTCGAACTTGTTAAAGCAAATGAAATGATTTCTACTCAGTATAAGTTTAACCCTTTTCCGAACTGAGATAGACTATTGTACAAAAAAGGAATACCTTAGTCGAACATGGCTAGGAGGTTCTCTTGGATATAGTTTTCTACCTTTCCGGGTTCAAGAGACGATTTATGAAAAGGGACCTTTGGAGTTTTCTTTTTCTCTTCTTTTACAAACTCTCTAAACATGACAAAGATGTCGAGTTTCACCTTCGTCGAACTCATAAAACATAAATGACGTAGGACTTGTCACCATGATAAGACCAAGTATCTCCTTCCTAAGGCTCGTAAAACTTACTAGGATGGATTCATCCGAAGGATGAACTTATATGGAAATCATATGCTATCCCCTTCAAGCTTGTGATAAAAAATATATGGGGTACTCGCCATAAATGGTGGGGGAAAAAGTGAAAGTGATAATCTCTTGTATTTTATAAAGGAAGCATGTCGCTCTTGAACATGATACTCAATTAAGCATTTACAATATTAATTAATTAATTATTTAATTTAATCTCCCTTATTAATTTCCTATTATTAAAAATATCTATTTTAATATAATAATAATAATCATTAAATATTTATTCTTTCAAATAATTAAAAAAATTCAACCAATTTTAATATTATAATTATTCTAATTAAGAATATAATTATCATTGTACTCACAGAATTAAAAAATAAATAAATAAATAATATAATATAATATAATAAATATTAAATATTAAATTCTAATTTCAATATGCTAGGATTAATATTTTCAGCATTACCCTTAATACAAAATTCTAGGATTTATTTAATCAATTATTTAATATTATTAATTCTAATTATTATTATTATTTATTAGATTAATTAATAATAATTATTAATAACAATAATATTTTCTATTAATAATTATTTCTTTATTATTATTATTAGATTAATAAATAATAATTATTAATAACATTAATATTTTATATTAGTAATTATTTCTTTATTAATTTCCTTTCTTAAGCTATAACCTATTCTAAAAATAAAAAAAAATCATTAATTTTGATCATTATAATTAATATTTCTAATTACTAATTATTATATTAATAATAATAATTAAAATAATTATAATCATTTCAATTAATTCTAATAATAATATATATTAATGATTTGATCATTATAATTAATATTACTAATTACTAATTATTATATTAATAATAATAATTAAAGTAATAATAATCATTTCAATTAATTTTAATAATAATAAATATTAATGATCCAAAAAAAAAAAAATTAATTAAATTAATCAATTAAATCAGAGGCAACCGACTTCTCCAAATTTGAGAGCCGACCTTCCTCTTTTTCTCTCCTCATTTCTATTTAAACCCTAAAATCTGCTCTTCTTCTATCAAGCATTCAAGTTGTCCTGATGATGGATCCTGGTTGGGATTTGAAACGTTGGCAGAAAATGGTTCTTACTGTGGATTCTCCGGTGACTAATTCGAAAATATGTTGCTCTTGTTGGGTTTGGGACATCCTCACTTGGTCACTTTCCTTCCTGGGTTTAGGAAATCTATTTTGCCTCTCATCTGATTATACCATTTTTTCATCACGACCTTTGATCCTATGTTGAGTCAAATGTTGCCAAAATCAGGAGTCGTGTCGACGATATATTCAAGAGAAGACTTATCTGCAATTCTTTACCGCTTATACACTCTCTAACATTTTTCCACAACCTTGGATCACACTTATCTACTATACTACATCCTTTTGTTTTGTGTCGATGATGTGGGATTCATTATGGCCCTCCTTCGACGAATCACTTCCTATCGACTTCAGTGCATTATCCAAGAAGATGATTTAGAAACTCCCTTCCAGTACCTTAAAGCTTGCATGCCTCAATGGCAAGTTCTTCACATTTGACGATATTTTTACATCATTGACCTTCGATCGAATGATCCCAAGGGTGTTCGACTCCCCCTTATTGTTCATATTCATGGATTGTGTTGACTGTACCTTGAGATCCATTGTCATTATTGGTGGTTTCTCTCGTACCTATTAACGGTTTACATCATTGACCAGTAATCAGGTGGTTTTCTATCATGTTATACTTTGACACTTGTGTTCACATGTTAGAATTCATACATTGATTGGGTCGAGATAGAGTGCAAGACCATGGATTCTGTCTGATAAAATCTAGGTTATGTGGAGTTATGGTTTATTCATGATTGTACAGATGTTTCCCCTAGATGGATGGTCTTGACCATACCGTGGATCCATATTCAAGATCCCTTTTATTCGGATGGTTATGACCATACCAAGGATCCATACACATGATCCCTTCTATTCAGATGGTTGTGTCCATACTGTGGATTCATGTATTATTAGATGCCTATTCATGTATCATTAGGCAGGATCATTAGAGTTGTCAAATATGTATATGTATATGTATATGCTTGATTTACAGGTCTCCTGACGGTGTTTTTCTTGTCCTTTCACTAACTTGTAAAGCATCTTAGCCATCACTCCTTGTTCTGCCTTCATGCTTTAGGGGGCATCTATTACACAATATTTTGTCACTCCTCCTATTCACTTCTTGTTTCATATCCCGAAGTGCCAAAACATTGACAACTATGGAACATATCCATCATGATATACAAACCAAAATCTCCCTGAAGAATCAAAGGAAAACTGCCCAGAATCCATTTTGAAGAAGGTTAACTAAAAACCTAAATTTTAGCATCAACGCGCTTTGCTCCACTGCCTGCTCGTGCTGATGGAAGGTTGCACAGTTATATACTAGCGCTGCCAACACAGGTTTTGATATGAAAACCTGCACTGAACCTCTTCTGGAAGTTTTTCCCAAACTGGATGAGAAGCTTCATGCACTAGAACCTTCGAGAACAATGAGCTGGATATTGGTTATTATTGATATGGTCGATCTCTCCCATTTGGACCTCTTGATCTTATCATCATGGGATTTACCTTTGAGATGTTGACCTTCCTCCCTCTTTTGTGGATCCCTAACTCTGTTTCCCTTCCATCCCCAAATGGTTGGGCATTGATTGTTGCATCCCTACGCTGAGATTATGCTTACATGCTACCCATTCTAGCTTGGAGAAGGAGTTCTTGAAGAGCCTTTTCTTGGACTTGGACATCCACCAAAAGGAGGTCTCCAACATCAAGGCATAGCTTGTATGCTTCTCTTTGTAGCTTATTAATATATACATCTGATGTTCACTTTCCATAATTGTGTAAATGTTTATACTTTTATCTTAATACTCCTTGATCTATTAAGTAGTTTATGTTTGATGTATGCCATATATGCTCTTGTATCTTGCATATCTCTTTGATCTTACTTGTAGGAACTCGGATGTGAAGAAAAAGTAAGGAGCGAGACCTAGAGAGAAAGATTCAAATTCATCTCCAAAGGATTGAAGGATTAGCATCAAAGCGAGGTAGGTTTATTCTTCTCTCTGCATTTGTTAAACATAAACTATGAAAGTACATGTTAGTTTGTTTAGTTTGTTTCTAGATCCACTCATTGGGCTAGAGGGATCACCTCTGTTCGTTGAGGGGATTCACAACACCAATGTATTCCTTGTTTTGTTACGTCTTGGTTTATCCCATGAGATCCCACATTCATGCTTGGAATAGGGAACAAGGGTGATTGGCTGAAAGAAATATCTAGTTCAACCCATTCTACAGTCGAGTGGTATGTGTAAGACCCTAACTTGGTTGGATTTTGTATATGTTAATAAGAATTATTTTCTCTATGTGATTATTGAGGACTTGTACTTGTTACTATGTTGATTATATGGTAGATTTGTCATAGTTTCTATTCATGTTATATGTTAGTTATTTGCATGGTTCTATGATGTGCTCTAACTATAGCTCTTGTTAATGATTCTATAAGTTAATGAATGGTTGATGAATGCATGGGATAAAAAGTGTTGTTGCAGCTAGCTTGAGAGGACATTGAGCCTTATTGGTGATTCTCAAAATGGATTTCAGACCCTTATGATCAGATATGCATTCATGACTTGTATTTTCCATGTTTACCATATGTTTGACAAAATGTCTATCATGGATTAGACATGTCTAGGTCAATTCCTTGTTCAAGTTTTGATTGGTTTGCCTTGTCATCATCTTGTTTATGTTTTTGGAAAATTACAGGCAGTTGTGGGTAGCGGTTTGGAGGCTAGCCTGGAAAGGTGGCTCATATCTTGAGATTGATAGCACTGAACTTAGGAATTTTGGTCATAATCACATGGAGGTGGGCTGATGCATGCAGTTGGGACCTCATAACTGCATTGATTTTGTTTTGTGCATGTGGTTGGGGAGTTTCCCCTGTGAAAAGAGCTCCAACTCAGGGAATGTCCATTTGGGGTGGTTTATAGGCTCCTGAGTGGTTTGTAGTCCTTAAGGGATGTCTCTAAGTTGTCAGTGTGTCTACCCCACTTCCATAATTGGATCTTGGAGGTCAGTTCATATGACACTTGTCTCATGTTTACCCTAACGAGTGTGGAGGGATGTTACACGTTTATCTTAATATGGGAGGGGTGATTACCCAAATTCATGTTTATCTTAATATTCAAGACCTCAAAAACTGTTTTTCAATGAGAAAAACATGCAATACATATATGTGTGTGTGTATGTGTGTGTGTGTGCAGTTTCGAGTTTAGACTCTACCAAATCAAGAGCTCAAGCCTTAGTAGATTCATGTTATTTTGGTGCATTCCACAAGTAACAACAATGGTTCCAACTACCACTTTCAACAACATGAATAACACAATGAGATTGAACTATTTTATCACATAAATAACCATACACATTTGAAGTAAAACTTTTATAACCATTCCCAACATGTTTCCACTCTTGTCAATGATTAGTTGGAACTCCCTAAAAGAATGACATTAGAATTGTGCATAAATGTGACAAAAAATTCCACAGCATACATTTATTTTGTCGAATGTATTACTATGACACTAATAATGCTCCATTAATTCATATATACAATGCTAATTTGATGCGACACAACGCAATCACCATGAGCATGACGCACAAAAAAAATTGGCAACATATCAACAATATAAAACCACTAACCAATTTTGATATTCAATGCAAACGCAAGATACGAGAAAATTATTTATTATTATTATTATTCATAACCATTTATGTGGTGCGCATAAACACAAATTTGATGTAAAATCATGTAACAGCCCCGGGTTAAAATTTCATGTAATAAACTTAATAAAAGCAAAATAAGAGCAAGGTCAAGGGACACTTATTCCAAGCTGAATGTTGGGAAAAATATCCTAGTGGGAATCACTTGTTGTGTTTATGGCTAAGGGGAAATTGGAAAAGGAAATGGCAAAGGCTTTGAAAAGACAAAAAGGTATTATTGACGTATTTTTATGAAAATAAAGGAAATTAGGAGAAAATGAAGGTGAAAGGTCGCAAGTTGCATGTGAGGAGGAAAATGAAGGAAAATAAGGGGAAAATGAAGAAATTAGAGGAATCAAGAATAAAATGCATCAAAGCATCAGTTGGTAGCTCTTTGTCAGTTCAATTTTGGAGTTAGTCTCAGAGAGGAAAAGAGCACAAAGAGGAGAAGGAAAGCAAAGGAAGGACAAGGAAGGCAAATGAAGCAAGGATCAAGCAAGGAAAGGTTGGATCAAGTAGCTTTAGCAAGAATACTTGTTGGTAATAGATTGCATGTACGATTTCCTAGATGGTTTTGGCATGCATGGCATATGCATGTGTGTATTTTTATTTCTTTGTTATTGGTGGTGTTATCACTCAGGTTGTCCTTTTGATCAGCGCAAAAGGATACGGCTGAGGTAACCACAGACCAATCTTTGGACTGCAGGTTCTAGCCCACCTACAATCAGAGAGGGCTCTCTCTTTCTGATTTAGCTTGGTTGAAGATGATTTTAGGCTAGCTATTGAGTTCAAGGGGGTTTTGTTTAAGTTTTGGTGGGAAGGATGATACTTTCAGGTAAAGAGGCAGGGATAGCATGAAAGTTTTAGAACCATTGGGCGTGGAGTCAAGGAGTAGTACTGCTGGTGCGTTTTCTTGGTCACAAGAAGGAATATGGAGCAAGCTAGCTGCATATGAAACAATCATTCAAGGTAAAAAGATGGATTAAAGGCTAAGGAATGAGGGGAAATTAAGAATATTTCATTCAGGTTAGCAGAAAGAAGATAAATGAGCCCTATCTAAGAGCACTTAAGAATTCCTAGATAACAGTCATTCATATGTGAAAAAGGTCAAACATGAGCCATAACGGAATTCATATTTATGCTTAGTTCAAGAAGAAAACATTAAGAAGCCACAGAAACTGAGCATAGAATGTGGCTAAGCAAATTCTAAACCAATCCTTTGTTCTGTAACTTAAGCATATGTGAAATTGGAATAACAGAGGTAAGAAACACTTATTGATTCATACTACAGCACAAGAATTCCACATTCAATTCTTCAGACCATTAGACACAGAGCAGACAGTCATTCCTCCAAATATTTTCAGCAATCTCTGATCAAATAAAACATCTCAGTTATCTAGTGCGAGTCTCTAATGAATATTATCAACCAACCAACCCTTAAAACAATCTAGCGGGTGGTATAAATAGGGAAAAAATATCCAAAATTGTCTATTACAACTTGACCTAAACAGGTCTGAAAGAAAATGATTACTTTAACCTAATCCTATCCAGAAATAAATGCAAGAAAATATCTTTGAGCTGTGCTGAGGGCAGCCGTATCAAAACTGAGTTAATGTGTTGTCCTTGGTGGCTTGGTGCAGTGCTTCTGCAATAACTGTGCTTTGGGCTTTGATCCATTGTTGTTTGGCGGCTTTAAATGCTTTAACTGTGATTTGAGAGCTTTAATGGGCTTACATTATTTGACTTTGTTGGAGGCCATTCAATGCTAAGCTGCCTTGGGAAATGAAGATTTTGATTAAAACATCCAACTGATACTCTTTGCCGCTTCATCTTTCCTCTGATACTCTTTCGCAGTTGAATCGGGTCGTTTCTCTCTTTCCCTGTGTATGAAATTGTCAAATCAATAGTTAATGGCCGCTATTCGGCCCTCTGTTGCTTTAAAAGCTGCGTTTCCCCTTTATAAATGCTTCACAAAGAAAAACGGGTCATTCTGCGCCTTTCGGTCTTGCTGGGGGCTGCGCGATGAGGGTCTTTCCAGTTTGGTCCATTTCCCGTAGCCATGCGCGATTAGCCCTAGGTGCTAATCGCGCATGAAAAACTGCCTCAGAATTTGAATCCGGGCTTCCTAAGCACGATTTTTGCCTTCGCGCCTTTTTTGCTGATGACGTCAGCGGGTGGGACCCAGTACGGCAGTGACGTGGCAGGGTGACGTCAACATGTATGGCGGGTGACGTGGCGGTACAAGGTGGCAGTGATGTGGCAATGGTGAGTTGGCAGTATGGTGGCAGGAGGCCGACACAGGCAGATGACGCGGTAGGATGACGTCACTAGGCAGAGGACGTGGCGCTGACATCACCCAAGGGAGGGTGGTTTGGCGGTTTCGGGCGCACCGCCTTTGCACTGAAGCGGTTTGGGAGGAGGGGGCTCCGCCACACCTAGGAGGGCGATGCGTGGCGTGAGTATGACGATAAAACCGCCGAACTCCTGGACGCTAACCCTTGGGCTGTTGGCGCGAGAAAACACCCACCCACCGTAGATCTTGGGCGAGCCAGATCTAACGGTCGACGGGACAGGTAAGGTGACGGAAGGTTAGGGCGGGGACCCGCCTGCTATATTTAATTTTTTGTATGGCGAGGGGGGTTAAAACCTTAGGAAAGTGGGTTTTTGCGGGTTTTGCGCGTCGCGATAGATATTTAGAGGCAAAACTTTAGAATAAAGGCGGAAAAATAGGTTTTTTAGGGTTAGGATTTAGGGGAACTGGTTGTTATTCTGACCAGATGTCAGAGTAACTCCAGGACACGGATGGGCTAATTAATAGCCCCAGATGGACTGTTATTTCCCAGAACTTATACAATAGGGCTATAGTGCCGGGGATGGGGAATATGTACATAGGGGAATTTTATACATAGTTTTAGTAGGGGAAGGGGGGATAGATAGGGAGCTATATAATAGAATTAGTAGTTAATATGGAGGTGACCAGAAAGCGCTAAGTATGTGACCTTAGGCTATTTTGGGGGAAAAGTGACTCATAGAGTGAAACAACATGACTCCTAAGCAAAGAGGACCTTTACTCAGGCAAATATAATGGAAAATGATGAAACTAAGAGGAATCAAGCAAATCTTGACCTCTTCAGGGAAGTTAGTGAGTGATTTGGGGATAAGGGAGAATGGGGAAGTTAGAGATATCCATCTTGAGCTCCTCCAGATGAAAACTGCCTTCAACTTGTGATCTGAATAAATATGACATTTGACAACATGAAATGGATCACAAGCCATGATTCTGCAACCACACAGCTACCTACCCAGCCTACCTTCCTAACATTTTTTCTTCTTTTTGGGTGGGTGCACTTAGACTTACAGACCCTGTTTTACAATTTTTCTTTTGACTGCCCTCCTATCTAAAGTCTACCCTTATTTCTGCCAAGGGCCCAGATTAAGCAGTTGGGCTCCTTTGATTCTCTACCTATCTACAAATCTGTCAAGATTAAGCTGTTTGGTCAGATATCAATTCTCTATATTCCAGAACAAGAAATTGAAACCTAGGGGGGCCATGATTAAACTGTTTGGCCCTCCCTTTTATAGAACATTCTTCAAAAATGGTTAAGTCATCAAAATTGGAATACAGCAGTGGCACTTGTACTGGCACACTTTCATGGCCTTTTCTTTGGCCTCTTTTGGAAATAAGGAACCTTGCAGCATGAAAGATGACATATTTGGCATGTAAAAATGTCAATCATGAAATATGAACACCTGTTGCAACAGGAGGCTAACAGTGGCTCCACTTGGGGATGGCTTTTCCTTGTGAAAAGCCAAGAACAGCAGGTCAGACTGCCTTGATCTTCTGTTGTTGCTGTAGACTGGAAACACTTCTTTGTGCTGACCGTCAAATACTTGAAACTTTGGAATAAGAACAACACTTTCCCTCAACTGAATTTTTATGAACTGTATGGCATCGCCTACTTTCTTCTGCATGCTTGATATATATATAATGTTGCCTAAGCATTGCCTTTGAAAAACATAGACCAAAACTGATGTATTTCCTTTAGGCTTGGTCTAGAAACAGTTGTTGATGTGAAACTTAAGACTGGAAGACTACAAACAGCTTCTTTTTGCCATGAATTGTTGTGATGTGACAGTGCTCCTCTTGCTGTTTTGTTGAGATTAGTGCAGAGACAGAGCCTTTTAAAATTGAAATACTTGCATTGGTTGTGTCTTCACAAGATTTATTGCTGCTCCTCTAACATTCGGAAAAAAAAAAAAACAAAGTGTTGATATATACAAATATTACTATACAAAAGATATATACAAAGCTGCATTGTATCCCTTACAAGGGATCATGGTAATGAATCATCATACGACCATTAACAGGGCCTTCTTCAGCAGTGCTGCCCTCTATAGATTTGAGAAAATATGTGTTATTTCCCTGAACAACAGAAATAACGAATGGCCCTTTCCATAAAAAATCAAACTTGGCATGTTTGCCCTTGTCTTCTCTTCGTGAATCCCACCTTAGAACTTTGTCACCAATGTAGAAATCCTCAGCCTTAACTCTCTTATCAAACATCTTTTTGAGCTTCTCTTGTAAAGTTTGAGCTCTGTCATAGACCTATTCTCTGGTTTGCTGAAGATGAATGGTCTGATTGATTCTTCGTTGGATGTCATTTGGTTCAGCCTGAATCTCCTGTAACAATCTGATAGTAGGGATGCCCAAGGATGAAGGAAATTTGGCCTCCATGCCATATACTAGCTCATAAGGTCTCATCCCAATAGATCTCTTTGTTGAAAGTCTGTCTGCCCATAGGACATTCACCAGCTTTTTGTGCCAGTTCTTCTTGTTTTCTTCTAGCAATTTCTTTATGATGTTGATGAGGCTTTTGTTGGATGACTCGGCCAAGCCATTACCTTGAGGGTAATAGGTTGTAGAGTGGCCCAAGGTAATATGAAATTGGTGGCAAAAATTGATCATCTTCTTGGATTTAAAAGCAGCGTCGTTATCAGTAATGATCTTTTCAGGGCAGCCAAATCTAGAAAGGATATTGCACTCAAGGAATTGGATAATGATGGTGTCATTGGCCTGCCTACACGGGATGGCTTCAACCCACTTGGTGAAATAGTCAGTGGCTGTTAAGATCCACTTGTGTTGGCCTGAGGAAGAGGGGTGGATTTCTCCAATGAAGTCAAGACCCCATTGTTGAAAAGGTTTTTCGGTTGAGATGGGTTTAAGGGGCAAGGGCAACAGCGTTCTTTTGCCCTCAAAGATTTGGCATTTGTGACATGACATGGCAAACTTCTTTACATCTGCAAAAAGAGAGGGCCAATAGAAACCAGCCCTTAAAATTTTATCAGCAGTGGACTTCCAATATAGATGTCCTCCACAATCACCTGCATGGAATTCTTTCATAACATTGTTAGTTTCATTCATGGTTAAACAGTTGAGTAATATGCCTTCATGATTTCTCCAAAATAATGCACCATCTATAACACAAAACTTTAAAGCCTTCATTTTCAAAAATCTTTTCTTGGTTCTAGACAATCCTGGGGGAGAAAACAGGTTTAACAGTACAAAACATATATTAGCATACCATGGGGATTGCAAAAAGGTTTCACTGATGTGTGGAGTCGCCAGCTCCTGTTCATTGTCCAACTCGTTAATGTCTAAGGCTTGAAAGTTTGTCTCGGACATCAGTTTGGCTAAACCTTGTCCCTTTATCAGCTTGGTTGGTTTTATTTCTATGTCATACTCAAGGATGTTTGCAATCCACTTGCCTCTTTTGCCTTCTAATCCCTCTTGGGTTAGTATGTCTTTTACAACAGCATTTGGGACATAGGCAATCACATGTGAATATAAAATGTACACTCTGAAATCCTTGTTGGCCTTAACAAGTGCATAGGCCTGCTTTTCCATGATTGGGTACTTCAAAGGGACATCTCTTAAGGCTTGGCTGAAAAATGCAATTGGCTTTTCAGCTCCCTGTTCATCCTTTTGCAAAAGGACAGCAGCTATAGTGTGATCAGATGCAAATGAAAATATGATAAAAATTTTGTCAAACTGCGGGCTGGTGAGGACAGGGGTTTGGGTTAAGGCAGATTTTATACTCTCAAAGGCTTGCTTGGTCTCAAGAGACCATTTTACCTTGGCATCCTTTTTTAACATGTTGCTTAACAGTCTTATCAGCTCGGCTAGATTTGGGATAAATCTCCTTAGGAAATTGATCTTTCCAAGGAAAGCTTGCAGCTCCTTGATGTTTCTTGGATATGGGATTTGGAGGATGGCTTGAATTCTTTCAGGATCAATTCTAATCCCATCCTTTGATATGATGTGGCCAAGTAATTTTCCTTCTTCAAGGCCAAAAAGAGACTTCTTGGGATTCAAGGAAATGCCATATTTCCTACATGTCATGAATATTTGCCTCAAATGTTTTAGGTGCTCCTGATCAGATTTAGAAAATGGAGTCAAGTCGTCAAGGTAGACCACTAGGAAATCATGTATTTCCTTGGCAAATGCAATATCCATTGCTCTTTGAAAGGTAGCACCAGCGTTTTTAAGTCCGAATGGCATCTTTACATACTTAAATGTTCCCCACGATGTGGTAAAGGTTGTCTTGTCTTGGCCATCCAGGTGAACAAGTATTTGATTGAAACCTGAAAAGCCATCTAGCAAAGAGATTCTAGATGACCCCACTACTCTTTATAGGATGTGGTCCATCTTGGGCAAGGGATAGTGGTATTTTAGGGAGACTTGGTTTAAATTTCTCAAATCTACACAAAGTCTAATCTCACCTGTCTTTTTTCTTGTGGGAATAAGATTGGACACCCATTCAGAAAATCTGATGGGTGCTATTATACCTGCTTCAAACATTCTCTTTACTTCCTTCTCAATCAGGGGAAGAAGCATAGGGTTGATTCTCCTCAGTTTCTGTTTGAAGGGTTTCTAGTTTGGTTTTAAGGGAATGGTGTGTTGGATTACTGAGGTGTCATAGGACTTCAAGTCCTCATAACTCCAAGCAAATACATCTTGGAATTCTTTAAATAAATCAATATACTTGGGCTTTTGATCAGGTAGCAAATTTTTGGACAGTTTGATTATTTTTGGATTTTCTGTTGTCCCAATGTTGTGTTCCTCTATATCAGAATTCAACGGTTGCATTTTTGGTTTTTTAGGAACATCATTTGCATCAAACATGTCTTCTAACGGAGTTAGGCCAGCAGGCAAAAAGTTATCCTTTAAGTCAATGATCTATGCCTCTGTTTTGGCAATTTCCTCCAAATGCATCTGTTTCAGCTCTTCTATGTTTGTATTGTCAAAAACAGTTGGGTTTAGGATTTGTTTGGCTGTTACAGTTGTTACAGCCTGCCGATTTTCATTTGTTTGCTATTTTTCATCCGTCATAGCATCCATGTCAATGTTAATATTTGAAAACTCATGCTCAAGAGTGAGGAAATTATTAATCTGGGCATCATTTTCGAATACTTGCCAATCTTTAACATTATTTGGGATAGCAGGCCTATGTTTTATCTCAGCAGTAAAGTAGTGGTTTGGCTCAAAGGCAAGCTTGCATGTACTAGCAAAAGTGGCTAGGCTGTGTGCATGAATGTTATGATCTCTTGAGATTTTGGCAAGCTTGGATTCAGTGAATGCATTGAGTATATTAGTGGCAGCAGTCCTATAGGCTCTCATTCTATTGTCATTGGTAACAAAGTTACCTTTCATCTGTTGTATGATTAAATCAGAGTCACCTAGAATAGACACTTTTGCAGTTCCTAGAGCTTTGAGCAGTTTAAGGCCTAGAAGCAGAGCCTCATACTCTGCCATGTTGTTTGTGCATTTGAAATTTAGTCTGTAGGCATGGCCTTCTACATGATTATTATGTGTGTTGTGAATCCATACACCTGCCCCTGCTCCTAATTTGTTAACAGAGCCGTCAAACTCTAAATACCATGTGATTTCTTGCTTATGGTTAGTACTAAGAGTTTCAGCCATTTTCGGATTGGGCAGATTTGCAGTTTCTGGTTGGGGAGTTTCTTCTTGTATGCTAGTTGCATTAACTGTTTTGACAGTTTCATTAGTATGGGCCACCTATTCTTCATTGATGTGTGTGTCTTGTTGTAGAGCCAGCGGCTCATCATCAATGGGAGGACCTGTTTCATCATTAAACAAAATAAAAGAATCCATATCGGAATGGATTGAGTAAATGGGAAAATTTTCAGACTTGCTCTCACTACTTACCACATATTTCATGAGTTTTTCTTTATACAGTCTCTTTGGTTGCCCAAAGACTGAAATAGTGGCATAGGAGAGGTCTAATTGAAGCGATCCTTGGAGCTTTGCTCCCCATGATCTTGATAGGAGCATATCGTACTTTGGTGGGATGTCAGCCACCACCACATCCATGAGGATGGTCTTGTTGGGATATTGGACTAAGGAGACACACAAGTCTTTGATGAGGCCTAAACATTTGACTTGACTTGAGTCAAATGAGAATAAATCTTTGTAGGGCCTTGTGATATCAAGGTTCAGTTTTTCCATAACTGCTTTGGGCATAAGATTGTGCGATGCTCCTGAGTCAAACATATCGTTGTGCAAAACTTTGTCATGTATATGCAAACTGACATAAAAGGGTGAAATAGGTCCATATGTTGACTTTCCATTAACTTCCGGACCAAACAGCAGTTCAGGGGTATCATCTAAAACATTTACATCATCCTTGTTCTCTGGGTATCTGAAGTGATCTTTGAATTTGTTGCCTATACACATCATGTTTGGCAAGTTCTGAGAGGGGGATGGATATCTTAAGTTTTCCAATCTCTGCTTCTAAGTTAAATGATTTTTCATACTGGGTTTTAACATTGTGAGAGGCAGGCTTTCCTTTTTCCAGTGGAGTATCAGAGATTTCCTCCTGTTTGTCAGTACCTAGGGAAGTAATTGCTTGCGGTTTTTTATGAGCCCCAATTTTTGGTAACAATTTGGGCTCATTTGGCCTACTGACCTTGCTCAACCCTTCATCTTTTATCACTTATGCATTCATTTCTTGGTATATTCTTGTTATTTGTAGGAAGAAGCGCAGGCATTATATCTATGTGGCTAATACATGATGATTTCAGGTTTTTTGGCATTAAAGGGAGCAAATACCACGCAGAAGGAGACAAGGAGACAGCAAAGGTGGCATTGCAGGTTTATAGGGAGGTTGTCTACAGCCTTAAATAACCTCCCTCGTGATCTCCACCCTAACTCCGAGCTCCAACAGCTCTCCCCACCGAGCTTAAAGGCAGCCAACGGGTTCTACAGGAACAGCAGTTTACAGCAGTTTAACTTTCAGTTGGACAGCCAAGCTCCACGTATTGAGGAAGCCAGCTGGATCCTCATCATGTATAAGTATTAAGGCCGTAGCCTTTGATAGGAGCTTTTTGAACTTTTGAACTACTGTTGCAATTTCTAAGCACGAGCTACAGCTCGGTTTTCGCTTTTTGTAAGCCAGTTTTGGCATGATGTTAGATTCATGATTATTCAATAAAGGCAGGCAGCTTTGGATTCAATTCTGAGTTTTTAAGGGAGCTATAGCTCTCAGGTTAGGGCCCAACCTAAGAGCAATAGACCTCCTCTTCCTTGTATTGTTACTTGTCTTTCCTTTCACCACTTTATTCCTCTGTTTTGACATGCATTTAGAAATTACAGTCTGCTGATTTGCTTTCTTTTATGTGATTGAGTAGGATTAGTTTACGGTTCAAGTGCTTTTAATTGCTTAGATTAGAGTAGGAGGATCAGCATTCATTAGAGCTCCAAGAAAAGGTTGACAGTGCACTCACTGCCATCTCTGTTTAGAGATTGGGGGTGAAGACCGTACCAACCACCAAAAAACGCAGTCTTATACTTTCATTCAAGCTGCAACACAGTCATTTCAATTGTATATCCATCCATGCATTCTGATCTTGAGCAGTACTTCTTCATTCCAACTCCATGCACGATTTTTCTCTGAAGTTTACATTGTTGTTCGTTGATTTAATAACACAGTTAGGATAGGTTGATGAATTCTCGGTTTTGTGCAGATTTGTTTCCTTTACACTGTGTTGCATCACTCTGTTATCTTCTTCTTCTTCCCAACCGCGCCTAAAGCCACCTACTCAACCTCTGTTCAGATCATTTGCCTTCCAACACTTCTACTGTTCACGTAGCTCCATCTTTTTGGACTTTTCATTGCTTCCACCCTTCCATTCACCAACCAGCTGCAAGCACTCTTTCCTCATCTCATATCTCTGTCCCTGAGCCATCATAAGCTCCCTTTCCATCCTACCTATCCACCCATACAACTCCTCCACTCCTCCATCACCCAAAACTCCAACCACAGAACATCCTGTAGAAGTTAGCAGACTTCCTGTAGAAATCCTGAGCTTCCTGTAGGATCCCCTGCAGACATCCTGTAGAAGCCTACAAACTCGGTTGCCGAGCACCTGAACGTTGTGAACTTCTGTGGAATGATGTTTTGGATCCCCTGGAACCTCTCCTAGCCCTCCTGACCTTTCCCAAGCTTTCTTTCCCTTCGAACTACCCCTGCACAGTCAAACCCTAATAAGAAACAAAATCATAATAACTCCAACCACTTAAGCAAAAATACAAAAACAATGTTCTTTTCAGTAGAAGTAGCTTAAATTCATGCATCTCATATCACTAGAAGTAATGGCATCATTTCTAGAAGTTTGCACTCCCACCATTGCATCATAGAGATTAGACTAGTCAGATTAGGGTTTACTAGGGTTTCCCTGTTTTGTTGGCTTTCAGTTCATTATTGCAAAATAGGTTAATTTCCTTTGAGATAGCCTTCGTCCATCATTTAGAAAGCTTCTTCTGAGAACATATAGAAGTTGGCTTGAGCCCTAGCGGACTTGTGCCAGCTGACCAAGTGACAGCTGTGACAAGAGCTAGTACTTGTGCATACAGCACCGTCGCTTACAAGTTTGTTACGAACTACCGGGTTGATAAAATTAGAGATAGGAAGCTCCAAGAGTTGTAGCATTATTGCTACAATACTGGAGCCCACCATCTTTTTGGTGCCGTTGCCGGGGAAGCGTCAGAGTATTAGTAATTGTTGCTTTTCTTCTATTTTCTTACTCTTGCCTTCTGCTAAGTAGTTTATTTCATTTCCATTCTGCAAAAGTAGCATAGACATTTTCCATTCTGCAAAAGTAGCATAGACATTTCCTGCTTTCATAGATTAGCATTTCCTACTTTCATAGATTAGCATTTCAATTCTGCAATTTCATTCCTGCAAGCGTAGATTAGCCTTTCAATTCTGCAAGCGTACACTAGCATTTCCATTCCTGCAATTTCATTTGAGCAAAGTAGATTAGTTCTTTCATGCTTTCAATTTAATTCTGCATCTTTATCTCAGTTAGATAGTTAGTTGTAGATCAATCTGTTTCAGTTTTGCAGGTACCAAAGAAAAAAGACAAAAGCAATAAAAAAAAAAGTCTTTCCATTTCATGCCTCGTAGGAATTGAGATAAAACAGGCAAATTCTTACCCAACACCCCCACCACATCACTGAGTCACCCTTCTCTCTTCTTCGGTGACAGTGATCTAGAAGAACCTATAGATGAACCTCCTGAGATATACGAAGATCCTATAGCAGAAGAAGAATTAGAGACCATCCCATCTGAAGCTATGGCTGACAATAGAAGAGAAGATGAGAGAATAGAAGGTGCCTTCCCCATCCGAGACACCAATGGAGAGATGAAAATGAAGAACATTAGCCCCTCCGCTTTACCTCACTTCCATGGACTGACTACTGAAGATCCTGATACCTTCTATTATAGACATTTTTGTGCCTTACAGCATGAAGCATGAAATGTCGATAGTCTGAGGGATCCAAAGTCCCTAAACATGTTGTTCCTACCTCTAGAGGAACAAGGTCAGCAAACCACAGCACTGAAAATCAGTTCTCCACCTGAAAACACTCAAAAACAAGCTATTTCTGGATCATGTCAGCTGCTCCACTGAGCATCTGCGCTGAATGTCAACTGCTCCACTCTGTACCTGCGCTGAATGTCAAATCTAATGAAGGCTACCTGCGCTGGGCGAGATTGGCCAAGTGGCACAGTCATTCTGCAAGGTGTCAATTGCCCAGGAAGCTTCCAAACTGACACTTGGGTCAAGGAATTCGCCTTGTGATGAGTAAGAGGGTCTTGATCTCCAAGTGGAAGCAAGAATCTCCAAGTGGACTCAAGAACTGAAGATTAACTAAAGTGGGAGAGGACACTAGTCAGCTTCATGTCAGTCTCAAGCTGACTCATCCTTTCTCCAAATATCCTATATATAGAGCTCTCTCATGAGGTCTAGGGAGGCTGGAATTTTGTGCAAGTAAGGAAGTGTTGTTGGTTTGTGTATAGAACTATTGGGTGATTGCTTTGAAGGAGGTGAAGAGGAGATTTCTTTCTGCTGGGAGGTGTTGCTGGATTGGGCCTCTTATGGTTGTAACCCTCTTAGAACTTTACTTCTTCCATTAATAAAGCATTTGAGGTTCTTCTATATGCATGTGTCTCTATGGTGAATTGATGCTTGTATATTTGATTCATGCTAATCCCTGAATCGATTATGGATGTATGCTTCTTGTAGTTTCCTTTTTCTTGTGCTTTTACAGGATCTTTGTGTAGCTGGGCCAGTGAAAGAGCAAGGAACTAGGAGCAAGCAGCAAGGAGTGAAGATTGGATCAACCATTAGCGCAAGATAACGGTTAGTGGATCATCCTTCTCTTCTCTCTCTCATCTCATAAAGAAGTAATCTTGAACAGCTTTGCATTCAGTTGTTGCTGAGGTACTATCACCCTTAGAGTGGGATAGGGTCATTCCGTATTGGATGCTTTTCCCAACAACAAATTGGCGACTCCGCTGGGGATCGTATCTTGTTGGTTGTTTGTGTTTTTGCTATTCATTTCATAAACACAGGGAGTACCGAATCGAACTGCATTTGGATCTTTCAAATGCAAAGTAGAGGGCAGCTACTCTAGCTCAGTTTCTGGGCAAGTTTATGATTTGAAGAGCTGATCCACAAGGACTCTAAATAGCTCTTAGTGATAGCTTTTCATCCTCCTTTTCATCCCTTAGTGTGTCCTTGACTGATAGCTTCTGATTTGGCCAAAAACTGTGAATTTTTTAGCAATCTGTGACCCGGAAACTGAGAAAAACGAAAGTTTGAATCTTCAGTGCAGGTTCTGTGAAGGCAGTCTGCATTTCAGTGCAGTTCCCTAAGGGGCTACCTGCGCTGAATGTCAAACTGACAGTGTACCACCTGCGCTGAACCAGTCTTGCCTTGTGCTACTGGGGTTTCCTGCTGTTTCTTGCCCTGTTTTCACCCTTGTTTTTGCAGCCTGTTACCAGTCAATGTACCTATCTGAAACCAACTTTCCTTGCCACTATTTCGCCTCGGTTGTATAAAGAAACTGTGTTTGTTCTTTGTGTATTTCTTGTATCATTTACAGTTTCCCATAACGAAAGTGAACTAGTCTTGCTGTGGCCTCTTAGATCTAGACCTGTGATAAAGTGTCGTTCTGATCTTAAGAGTTAGTTTGTTTGCTGTTCATAGCTGGTTGAGCTTTTGCTTTCGTCATATGGTTTGAATTTATATATTTCTAGTGTCGAAACAAGTGAATCTTAAGGTGTCTTTTGATTTTGGACAAGCTTGTTTGCTTTCACTTGAAATTGAATTCGAAATTATACAACAGCTTTCTTTTTGTATTACATCAACATTAAGAAAGAGAAAAGAAATACCTGCATTTTGCATTTTGCATATAAGTTTGTATGTTGATTTAGGAAAAAGTGCATTAGTGAGTGCTCTTTGATCTGTGTGAAAAGATTTTGTCTCTCTTTTCCCTCAGTAGTTAAGATTTTCATAAGTCGAAAAGATTGGAAAAGCTTGCTTCTCATCTTAGACTGCATTTAGGAATTTGTATCAAACATCTCGTGGTGAACCTTGAAAGGCAAACTTTAAAAAGATCAACTTAAAATATATTGAATGAACCTAACAACGCTTTGAAACATAACGCAAACACATAGAGGTCTAAGCTAGAGACGTGTTCCGGCGTCGTTAAACGTAGTGACTGTCGATCTCGACGAAGGTGGGTGATTCCTCCTGAGAGTCGGTGGCACTAATACGGACTTGTGCTCCCACGTACCGTCGCGTATATATTGGGAGACCCCTATAGGCATATATCTTTTATCCATAGGAAGCCGTGTCGGCCGCCCTACTGATCGCAATGCAGTGAACACAGCATTCACGAAGATCGACCACCCATACCGTAAAACGTATTCTGTGGTTTTGCGAAAAGTTTGGCACACCCTCTGCCTAGAACTCCAGAGCAGTTTCTTTTGGCCTTTTTCAAACTCTATAACTGAAAAAGTCCATCCGAGCATTTGTCACTTCGGGCTCGTTAAAACACCGAAGGAGACTAGAGTCATCTTTAGCTTTTTCTCGACTCTTTAAAACTGAAAAAGCAAGTTGTGTCTAAAGCGTCGTTATAAATTTATTTTAAGCGGAATAATCATCACCTTTCCCTCATTGATCTTCGAAGTTAGTCCACCACAAGTGGAAGTTCCTGTAGAATCGCTAAGAAATCTTTTGGATAGACTAGACATGTCTGAACAACCGTCGACATCTAGGACTGTGTCGTCCGACACAGCAGCAGCAGAGCCTCCTGCTGCTACTCCAACGATGTTCGCTGGTATACCATCTGTCCCGGCAAATTGTCAACAACAAGCCGGAGTCCAATCAGGGACAACGACATGGTTAGTTCCTATTTCTTCATCCGGATTATCATCTGGTATTTCTTATGTTGAAACTCAACAAATTGATCCAATGTGTCTTCAAAGGCCAATTTACCCTTTAAGTACTGGATTTCCACCATATGGAGGGCAGTATGCTCTTTCATTGTTCCCTCCCAGAGAACAACCATATGGGAGTTTACAACAAAGTTCAGGTCAAACTGGAATTACATCCAGCGGTTGGGTACCAATACTGCCTCAACAACCGGGGGTTGTATATTCAATGCAACCAGTACACCCTGTGTCGAATATTCCCACCATACCTGCTATAGTGAATGTGTCGCAAGTACAAGCTCCACCTGTTGTATGTCAAGCCCAAGTTTCTCAGGCTGCAATACAACAACCTCTTGTCTCAACGACTCAATCACAATCTCAGGGTAGTGCCTCCTTATCTGGAGCGACTCAGGCTCAAACAAGTACTGTGACTCCTCATCCCGGTAAATCATCCAGTATTGGTCAACAGCAAATGGTCCAACAACCAGAGCTGGTTCAATCTCAACAACCGCCATTCCAGCAATCATATCAAGGACCTGAGCAACAAGTTTTTGTAAGTAATGGGCAACCATGCTATAATGGTTATGCCCATCAACCTTGTCAAAGTTGCCAGCATTATGCTGGTCTACAAAGACCCATTGCTCAGGCGATACCATCTTATCCTGGATATGCTTCGCCTAACCTGAACCAACAGTTGCCCTTTGTAGCAACTCTAGAATTACCAGATCTAAACCGGCTGACGAATGATCCAATTGCTTATGCCCCTTGGTGGCCAGCGATTCCGCATAAACTTCCGTCAGATATTCCTAAATTTAATGGAAATCCGGGTGAAGATCTGTCGAATCATGTGATGACATTCCATCTATGGTGTTCATCGAACACCCTGAATGATGATTCGATAAGACTTCGCCTCTTTCAAAGGACGTTAACGGGTCCAGCGGCAAAATGGTACATTGAATTGCCTAGAGCTTCGTTCGAAAACTTCAGTACCTTAGCCACAACCTTTTTAACCCATTTTCAATTACCGATAAGGTATGAAACGGGAACAGAACTCCTTACCAACTTCAAACAGACGACTGCCACCCACATATCTGATCATATACATGAGTGGCATCGTCGTCGTAGGATGGTGAAAACATATGTTCCCGATCAGCTGTTAGCTGAATGGTTTATAAAGTCGTTACTTCCTGCTATAACGGAAGATGTGGCCAAGGGGGGAGTCGTAACAGAGGAGCAAGTTATCGCTCGTGCACAATATTTGGACTTAGTTTATACTCAGTCTGGCACGCTCTACGACAAAATACCCGACGCTCCTAGACCGGAATTTTCAATTCCTCCTCCTCCTAAATCAAACAATGACTCTCACGCCGGCGATGGCGTGATTGGCAAGCACAAAATTTATAGTCAAAATGCAAATGAAGAACTTCTTGCCTTAGAAGTAAATGCCATGTCGACCGACAAGGGCAAACAACTAAAGCAACCAAAGGGCAAGAAGAAAAAGAAAGGGAGAAAAAGGAAACCCCCAGCAGGGTGTCATATATGCGATGAGGATCATTGGACGAAAGATTGTCCACATATAGCTAAAGTTAAGAAACTCTTTAAGAGTTCAAAAACCCCAGCAGTATTGACTGATCCGTTTCCTAATCCAGGTCAAAATCTGGTTGCTAATCAAAATGCTTCCCGATCCCAAGTGCTTATGTTGTCTACCTCAAAGCAGCAAACTAATGCTTTGACGAGGAATAAAGATTACAGGAATCCAAAGCTGTCGAACAACAAGGCTAATGAACAACCTAGTAGTTCGACAACAACTTTGACCGAAGTTGTGCCACCCATCATCCCTGAGCCGATAATAAAGTCGCAAAAGGGAGCAGTACACAAACCGACATTTAATCCTTGTGCGAAAATAGCATAGATAGAGGACCTGGCCCAATCGCCGTCCGGTATGTCGACACTTGAGGTACCGCAAAATTGCTTCTCCCAAGAACAAGCTTTATTATCAGCAATAGGTGGAATTGACCCAATGGATTCCAATCTTGTCGCCTTTGATCATAAAGGATATGACCCTCAGTTACCAGCTCAACTAGCTTTCCTTAGTCAAATGAAAGCCCTCAACAAAACTGTTCATCGAACAATTATTGATGAGGGGGCATCTACATGTCTTATGTCGATGAGTTGCTGGAAAGATTTAGGCTCACCACCCTTGTCGAAATCGTCAACGACGTTAAAAGCATTTGATGGACGACCATACACTCCATACGGGATTTTAAGTAACTTGCAAGTTGAACTGGGGGGCAAAACAGTAGGAATTGATGTTGAAGTAATTGATGGAAACCTCGATTACAAAATCCTACTCGGAAGACCATGGATCTATGCCATGGCCGCAGTTGTGTCGACCTACTTCAGGAAGATTGCATTTCCCTTCCAAGGAGGAATTACAATCGTCGACCAACAAACTTTTCTCCCCAACAGTCCACAAGTTACGGGAAGCATTCCAATGATCCATGGAAGGAATCATTCGCTCCAAAATATCGGAGTGGGTCTCCTAAAAGACCCTGCCTTAATGGGTACTTTTGCCCTACCGCCTCCAAGTGATCTGGCAGAAGTGGCCACAGTGGAATATGAAACCTTCTATGTCTGATGGATTTGGACTCCGAGGACGGTTCTTATCTCATGTCAACCTCGTTAAAAAATGAAACAAGGAGTCAGAGGACGGTTCTTATCTTGTGTCAACCTCATTAAAAAATGAAACAAATCCCCTTTCTCAAAGGTAAACCTTCATTCCAACCACCGAGTTGAATGCAATGAAGCTTGGGGGGCATGCACCTCGATTTACGTTATTATGCTGGGGGCATGCGAACTTATCACCGAGCAGTTTTAGCACATAGTTCATGCTCGTTAAAAAATAAACATAAGCATTGAGCAGTGTTTTGGCGCACTCAAGCTCATTAAAAAATGAACCCATCTCGGTAAATAACCACTGTGATCGTAAATTTATTAGCCATAAAAAGCCTTGGTCGTGTTTACACCCGCCACCTCCATTTCATTTGGCCAATCGTTCACCTCCATATGATTGTTTACCCATTTTGAGGAACAGCTGCGAAGAGTGATTTCACTTAGCCATCCTTGTGACACTGCCGTGATTGGAAAATTCCAACTTGTACCTGGAATCTGCTGCTATCCCTATTTATCACTCGTTCCTCAAAAGACGAGTCTTCTTTGAGCTCTTTTCATCTGACTCGTAAAATATGAAAAGTTTGCCGAGTTTTGGCCTTCCAGCTCGTTAAAGTGACCGGAAGAGCTATCCCTCCTCTAGATTTTAATCTTTTTGGACCTGAGGGATTATTGCACAAAAAGGTCGAGCGCTTGTTTTATTCGACTCGTTAAAGTTATCGAAAACTCATCCCTTCTGTATTGTTTTATACTTTTTCGGACTTAAGGGATTAGATGACGAAAAAGGAATTTTGGAGTTAACTTTCTGTACCTTCTCAGACTCTCTAAAAATGAAAAGGACCGAGTTTTCCTTGTCGTTAGACTCGTTAAAATGATTAAATAGCGACAAACTTGTCTTTAGACGAGAACGAGTTTCCCTATCGCTAGGCTCGTTAAAACATAGCGATGGGCTTGCCCGAAGGGCAGGTTATAGAACAAGCATATGTTATCCTCCTCAAGCTTGACAAAAATAAAGAGGTACTGGTCAGAAATGACTGGGGAAAAATTGGGAGAACCTCAAAGCTTTAATGGTAGCAAGTCGCTCTTGAACATGACACTTTGTCCTCCGTATCACATCGGGTTGGGTTGTTTCATCCACCGGTCTCATCACCATGGTCCTCGCCAAACCATCCACATTTGGGGTAATGCTACCGATCCATCACATTAGTGTCGTTATATGTTCAAGAGATGTGTTCAGAAAGAGTCAACCGTGTCCCATCCACTGCCATACATTATCCTTCATCCACCCATGATCGCCACCCTGAATCATATTTCACAGATTGTTTTCACCTCCACTAAAATCATTAACTCCGTTCCGTGTCACTGATGTGGGATTCATTAAGGCCCTCCTTTGACGGATCGCTTCTTGTCGACTTCAACTCATTATCCAGGAAGTTGATCTAGGAACACCCCCCCCAGTACTTTGAAGCTTGCATGCCTCAACGGCAAGTTTCTCACTTCCGGCGACAGGTATACATCAATGACCTTCGACCAGAAGATTTTGCGTGGTGTTCGACGCCAAGTCCTTTATTCACACCACGTGAATTGTACTGCAGTACCTTGAGGGTCATTGTCATTATTGGTGATTCCTCTCGCACTTGTTAACGGTTTACATTATTGACCGGTAATCAAGCGATGTCTTTCCATGTTCGACTTCAGCGTAATTCTCACATGGATCGACTTGTACTTAGAGTAAAGATCGAACGAGATTGAAGACCCCGGATCTAGTTTCATCCATCCGGGCTGCGATATATATTCAGGAATATAAAGACATTTGATATGTACATTATTGCAGCAGATGATCATCCTACTGAAAGGATGATAATTTCAGCAGAGAATTATCAGTCTATAACCAGACGATCGTCTGTTCTATGTACCAAAATGAATTTATAAAGCTAAGCATGGGAATGCCCGCCTCAGCTAGATCGTGAAAGCATAATGAAAAATAATGTATTGTATTGTATCTTATTACAGGGCACCTCTCAGCGATTGAATGAACTTCGGATCCTCCCGATAAAGCATTTCACCCGATAAACAACCTCATACTTTAGGGGGCAACTGTTATAGACATTTTTGTGCCTTACAGCATGAAGCATGAAATGTCGATAATCTGAGGGATCCAAAGTCCCTAAACATGTTGTTCCTACCTCTAGAGGAACAAGGTCAGCAAACCACAGCACTGAAAATCAGTTCTCCACCTGAAAACACTCAAAAACAAGCTATTTCTGGATCATTTCAGCTGCTCCACTGAGCATCTGCGTTGAATGTCAACTGCTCCACTCTGTACCTGCGCTGAATGTCAAATATAATGAAGGCTACCTACGCTGGGCGAGATTGGCCAAGTGGCACAGTCATTCTGCAAGGTGTCAATTGCCCAGGAAGCTTCCAAACTGACACTTGGGTCAAGGAATTCGCCTTGTGATGAGTAAGAGGGTCTTGATCTCCAAGTGGAAGCAAGAATCTCCAAGTGGACTCAAGAACTGAAGATTAACTAAAGTGGGAGAGGACACTAGTCAGCTTCATGTCAGTCTCAAGCTGACTCATCCTTTCTCCAAATCTCCTATATATAGAGCTCTCTCATGAGGTCTAGGGAGGCTGGAATTTTGTGCAAGTAAGGAAGTGTTGTTGGTTTGTGTATAGAACTATTGGGTGATTGCTTTGAAGGAGGTGAAGAGGAGATTTCTTTCTGCTGGGAGGTGTTGCTGGATTGGGCCTCTTATGGTTGTAACCCTCTCAGAACTTTACTTCTTCCATTAATAAAGCATTTGAGGTTCTTCTATATGCATGTGTCTCTATGGTGAATTGATGCTTGTATATTTGATTCATGCTAATCCCTGAATCGATTATGGATGTATGCTTCTTGTAGTTTCCTTTTTCTTGTGCTTTTACAGGATCTTTGTGTAGCTGGGCCAGTGAAAGAGCAAGGAACTAGGAGCAAGCAGCAAGGAGTGAAGATTGGATCAACCATTAGCGCAAGATAACGGTTAGTGGATCATCCTTCTCTTATCTCTCTCATCTCATAAAGAAGTAATCTTGAACAGCTTTGCATTCAGTTGTTGCTGAGGTACTATCACCCTTAGAGTGGGATAGGGTCATTCCGTATTGGATACTTTTCCCAACAACACCTTCCTGTTTGAGTTTGTTGTCCTTTGTAGAACCTATGACTATACTAAAGATGAGCAGAAACTGAAACTCTTCCCTTCAACTCTTAAGGATGCAGCATTACGCTGGTTCATGGGCTTACCTGGGAATAGTATCACTACTTGGGCTCAGATGCAGCAAGCTTTCAATACCAAGTACCGGGACTACTGTAGGTCCAAGGAAACCAAGGGAGAAATCTTTCGGATGACCATGGGAAGTGATGAGTCCTTAGAGGATTATGAGGAGAGGTTCCAGCTTAGCTATAAGCGGGCCAGGTGCACACTTGACCCTGAATCCCTCAAGTTGGTCCTGCTCCGAGGAGTCCCTGAAGACCTCTTAGATACCCTTCACATGTTAGCTGGGGGGGACATTTACCAACTGCCTTATGAGGACATCAAGACTGTGTTTAGAAACCACTCCAGGGCAGCTCGGAAACGAGGTAGAGGAAACCTCCTCTCAACTGGTGTCCCTTTCTCCAAACATGAGTTTGCAAATCAATTGGAAGATCTTAAGAGTGAGGTGAGATAGACCATTGCCATGCAGCTGGACACCTTCAGGATCCAGCAGAAGAAGGAAGAAGCTGAGAGAGCCTTGGCTATCTTCTGCCCTAGATGTGCCAGGAGACACCCTAAGAACGAATGTCCATTGCATTCGGTTGAAGTGTGTTTCGTTTGTGAGGAGGACCATCCCACAAACCAATGTCCAACCTTACCTGGATTTAAAGCCATGTACCAAGGGATAGAAGCTCCCACTGAACCTCTCTATTACCTCAACCAAAGGAGGCCACAAGGACCTAGACCTTACCAGCAGGGGATGCAAGGGGCACCTCAAGCTTATTACAGCCCCAACCAATCGACTCCTATGCCTTCCTGGGGTCCCCCTGCTCATCCTTCTTGGTCTATGCCTCCTCCATGGTCTTATCCACCTCAGTACCCTACTCAACCCACTGCTCATTCTTATCATTCACATGCCCAGCCACAGCCTCAGTGGAATGCACCTCAGTCGGGGTGGAGGCCCCAATACAACACTCCTCCTACCATTTTGCCTCCACCACCAGTTCAACCTCAACCATTACCTCTTGCTCCTCCAAGGCAACCTCAAATACCTGCTCAACTCAACCCGAACCCCAACAATAGACAGGCCTAGCAGGTATACACTGGGGAAACATCATGCCCTACTTATGCTGTGGAGATCCAGGAGATCAATCTTCGATCTGGAAAGACTCTTCCAGATCGCCAACCTCCTCCCCCAGAGGATGAGGAAGATAAACAGGAAAGTGAACCAAAGGCTATTCCACCCTTTCCTGAGAGACTAACAGCCACCACACAACCCAACCCAGAGGAGGATGAGCTCCTGGGTGAGCTCAAGCAGTTGTGTGTGAAAATACCACTTCTCCAAGCCATCAAGGATGTGCCAATATACAACAAACTGGTTAAGGAAAAGTGTTTTAAACACCCAGGCAAGCGAAAGAGAGATGCTTCAACCATCAATGTCTTAGGACAACTGTCTGACCTTATGTTAGGACAAGTCATCTGCCCAAAGTATCTAGATCCTGGGAGTCCTGTAGTAGATGTCCACATCAATGGCATCATCATACCTCACACTTTGATTGATTTGGGGGCCGCCATTAATGTGATGACTAGGGATACCATGCTCAAACTCAATCTTCAGGGTTCCTTGAGGAAGACCTCGACAGTTCTGCAACTAGCAGATCGCTCCACTGTGACTCCCGAAGGGATTGTGGAGGATGTCTTGGTCTCTGTCGACTCTTGGGAATACCCTGCAGATTTCTTGGTTCTACAACCCAAGGCAAAGCTTACTGGATATCCTCTTATTTTGGGAAGGCCTTGGTTAGCCACTGCAGATGCTTACATAAGTTGTCGTGCAGGAAATATGACCATCAAAAATGGTCCTATGTCCAAGCAGCTAGTCATATACCCTCCTGCCCAACCTTCCTTAGAGCATGACTTACCACTTTGGTTGGAGGAAGGAGAAGAGGATGAAGTGTACTCAGCACCTTTGTTCACCCTAGATACCACTAGAAGAGACCCCCCAACCGAGGATGACTTGATTGAGACCTTGATCTAGAATCCACCTTCCAGTGCACTATCCTTAGAAAAATTGGTGGAGGATGCCCAAGCCAGCACCTTAGTGGATCTTTGTACGACCAACCCGGTCACTCCCAGAGTCAAGAATGTGGAGTTTGGCCCTGAGAGAACGTTAAAGATCAGCTCCTCCCTATCTCCTTCCCAGGAAAAGGAGCTGTGTAGCCTGTTGGCCAGTCACCTAGATGCTTTTGCTTGGAGCTATAAGGAGATGAAAGGAGTCCATCCCTCGGTCTGTACCTGTCACACGGAATTTGTCAAGGGTGCGGACACGACTGACCTTCCTAGAAGTCTAAGACGTTCTAATGACAAACAAGACAAAATGGAGTGATCTTTCTCTAAATACACCTTTTACAACATGAAAACTACAAGTGTTTAGGCTTACCTTATTCCAAAACGCTGTTGTTGAAGTCCGTTCTTGACGATCCGGATGAGCTCCTCCTTCAAGTCAATTCCTGCAACCACAAACAATCAAACAATTACCAAGCACTTGCATTTCATATAATAAAACATATATTCAACATGCAGACCAAGGAACACATGAAATAACTCATTAACACAAGCTATTGAGAAAAATAAACCAGTTTGTATTAATAACGAACAAAGAAACTCTTACAACCTGGCCTTGGTGTTGTGCAAGTTCCTCCCAGGGTCCATCAAGGGTTTTCCTCTACTTTGACAAAGCTCACCCTCTCCCAAGTAGAATCAAGTGAAGACAATCTCTCCTCACAAAGGCTCTAATGGAAGACCTAAATCCTGCAGCATTTACCCAAAGAAAATGTATAGCTCCAACCTCCTCTTCTTCTGGCTCAATGCCTTTATTTATAGTGCTGTAAAGAGGTTATTCAAGTCCACTATCAATGGGATCATCCCCCTCTTTGGGTGGGATAGGTCCCTTATTGATGGGATAAGTTCCCCCTTAATAGAGATACATGAACCAACTGGAGGCGCATCCATTTCATCAAACCGACCTCTAGAATGTTCTAGAAGTAACCACAAGTAACTTTTTCAAGATAAAACTCGCGCATTTTGCCTTTTACAGAGGGACGCACCTGTCCCTTAACATACAGAGCGTCCACGGACGCAGATTTTGTGAACATGGTCAGCGTCCCCGCAGGTAAGGCTAGAGAGAACCTGCGACCCCAGAGATAAACATAGTTTTTACAAGACTTTCTCTCTTCTTTGAGTTTGAGATGGATAACAGAGGCATGAGACTTGCCTAAAAGGGTAGCATGACTGTTGATTTGAGCCATACTAACTGTAAGTAGTCAAGGTGACATTTTTTAGTGTAACAGATTGCCCCCTAAAGTGCGAAGCCTGGAATAGAATAGGGTTTTGTAATTCTAGGAAGGGTGAAGCGCTTTATCATTTCAAGGATTGTCTTGTGGATGGCCTGGTTGGAACCTGCAATTTTCAACACAAAATACATGGATAAGATTATATCATCACTGAGGTAGGCATTCCCATACTCAGATTCAAAACTTTAACTAATGGACTAACTATTCTGATACAGGAATGATCTTGCAGTACATCATTTTAATAGACTTTTGTAGACACAGTATGGACGCAGCCATCTGTTTATGATTAGTCTACATAGATAATGAATACAAAACTCCTCGCAGCCTGGATGGTAGAAACTAGATCCAGGGTCTTCACTTCTACTTCCCGAATTGGTACGATTCTAGCCATGTGATTAAATGATTCGATGTCGAACATGGTAGAAACCACTTGATTACCAGTCAATGATGTAAACTGTTAACAAGCGTGAGAGAAACCACCAGTAATGTCAATGGTTCTCAAAGTACCAAGCACAACCCGTGAAATGTGAATAGATGTTTTGATGTCGAACACTTCACGGAATCCTTTGATCGAAAGTCAATGATGTAAACTGACGTCAAAGGCGAGAAACCTGCCATTGATGCATGCAGACTTCAAGGTACTGTCGATTCCTAAGTCATCTTTCTAGATAATGTGCCGATGTCGATAGAAAGCGACCCGTTGCAGGCAAGCCCGCAACACGAAATCATTGTTCAAGTTGAAGAAATGTTGCCGTAAGGACTGACTCAGGGATGGTCAAATGGATGACAAGTATTTTGCAGATGAAATTTTTGCTTGCAGACCTCTTGAACACATAACGACACAACAGATGGCTTGGTGATGAATAACTCAAAGTTAATCCCCGAAACCCGGTTAAAGACTTTCAAAGTGATTTGGTCAACTGTGAGGTAAAAGATTTCCCAACCCAGGTGAATGAAAAGTGTCGTGTTCAAGAGTGGTAATAAAGTTTCTTCTGAGACAAAAGGTGACAAACAGGTTCATTCTTCTCTCTTTTCCCCCACCATTTCTGGCAAGTACCTCTTTATTTTTAACAAGCTTGAGGAGGATAACATATGCTTGATTATAAGCTCATCCTTCGGACGAGTCCAACCTAGTTTAAATTCGAACCCTAGGAAGGAGTGGTTCGTTCCTGTTTGTAATTGAACAGGTCCTCTACTGTAAAAGTTTAACGAGCCCAGTATAGGAGAAACTCGGCGTTTTTCAACTTTAGAGAGTCTGAAAAAACTAAAGGAGACTCCACGTTGAACTTTTTCGTATATTTGTGTCCCTCAAGCCCGAAAAAGTATAAAATAATACCTGGGGGAACCGCTTGATCTTGCGACCAAGGAGTACTTTCATAATTAGTGCCACTGACCTGAAAAGTAAAAAGCGATCAAGGACACGTCGTTTTATTTCCATATCGAGTTTGAAACGACAAAAACCCGGCAATCTTTTCCTGTTTTTACGGTCAGAAAAGAGCTATAAGGGGACCGTCTTTTAATTCCGTTTTAACGAGTGTAAAAGAAACGCTCGGCAATCTTTTCATGTTTTAGGAGTCTGAAAAGGGCTTAAAAGAGAACTCCACGGTTTCACTTTTTCGTAAGTTTTAACGAGTTCGAAAAAATGATAAAAATATACTCATATGGCCGACTTTCAATTTAATTTACGAGCAGGAAAAGACGGAAAGAACTCGGAATTTTCATTTGTTTTACGAGAATGAAAGATAGCAAAATAATCTCGGTATTTTCATGAGTTTAACGAGTCTTGAAAATAACTGAAATTGACTCGAGATAGGTTTCATTTTTACAAAAGCTTGAAACAGACAAAAACTATGCTTCAAAGTAGTTTCATTTTTACACAAGCTTGAAACAGAGAGAAAACTGTGCTTGATGCGCCCTAAGCGTAACTGCTAGAGCACATGCCCCCCATCTTCATTTCATTCAACTAAGTACAAGCTGGATGGAATGAAGGTTCATGTTACGAGATCATTTGAAAGACTCGACCTAAAACTATGAGAAAATTATGCAAAAAACTGAAATAACTAACCTAAATACTTAACATTTACGAGATCTAGTCAATCTCTTGACTCAAGTAGAGGAGGATTTGTTTCATTTTTTAACGAGCTTGACACAGGAAAAGAACTATGCTCGGATTCGGTTTCATGTTTACACAAGCTTGAAACGAAAAACTATGCTTGTTACAAGTTCACATGCCCCCGGCATAATGATGCAAATCAAGGTACATGCCCCCCAAGCTTCATTGCATTCAATGAGATGGATGGAATGAAGCTTTACTTTCAAAATCTTGGAAAGACTCGTGGGAGTTGTTTCATTTTTTAGTGAGCTTGACACAAGACAAGGAACTATGCTCATAACTACTTTCTACAATATACCTAACAAAAAACTATACTCTAAAAAACCTTGATTCATTTTTTAACGAGCTTGACACAAGACAAGGAACTGTGCTCTAAAATCCTTGATTCATTTTTTAATGAGCTTGACACAAGACAAGGAACTATGCTCTAAAATCCTTGATTCATTTTTTAATGAGCTTGACACAAGACAAGGAACTATGCTCATGACTACTCTCTACAATCTACCTACTTAACCTACCTTTGTTTCATTTTTTAACGAGCTTGACACAAGACAAGGAACTATGCTCAAAAAGTTCGCATGCCCCCAGCATAATGATGCGAAATGAGGTACATGCCCCCCAGGCTTCATTGCATTCAACCGGCTGGATGAAATGAAGGTTTACTTTCAATAGTTAACTTGAAAAGGGAGTTGTTTCATTTTTAAAGAGGTTGACACAAGAAAAGAACTATCCTCATACCTGATTCATTTTTTAACGAGGTTGACTCAGTAACAGGAACTATCCTCAAACCTGATTCATTTTTTAATGAGGTTGACTCAGTAACAGGAACTGTCCTCAAACCTGATTCATTTTTTAACGAGGTTGACTCAGTAACAGGAACTGTCCTCAAACTTGATTCATTTTTTAACGAGGTTGACTCAGTAACATGAACTATCCTCAAACTTGATTCATTTTTTAACGAGGTTGACTCAGTAACAGGAACTATCCTCAAACCTGATTCATTTTTTAACGAGGTTGACTCAGTAACAGGAACTGTCCTCAAACTTGATTCATTTTTTAACGAGGTTGACTCAGTAACAGGAACTATCCTCAAACTTGATTCATTTTTTAACGAGGTTGACTCAGTAACAGGAACTATCCTCAAACTTGATTCATTTTTTAACGAGGTTGACTCAGTAACAGGAACTATCCTCAAAACCCTACTTTCTACATTCTACCTATATATCCGAAAATCTAGCTGATTCATTTTTTAATGAGGTTGACTCAGTAAAAGAACTGTCCTCATGCTAGCTTATTTCATTTTTTTAACGAGGTTGATACAGGAAAAAACTATCCTCGTACTCACTGATTCATTTTTTAACGAGGTCGACACAGTAAAAGGAACTTTCCTCGTACCATCCAGTTTCATTTTTTAACGAGGTTGAGAGAGGAACAAACTATCCTCGTAACATTGATCATGGCTTCCAACTGGAAGAAAGACATGTCAATGGACACACCTTGATCATGGCTTCCAAGAGGTCTTCATCCGAAGGAAGAATACTTCTTGGGAAGGAACACATGTCAAGGGACTCAAAAGGGATAAGAACATCGTGTTCAAGTAATCCCATAGAGTTTTCCATGTCAATTACCGGAGCTAAATCAAAGGAAGATGAGCAAACAGTGAGAGGCTCACTTACATCGGTAACTGAAATCATGGGACCGGTTGCCACATAATTAACCCGTGGCAGGGTAGATACCACTTTAGAATCAGGAACATTTAGGGGTGTCATATTATTGGTAGTTGAAAAAAGACTAGGGAACGAAAGTTGGTCTACAGTCACAATACTGCCATTGTGAGGGAAAGACATCACGCGAAAGAGTGTCGATACGACAGCTTTCATTGCATAAACATAGTCTCGCCCAAGGAGTAAATTGAAATCCAAGGGACCTCGAACTACCATAAGATCAACACAAACAGTTTTACCTTCCAAGGTAATAGAAAACTTAGGAAGGATCCCTAAAGGTTCACTAATTGTTCTGTTAAAAGCTTTCAGATTCTGCGTAATAGGCGCAAGCTGAGGGGAACCCAAAGCTTTCCAAACAGCTGAGGATAAAATACTAACAGAAGCACCTTCATCTACCTGAGTACGATGTATGTCCCTACCACCAGCCTTGACAATGATTTGGAAAGGGATGGAGGAAGGAAGACGAGGTTCTGTCAGTCTATTCCAGTCAAAGGAAAAGACCTCAGTACTTGGAGGGGGTTCTGTAGAAACAGGTGAAATGCCCCCTGGCATAGAAGAACCTGATGTAACAAGAAGAACTTGAGCGGTATGAAGTTCACTCTCTAAATGGAAAGTGGGATCGACCGAATGTGAAATTGAATCGACCACTTGATCAACTAATGGATCATCAACTTGAGTGACATGAGTTTCACTCTCCAATGGGAGAGTGTGATCGACTATACTTGAATTTAAATCAATCACTCCGTTAGATGACGGTAGGTTGGGAGAAAGTTTACGGTAACCAGTCGGAAATTCTTGCTGTGGAACAGTAAGGTTTTCCAACAACGTTGAGGCTTCATCCATGTGAGGGCAAAGGTGAGTTTGATGACTCCCTTTGCATAACTTACAAGGAAACCTAACTTTACCCTTTTCCCCAGGAACCTGACTATCACTGGTTGATGGATCAACAGAAAGTTGATGAGATTTTTCTGACCATACTTCCAAGACCTTTGGAATACCAGGACAATTGACAAGGAAGTGGTCACCCTTACAAAGCCTGCAAGGGTATTTGGGTTTACGGTGCATGTCGGAATTTTCCTCAACACAACTAACACTTACAGCCATGGTTGGTTGGTTGACTTCTTTCTTATCTTGCTTCTTCTTCTTCTTCTTCTTCTTCCCTTTCTTCTTCTTCTTAACCTCCTGGTTAGTAACATCAAGGCTTTTACCAGGCGAAGAGGAAGAAATGGAGGAAGAAAAATTAGGCGAAGAAGGTAAAGGGTCAACAGAAGGTTGGTGATGTTGAGATGGTGAACTCTGTTGAGGTGAAGCATCCGGTTGAGATGGAACAATTGGAGTATTTTGGGCCAACGAAGTTGAAAATAACCATATCGGTAAACCTATTGTAAATCCAGGTAATGACAAAGTAGCCATATAAGGAGGACCAACATTTCCAAAGTAAGGAAAAGTACTAGGATTCTCATTAGGAGGGGTTCCTAGGTTGATAAATTCCGGAACATTTGCCATTATATTCAACTTCAGTGAATTTTATTAACAATTTAAAACTAAAATTAACAATTCACAATTCACACTTAACAACTAAAATTCACAATTCACACCTATGGTCTCTAAAAGTAAAAACAAACAAATTAACACGCGCTATCAAATCTAGGAGTCAAACCATACACAAACAGTAGCCTTCCGGACCGAAAACACTAGTTGGTGATGAAGCCCAACATCGCCGAATTCAGTACAGAAGTGGTGGGTGGAACAGTTACCCCGGCAACCTGCTTAATGAATAGACCGGCACAAGTTCCTCCACTTTAACCGTCTCGAAGTGAAGTGAACCCCCCGGAAAATCCAAGTGAGTATAACCGACGTCTGCTCCAGGTACAGTGGGACCTTCCCTCCACCGTCACCTCGGTAGAACCCTAAAGATTATGGTCACTAAGGTCACCAACAGTAACAAATACACCTGGGGGAACAGTCTAAACTCCGACAGCACGCAAGGGCAGAGTAGCAAGCTCAATCCCCTTACCGGCTCCTTGACAACAATCCAAGGTTTACCGATAAGTGACCCCTGGCTCCTCGACAATGGTTAATCCGAGGTTTACCGTTTGTAATACGTACTGTCTGGCGTCGTTCCCAACGAGGGGGGAATGATCCCCTCACTGGTTCGGACACGAGCTCGTGCTTCTCCTTTAAGAGGAGCTTTCCCAGAGTGTAAATGTAACAATTGGATTTGATTCTATCACAAGATCAGCTACTTGTTTGGTTTTACTGTCTTGGAGAGTTAAGTACTCACCTACTCCAAGACACTAGCCTAAGCTATGTTGGTGCTTCAGAGCCCTAGAAATGTAAAAAATTACTAGATGAATTTTAATTAAGCGCTGTGTTATTAAGGCTGTTATTACTCAAAGAGGTAAATGGAGATGAAACCAATGGTGTTATGACCCGACTCAACTGAATGCAATCGAATATGATAATGTGATCTTTTCAATTCGATGAATCCTAACTAGAGTAAGGAGAGAGTTTCCATTCACTTCCAACAATGCAAAAAATTGATCATTAAGAGAAAATTTAACAAATTCTCTAATGCACTAATTTCATCAAGAAAAACTAATGCAAATCAATTCCAAACCAATTTTTTTATTTTATTTTTGTGTAAATTCAAATCAAAGAAAGTTGATCTAAATCTACGATTGATTTTTCAGAATGTAAACTATGCAATTGTAATCTATGCACAATTCACATGAAAAGTATGCAAATGTAATCTATGCACATTTTTCATTAATATTCTGAAAATGAGAATTCTAATTATGCAAATGTGATCTATGCAAGAGAATTCTCAAACACAAGATGATTCTAATGTAATCTAAGAACCAATCAAGTGCAAGTCGAGAAAATTGGGTGAGAGTTCCAAAGATCAAAACATAAAAACACTCAAAGGCGATTAACACTCATACACAATTTAGCAAAAAGATGCAAAATTGTGAAAGGACTGAGAGAAACCTCCAAGTAATGATCAAAGGAAAACAAATCAAGAATTTCTCAAGAAAGAGACTCAAAACACCCAATTGATGAAAGCTAAAAGCAGGAATGCTAATGAAACAAGTTCAGGTGAAAATTTTTGACAGGGTACTAAAGGATCTGGGCAGAAAACACTAAGAAAAACCAAAATCTAAAAGCAATTAAAGCAAAAATGGAGTTTTCCTAAATTTTTACAGGAAGACGCAGGCAACCCGTTATAACAGGTGCGGGCCCGCTCTGTGCAAACGGCAACAGCGCGGCCAAAGACGCACTGTGCAGTACTCAGAGGGTGCGTCCTTCTGGAAAAGTTAAGAAAAACCAAATCTAACTAAATCTAAAGCTAAGCCACCCAAATACTAATTCTCACAGTCAAAAACCAGAAAATAAAAATGATTTTCTCAGAGCAAAGTTCACACAAAGGAAAAGACTTTCTCATTAATGGATTCCCCAGTGGAGTCGCCAATTTGTCACACGGAATTTGTCAAGGGTTCGGACACGACTGACCTTCCTAGAAGTCTAAGACGTTCTAATGACAAACAAGACAAAATGGAGTGATCTTTCTCTAAATACACCTTTTACAACATGAAAACTACAAGTGTTTAGGCTTACCTTATTCCAAAACGCTGTTGTTGAAGTCTGTTCTTGACGATCCGGATGAGCTCCTCCTTCAAGTCAATTCCTGCAACCACAAACAATCAAACAATTACCAAGCACTTGCATTTCATATAATAAAACATATATTCAACATGCAGACCAAGGAACACATGAAATAACTCATTAACACAAGCTATTGAGAAAAATAAACCAGTTTGTATTAATAACGAAACAAAGAAACTCTTACAACCTGGCCTTGGTGTTGTGCAAGTTCCTCCCAGGGTCCATCAAGGGTTTTCCTCTACTTTGACAAAGCTCACCCTCTCCCAAGTAGAATCAAGTGAAGACAATCTCTCCTCACAAAGGCTCTAATGGAAGACCTAAATCCTGCAGCATTTACCCAAAGAAAATGTATAGCTCCAACCTCCTCTCCTTCTGGCTCAATGCCTTTATTTATAGTGCTGTAAAGAGGTTATTCAGGTCCACTATCAATGGGATCATCCCCCTCTTTGGGTGGGATAGGTCCCTTATTGATGGGATAAGTTCCCCCTTAATAGAGATACATGAACCAACTGGAGGCGCATCCATTTCATCAAACCGACCTCTAGAATGTTCTAGAAGTAACCACAAGTAACTTTTTCAAGATAAAACTCGCGCATTTTGCCTTTTACAGAGGGACGCACCTGTCCCTTAACATACAGAGCGTCCACGGATGCAGATTTTGTGAACATGGTCAGTGTCCCCGCAGGTAAGGCTAGAGAGAACCTGCGACCCCAGAGATAAACATAGTTTTTACAAGACTTTCTCTCTTCTTTGAGTTTGAGATGGATAACAAAGGCATGAGACTTGCCTAAAAGGGTAGCATGACTGTTGATTTGAGCCATACTAACTGTAAGTAGTCAAGGTGACATTTTTTAGTGTAACAGTACCCATCACATATACATCAAAGAGGGTTGTAAACCGGTTAGGCAACCTCAGAGGAGAATGAATCCAGCCCTTAAGGACATTGTCAAGGAAGAATTGCAAAAATTGTTGGATGCCGGATTCATTTACCCTATCTCAGATAGTGAATGGGTGTCCCCTCTGGTGTTGGTTCCCAAGAAGAATGGGAAATGGAGAATCTATGTGGACTACCGAGAACTGAACAAAGCTACCAAGAAAGACCATTTCCCTCTACCTTTCATAGATCAAGTGTTGGATGGACTGGCAGGAAAGAAGTTCTTCTCTTTCCTGGATGGGTTTAGCGGGTACAACCAGATTCAAATCAGCCCGGAAGACCAAGATAAGACCACCTTCACTTGCCCTTGGGGTACCTTTGCCTACCGAGTTCTTCCCTTTGGGCTATGCAATGCTCCTGCTACCTTCCAGAGAGCTGTCTTGAGCATCTTCTCGGAGCTGGTCCATGATGCAGTGGAAATCTATATGGATGACTTCACTCCTTATGGGGCCAACTTCCAGGAAGCATTGTCCAATCTGGGAAAAGTCCTAACCAAATGCATTGAGTTGAACCTATCCCTTAGTCCTGAAAAATGTGAATTCCTGATGACTAAAGGGACCGTGCTAGGCCATACCATTTCTTACCAAGGGTTACAGGTGGATCCTAACAAAATTGCTCTCATCAAGAAGGTTCCACCTCCTCAAAAGGTAAGGGATGTTCGGAGTTTCTTAGGATTAGCAGGGTATTACAGGAGATTCATTAAGGACTTCAGCAAGCTAGCCTCTCCATTGTTTGGCCTGTTGGCAAAAGATGTGGAGTTTAAGTGGACTGATGATTGTCAGAGGCCTTTGAATGAATTAAAGGACAAGTTGGTGTCAGCCCCAATCCTGAGGGGTCCAAACTGGGCCCTACCTTTCCACATCCACACTGATGCCTCGAACAAAGCCATAGGTGCAGCTTTAGGACAAGTCGAACAAAAACTTCCATATGCCATTTACTTTGTTAGCAAAAACTTGTCCAAAGCTGAGCTGAATTACACTGTAACTGAGAAAGAGTTTTTGGTTGTGGTCCATGCACTGAACAAGTTCCGACATTATATCACTGGCTATCAAACATTTGTACATACTGACCATGCTGCAATTAGATATTTAATGAATAAACCAGATGTGAATGCCGGTATTATTAGATGGTTACTTTTGTTGCAGCAGTTTGATTTGACCATTGTTGACAAACCAGGTAAAGAAAATGTTGTTGCTGACTTTTTATCTAGATTGGATTTGTCTGCAGATGAGGATGGAACAGTGGATGACCAGATGCCCGATGAACATCTGTTTGCTATCTCAGCACTCTCTCCATGGTTTGATGATATAGCAAACTACCTTGTTTTAGCACAGTTCCCTCCGCACCTATCTTCAAGAGAGAAGAGCAGAATCATCAGAAAAAGTGCCTCATTTACTTGGATCGGGGGCAATCTGTTCAAGCTTGGCCCTGATCAGATCTTAAGGAGTTGTGTAAGGGAGGAGGAAGTCTTTGATATCCTCCTCACCTGTCATGATGGGCCTTGTGGGAGACATTTTGCAGCAAAGAGAACTGCCTTCAAGATCCTGCAGGCAGGCTACTATTGGCCCACACTTCATCAAGATGTCAGAAGATATATCAGCCAATGTGACCAATGCCAAAGAATGGGGAAACCGACTCAAAGGGATGAGATGCCTCTCCAACCTCAAGTGACTCTTGAGCCATTTGAGAAGTGGGGTATGGACTTTGTGGGTCCAATCAACCCTCCTTCGAGGCAAAGGTCCTACATCATTGTGTGTACTGACTACCTGACAAAGTGGGCAGAGACTAAAGCAATCAAAGCAGCAACAGAAGAAAAGGTGGCCGAGTTCTTAAGAGAAAACATCTTCTACAAGTTTGGCTACCCAAGAGAGCTGGTCACCGATCAAGGGAGCCAGTTCACATCCAACCTGGTTGAAGACTTACTAGCTCACCACAAGATCAAGCATAGGACTTCCACCCCCTATCACCCTCAAGCAAATGGGCAGGTGGAAGTCACCAATAGAGCATTAGAAGGGATCTTGACTAAGGTGGTGAGCAGCAGCAGAAAGGACTGGGCAGATCGCCTGGTTGAGGCCACATGGGCTTACAACACCACCTGGAAGACCACCACCAGCTTCACACCTTATGAGCTGGTCTATGGGAAGAAAGATTTGCTGTCCATTGAGTTTGAATACAACACTTTGAGGATGGCAGCTCAGCTAGATCTAGATCTCAGCCATGCACAACAAGAAAGGTTATTGCAGCTGAATGGACTGGATGAGCACCGAATGCAGGCCCTCCTTCACTCGGAAGTGGTTCAACTTCAGAGAAAGGTGTGGCATGACCAACATCTCCATGACAAGCAATTTCAGCCGGGAGATTGGGCTTTGTTGTATGACTCCAGATACAAAGATTTCAAGGGGAAGCTGAGAACCAGATGGCTAGGACCATATGCAGTGGAGAAATGTCATGACAATGGATCTGTTCTTATTCGGACCATTGATGAGGAAGCCATCCCCATGCTTGTCAATGGGCATCGATTGAAGATCTACAGGAAGCCTCTCTCAAGACAAGAGTTCATCAAAACTATGGAGAAATCAGTGTTAGTCATAGAGAAGGGTTCTGCCTCTCCTTTGGGCATACCCTGAAAGATCTAAAAAAAAAAAAGAAAAAAAATAAATAAATAAATAAATAAGATCCTTGGGTGAAAACCTTTCTGAGGCGCCCAAGGCAGGTGGTAGGGGTGAAAACCTCATTGAGGCGCCCCTATTGTCTTTCAAAAAAAAAAGAGATTTGAAAAAAGATCCTTGAGCGAAAACCTCTCTGAGGCGCTTAAGGCAGATGGCAAGGGTGAAAACCTCATTGAGGCGCCCCTGTTATCTTTCAAAAAAAAAAAAAAAACAATAAATAAATAAATAAAACAAGGTCAGCAAATTCATAATGTAAAGTTGCATGCAGGTTGCAGGTGTACTATGGAGGAGAGGAAGCCTCTCAACTCAAAGCTAAGGATCCTTATCATGCTATCAGGAGACCTCACCAGCACCTCCTCCAAGAATACTCCTTTTCTCCAAGGTATGTGCAATTTTATCACGGCTTGAGTCTTCTACAGGAAGACGCGGACTTTCTACAGGAAGACGCAGATTTTCTATAGGAAGGTGCAGACTCTCTACAGGAAACGCAACCTTTCTACAGGAAGCTCTGTATTTCTACAGGAAACTTCCTGTAGAAGTTCAGGACGGCCCAGAATCCATTTTATGAGGAGATCTAACGACTAAGGATCGGTTGGGACGCATGCAAGCTATTGTTATCTCCCTTGCACATTGTTGTCACCTCGTCCTGCCATCCTTGTCGACATGCAACGAAGTTACCTGCACCAGCAAAGCAGATCGATGAGTTATCAAGAAAAAGCAATTTTTAAATAAAAAAACGCTGAGATCTCATACCATATCCATCCCAGTCATCCAGAAGCCCTGGGAGCGTGATCGGGAGGCCAGATCCTTCATCGTGCAGCATGCACCCAAGGAGGAAGAACTGTTACAAGACATCCCGCGGGAGTCCTGTAACAGTTAAGCCCGCTAGAGTGTATACTATTCACAGCGCTGGCCATATGCAATGAAAACGCGGACGCATGCAGCCAAGCATCAACTCCATCGTCGGCAGCCTGTAACATGAACCTCCGGGCCTGTGCAAATTCACCAGCAGCAGATAGATCCATTCATCATCATCCAGAACCTGAAAAATCGTGTTGCAGCCGCCGAGGTAAGTGTCTCGACCTTTCTTCCGTCAGATTGCATGAATTTTACTTTGAATTGCTTGCAAAGTGTGAAGTGAATGGGTTGAGCGGCTGTACGGCCAGTTGACTGGCCACGTCAACTGGTTAATGGTCCAGTTAGATGTTTGGGTGGCGGCCGTGACAAAAGGAATGGGCAGCACACACGTGAGAACAATCCCTGTCGGGAAAAACGGATTTAGCAGAAGAAACGGCGGCGGATCTGCGGGAGGGATGATGCGGTAGTGAGTGAACTCGCAGAAAAATGATGGAACGACGTCATCCAACGGTCCGGCGAGGACAGCTCACCCCCGCGCCACGGATTCCCCCGATTCAAATCTAATCGGCTAGATTGGCCGCATGCATTTATCATTCGTCGTTTGAACCTCAAGTGAACATTCAGATCCCTCTGCAGTTCGAAACTCCAAGCCTTTGGCTATCAGAATGGCTGTGAAGCAACACCGAGAGCGCAGACCAACTGCAGCCTTCCCCAGGAATCACGCGCTGCTCCTACAGGAAAGCTGTTTCTACAGGAAGGCGGGTTCCTCACGTAAAAAGGTGGCAGATAAAAAGGTAACCCTGAACTCTCCATGCAATTGGTTTTTAAAGGTGGCAGGATCGTCGTCTACAGTCTGGTCGTAGAAAGTTGTTGCAAGTGTTGTCTGTTGTGCATAGACTGTCGTTCTACAGGATGTCAGTGAATTAAACTGTGTTAAGGTCCTCAGGGATAAGTTTTGTGGATTATTTGCACGACGGAAGCGTAATTCTACGCTCTGTCCCAATAAGCTAAACTTCTTCCGCATTCGCCACCTCTAGCAACAGTTTTTATCATGCCGGGTGGGTTTATTAGACGGGAACCCACTGATTCATCAAAGTTAGGAGAAAACCAGGAGGTGGTGGAGCTCTTCACACGGGCGCAATGGATATCCTTTTGTGACAAGTTGCAGGGTTATGACAACGAAGTGGCAGAAGAATTTTTACAAGCTTTGAGGCCGAAATCCAAAACACTGGCCACCATGAACTTCAGGGGCCTAAGCCTCAAGCTCACCCCGCAATATATCAGTCGAATTACTGAACTTCCAATGGGTTTGCCATGGGATAAGGAAGAAAGGAAGTTGAGCCAGCAGGCAAAGAAAGAATTCTTTCCACCTGAGGAGGAATTCTCAGAGGACAAAAATGGGGTGCGTAGAACCAGTTTGCTGCCACCATGGAATGAAGTTAGCCTACAGATCATGAAGTATATAACCTGTGAAGGCCGTTTTAGCATTGTGTACGGGTATCACTTTCGGTTGCTCACTGAATTGAGACACCAGATTGATCTTCCTGTAGAAAATAAACTGAGCATCCCTTATTTCCTGCTACAGTCTCTAATTGAGTGTGCCACAAAGTTAAAAGAAGGCATACCAAATTAGGTAGCCCACCATGGATTGATCAAACTTCTTGTGGAGGATGCGCTTCATTCATATAAGGCTCCCCTCTCATGGGAAGCATTCAGAAATTTGACAAGAGATGGAGACATAAGGATGTTGACTGAAGAAAATGGTTCCTCCAGCAGTGAGGAAAAAGAAGCAGTGGCCGCGGAAAAGAAAGAAACAGGCCAGAAGACCCCGACCACAATGCAGAAGAAAGAACAAAGGAGGAAGCACGAGAAAAAGGATGCTGAGGAAAAAGGTGACACACCCATCTTATCAGCAAGAGAGAAAAGGTTGCAGAGCAAAACGGACAAAGCTGAGAAGGTCCACATCGGCACAAGTACCTCATCAGCACCCGCAACCAAACCAAAAAGCAAAATCCATGCAGCAAAGCAAGCCAAGGTGGTGACACCTGTGTCTACAGGAAAGCAGAAACGGGCTTCTATACGAAGCCCGAAAATTATTGAGAAAGGGTCTTCTACAGGAAGCCCAAAAATTACCGAAAAAGGGTCTTCTACAGGAAGCCCGAAAATTACCAAAACAGGGTCTTCTACAGGAAGCCCGAAATTGGCTAAAACAGGGTCTTCTACAGGAAGCCCTGAAAAGGTGAAACCCAAGGAGAAGAAAGCTGATATTCGTGAAAGGGAGGCAGCAGCTGTGCTGGCCGCCCTCAGCACGCCACCTAAGCCAAAAGAAAAGAGAAAGAGGGAGACCCCTCTATACTCTGAAGTTCGAAGAAGTTCGAGAATAAAGACGGGCAAGCCACAGCCCCCATCCAGCAACCAAGTCACTACAGGGGATGCCCCTACTTCACCCAGTGAGAGGTCCCCCTCGAAGATATCGGTCACCTACGAGAAGGGGAGCCCAAAAACAACTACTTGGAAAAGAAGGATAGACCAATCGGCTTCAAAAGCCCGGCTCAAGGTCAAGGAAACAGAGAAGAGGGAAGGAGCGGCACCCTCATCGCCACCAAGGGCAGAACAGGCAGAGCCACCAAGAGTAGGAAAGAAAGAGCATATTCCGGAGCCTAGTTCTCGGCCAAGGACAAGGAGCTGGGGCAAAATTGCTCAAGGATGAGCAAATATTTTAGCTGGGGGGTGATGATGAGCCCCAATTTTTGGTAACAATTTGGGCTCATTTGGCCTACTAACCTTGCTCAACCCTTCATCTTTTATCACTTATGCATTCATTTCTTGGTATATTCGTGTTATTTGTAGGAAGAAGGGCAGGCATTATATCTATGTGGCTAATGCATGATGATTTCAGGTTTTTTGGCATTAAAGGGAGCAAAGACCACGCAGAAGGAGACAAGGAGACAGTAAAGGTGGCATTGCAGGTTTATAGGGAGGTTGTCTACAGCCTTAAATGACCTCCCTCGTGATCTCCACCCTAACTCCGAGCTCCAACAGCTCTCCCCACCGAGCTTAAAGGCAACCAACGGGTTCTACAGCAACAGCAGTTTAACTTTCAGTTGGACAGCCAAGTTCCACGTATTGAGGAAGCCAGCTGGATCCTCATCATGTATAAGTATTAAGGCCGTAGCCTTTGATAGGAGATTTTTGAACTTTTGAACTACTGTTGCAATTTCTAAGCACGAGCTACAGCTCGGTTTTTGCTTTTTGTAAGCCAATTTTGGCATGATGTTAGATTCATGATTATTCAATAAAGGCAGGCAGCTTTGGATTCAATTCTGAGTTTTTAAGGGAGCTATAGCTCTCAGGTTAGGGCCCAACCTGAGAGCAATAGACCTCCTCTTCCTTGTATTGTTACTTGTCTTTCCTTTCACCACTTTATTCCTCTGTTTTGACATGCATTTAGAAATTACAGTCTGCTGATTTGCTTTCTTTTATGTGATTGAGTAGGATTAGTTTACGGTTCAAGTGCTTTTAATTGCTTAGATTAGAGTAGGAGGATCAGCATTCATTAGAGCTCCAAGAAAAGGTTGACAGTGCACTCACTGCCATCTCTGTTTAGAGATTGGGGGTGAAGACCGTACCAACCACCAAAAAACGCAGTCTTATACTTTCATTCAAGCTGCAACACAGTCATTTCAATTGTAGATCCATCCATGCATTCTGATCTTGAGCAGTACTTCTTCATTCCAACTCCATGCACGATTTTTCTTTGAAGTTTACATTGTTGTTCGTTGATTTAATAACACAGTTAGGATAGGTTGATGAATTCTCGGTTTTGTGCAGATTTGTTTCCTTTACACTGTGTTGCATCACTCTGTTATCTTCTTCTTCTTCCCAACCATGCCTAAAGCCACCTACCCAACCTCTGTTCAGATCGTTTGCCTTCCAACACTTCTACTGTTCACGTAGCTCCATCTTTTTGGACTTTTCATTGCTTCCACCCTTCCATTCACCAACCAGCTGCAAGCACTCTTTCCTCATCTCATATCTCTGTCCCTGAGCCATCATAAGATCCCTTTCCATCCTACCTATCCACCCATACAACTCCTCCACTCCTCCATCACCCAAAACTCCAACCACAGAACATCCTGTAGAAGTTAGCAGACTTCCTGTAGAAATCCCGAGCTTCCTGTAGGATCCCCTGCAGACATCCTGTAGAAGCCTGCAAACTCGGTTGCCGAGCACCTGAACGTTGTGGACTTCTATGGAATGATGTTTTGGATCCCCTGGAACCTCTCCTAGCCCTCCTGACCTTTCCCAAGCTTTCTTTCCCTTCGAACTACCCCTGCACAGTCAAACCCTAATAAGAAACAAAATCATAATAACTCCAACCACTTAAGCAAAAATACAAAAACAATGTTCTTTTCAGTAGAAGTAGCTTAAATTCATGCATCTCATATCACTAGAAGTAATGGCATCATTTCTAGAAGTTTGCACTCCCACCATTGCATCATAGAGATTAGACTAGTCAGATTAGGGTTTACTAGGGTTTCCCTGTTTTGTTGGCTTTCAGTTCATTATTGCAAAATAGGTTAATTTCCTCTGAGATAGCCTTCGTCCATCATTTAGAAAGCTTCTTCTGAGAACATATAGAAGTTGGCTTGAGCCCTAGCGGACTTGTGCTAGCTGACCAAGTGACAGCTACGACAAGAGCTAGTACTTGTGCATACAGCACCGTCGCTTCCAAGTTTGTTACGAACTACCGGTTGATAAAATTAGAGATAGGAAGCTCCAGGAGTTGTAGAATTATTGCTACAATACTGGAGCCCACCAGTTTTTTAGTTTTAGGAGGGCTTTTTGGAATGTTGTTCAAATTTTCTTTCGAGGAAGAAAGTGGCAGAGGCTAGTCAATAGAAGGCTACATTTGTGTTATGTCCTCTACAGCCACTTGATGCGGGTTTGGGACAGGTATATCAGCTGGTTCTGTTATGATAGCCTTGCCTTTAGTCTTGTTGGGATGTTTGCCATCCTTTGGTTTGCTAGGTTCAGAAATATCAATGGTCCTAGTTCTTAGTTTATATTGTTTGTGTACTTCATACACAACAGTATCATAACCTTGTTTAAAATCAAAAGACTCACTAGACTTAGTCTGAAATTGACTATAGTCATGCTCATCTTGGTCTTCTTGGCTCAGGAAAGTTTGATGCTCACCCTTTAGATCCATCAGATTCATGTGAGTGTCTTCTATGGGTTCACTAGAAGTGGACACTTCAGCATAGTTTTCTTGGAAAGGGGTCTTATGTCATGGTCTGGGCTTGACCTACCAACATTTGTGTTCTGCGTTTTCCTAAAGTTTGGGTTCCTTATGGTATTGGACTGTTGTCCTTCCCATGATGATTTCCTCTCAACACTCTCTACTCTGTCTCCCAACCTTTGCATGCCACTGATTATAACATCAAGCTTTTTCTCTAAGGCTGAGGGTTCTTCCTTGAAGGTGGTTCTTCTTTCCATTCTAGCTCTGTTTCTTTTGGGAATTAGGTTGGCCTCTACGCTAACAGCAACATTTTGCATGTCTGCAAGGGTTTGAGGGGCTCTTTCCTTTAACTGGTATGCCATATCCGGGTCGAATCCATCAGGGAATTTATACAAGGCAAGGTCAGGTGGTGGTCTTAAGTTCTGTGGTATTGCATTATAGACATTATTGAACCTTGCACAGTACTCCAAAACAGTCTGTTGAGGACCTCTTTTAATTGTATCATATTCAGCTAGTATGTGCAAGGGGTCTTTCTTTTTCTCCCATCTGTTGGTAAAGGATTGGTAAAGCTCATCCGAAGTGGTTATAGAATTTGCAGCAAGTGATCTGAACCAGGTTCTTACATCACCTGTTAAACTTTGAACAAAATTTTTCATTCTTACGCTGTCATCATCTATCTCGTAATTCTCAAAATAGTCTTGCATCTTCTTGGTATGCTCTAGGGCTGTGCAAGGACCGGTACTATCAAAATATGTGATTTTAGTTTGGTAATCTTGTGGCAAAGCCCCAGGATTAGCAGGTAGTTGCAAGGGTGCATATCTATTGGCCATATTCACAGGGATAAGTGGAACAATAGGAACAACAGGGACAACTGGAACAACTGTGACAACAATAGTGGTAATAGGAGTATGTGCAGTGAATGAAGGTGTGGAAGGAGTGCTTTGAGATGTGGATGATGAACAAGGGGAAATAGGGGTTGAATGAAATAAAACCTTGACCGGAGTTGGAACACAGCTAGGGTGAATTGCTTCAGGGCTTTTATCAGCAAAATCTTCTTGTCTTTCTTGCTTCCTAAGGATCTTTGGGATTAAGTTCGGATTCTCAAAAGCAGCTGGGGGATTTGGGTCTGGATTTGACCTAGTATAACGAGAATTCCTTTTGGGAGCCAGATTCTGATTTTGTTTTGGTATTTTGTGTGAATGTTTTTAGAATTAGCAAGGAACTGATCTGATTTTGGAATAGCTGTGTATAGTTTAAAACTAGCATGAAGATTGATTGAAGCAACTTTTATTTACTTCTGTTAATGCAAAGCAAAAACAGTTTCAAAGGCTTCCTGGCTGATATTCAGGCTTCATCTGTAGTTTCAAGGAATATACAGCAATTAGAAAATCGATTTATCCCCAGTGGATTTTTCCAACCTGTTTTATGAAATTAACTGAGGATGGTCCCCAGTGGAGTCACCATTATGTTATCACTCAGGTTGTCCTTTTGATCAGCACAAAAGGATACGGCCGAGGTAACCACAGACCAATCTTTGGACTGCAGGTTCTAGCCCACCTGCAATCAAAGAGAGCTCTCTCTTTCTAATTTAGCTTGTTTGAAGATGATTTTAGGCTAGCTATTGAGTTCAAGAGGGTTTTGTTTAAGTTTTGGTGGGAAGGATGATACTTTCAGGTAAAGAGGCAGGGATAGCATGAAAGTTTTAGAACCATTGGGCGTGGAGTCAAGGAGTAGGACTGTTGGTGCGTTTTCTTGGTCACAAGAAGGAATATGGAGCAAGTTAGCTGCATATGAAACAATCATTCAAGGTAAAAAGATGGATTAAAGGCTAAGGAATGAGGGGAAATTAAGAATCTCTCATTCAGGTTAGCAGAAAGAAGATAAATGAGCCCTATCTAAGAGCAGTTAAGAATTCCTAGATAACAGTAATTCATATGTGAAAAAGGTCAAACATGAGCCATAACGGAATTCATATTTATGCCTAGTTCAAGAAGAAAACATTAAGAAGCCACAGAAACTGAGCATAGAGTGTGGCTAAGCAAATTCTAAACCAATCCTTTGTTCTGTAACTTAAGCATATGTGAAATTGGAATAACAAAGGTAAGAAACACTTATTGATTCATACTGCAGCACAAGAATTCCACATTCAATTCTTCAGACCATTAGACACAGAGCAGACAATCATTCCTCCAAATCTTTTCAGCAATCTTTGATCAAATAAAACATCTCAGATATCTAGTGCGAGTCTCTAATGAAGATTATCAACCAACCAACCTTTAAAACAATCTAAAGGGTGGTATAAATAGGGAAAAAATATCAAAAATTGTCTATTACAACTTGACCTAAACAGGTCTAAAAGAAAATGATTACTTTAACCTAATCCTATCCAGAAATAAATGCAAGAAAATATCTTTGAGCTGCGCTGAGGGCAGCCGTATCAAAACTGAGTTAATGTGTTGTCCTTGGTGGCTTGGTGCAGTGCTTCTGCAATAATTGTGCTTTGGGCTTTGATCCATTGTTGTTCGGCAGCTTTAAATGCTTTAACTGTGATTTGAGAGCTTTAATGGGCTTACACCACTTTATTTGACTTTGTTGGAGGCCATTCAATGCTAAGCTGCCTTGGGAAATGAAGATTTTGATTAAAACATCCAACTAATACTCTTTGCCGCTCCATCTTTCCTCTGATACTCTTTCGCAGTTGAATCGGGTCGTTTCTCTCTTTCGCTGTGTATGAAATTGTCAAATCAATAGTTAATGGCTGTTGTTCGGCCCTCTGTTGCTTTAAAAACTGCGTTTTCCCCTTTCTAAATGCTTCGCGAAGAAAAACGGGTCATTCTACACCTTTCGGGCTTGCTGGGGGCTGCGTGATGAGGGTCTTTCCACTTTGGCCCATTTCCCGTAGGCGCTAATCGCGCATGAAAAACTGCCTCAGAATTTGAATCCAGGCTTCCTAAGCACGATTTTCGCCTTCGCGCCTTTTTTGCTGATGACGTCAACATGACGTCAGCGGGTGGGACCCAGTACGGTGGTGACGTGGCAGGGTGATGTCAGCATGTACGACGGGTGACATGGCGTACACGGTGGAAGTGACGTGGCAATGGTGAGTTGGCAGTATGGTGGCAGGAGGCCGACGCAGGCAGATGACGCAGTAGGATGACGTCACTGGGCGGAGGACGTGGCGCTGATGTCACCCAGGGGAGGGCGGTTTGGCGGTTTCGGGCGCACCGCCTTTGCACTGAAGTGGTTTGGGAGGAGGGGGCTCCGCCACACCTAGGAGGGCGACGCGTGGCGGGAGTATGACGGTAAAACTGCCGAACTCCCGGACGCTAACCCTCGGGCTGTTGGCGTGAGAAAACACCTGCCCACCGTAGATCTTGGGCGGGCCAGATCTAACGGTCGACGAGACAGGTAAGGTGACGGAAGGTTAGGGCGGGGACCCGCCCGCTATATTTAATTTTTTGTATGGCGGGGGTGGGTTAAAACCTTAGGAAAGTGGATTTTTGCGGGTTTTGCGCGTCGGGGTAGATATTTAGAGGTAAAACTTTAGAATAAAGGCGGAAAAATAGGTTTTTCAAGGTTAGGATTCAGGGGAACTGGTTGTTATTCTGACCAGATGTCAGAGTAACTCCAGGACACGAATGGGCTAATTAACAGCCCCAAATGGACTGTTATTTCCCAGAACTTATACAATAGGGCTATAGTGCCGGGGACGGGGAATATGTACATAAGGGAATTTTATACATAGTTTTAGTAGGGGAAGGGGGGATAGATAGGGAGCTATATAATAGAATTAGCAGTTAATATGGAGGTGACCAAAAAGCGCTAAGTATGTGACCTTAGGCTATTTTGGGGGAAAAGTGACTCATAGAGTGAAACAACAGGACTCCTAAGCAAAGAGGATCTTTACTCAGGCAAATATAATGGAAAATGATGAAACTAAGAGGAATCAAGCAGATCTTGACCTCTTCAAGGAAGTTAGTGAGTGATTTGGGGATAAGGGAGAATGGGGAAGTTAGAGATATCCATCCTGAGCTCCTCCAGATAAAAACTGCCTTCAACTTGTGATCTGAATAAATATGACATTTGATAACATGAAATGGATCACACGCCATGATTTTGCAACCACACAGCTACCTACCCAGCCTACCTTCCTAACATTTTTTCTTCTTTTTGGGTGGGTGCACTTAGACTTGCAGACCCAACTTTACAATTTTTCTTTTGACTGCCCTCCTATCTAAGTCTACCCTTATTTCTGCCAAGGGCCCAGATTAAGCAGTTGGGCTCCTTTGATTCTCTACCTATCTACAAATCTGCCAAGATTAAGCTGTTTAGTCAGATATCAATTCTCTATATTCTAAAACAAGAAATTGAAACCTAGGGGGGCCATGATTAAACTGTTTGGCCCTCCCTTTTATAGAACATTCTTCAAAAATGGTTAAGTCATCAAAATTGGAATACAGCAGTGGCACTTGGATTGGCACACTTTCATGGCCTTTTCTTTGGCCTCTTTTGGAAATATGGAACCTTGCAGCATGAAAGGTGACATATTTGGCATGTAAAAATGTCAATCATGAAATATGAACACCTGTTGCAACAGGAGGCTAACAGGTGGCATGGATTTTTTCAGGTTTTGACAGGGGTTTTAGCCTTGCCTTGTCATTTCCAGATAATCATGGTGTGATGGGATTATTTCTTAGTTGAGATTTGGATTGCCGGAAGGTTTTAAATCCAGGTGAGGTGGTCTCAGGAAAATCCCAAGGGTTGGGGGTTTTGATGGTTTTTTATGGGAAGGCCTCAACAGATGGGTGGAGACAGGTAAATTCCTAAAGGGATGGTGAAGGAATTCTAAGGCATCCAAGCTCAATTTGGTTTTTCTATCTCGGGACTGATTTAGGTGAGATCACGATATGGTAAGGGAGGAGGTGCTTTAACCTTTGGATTGCCTTGGTTGTTTATGGATTGGTTTATCCCATGAGATCCCACATTCATGCTTGGAATATGGCATAGCGGTGATTGGCTGAAAGAAAGATTTGGTTCAACCCAATATATGTTTGGGTGGTACATGGAAGTCCCTGACTTGGTTGGACTTTTCATATGGTTAATAAGAGTTAAGTTCCTCTGTCTTTTGATGAGTAAATTTACTTTTTATTATGTGGCTTTAATGGTGGTTCTACCATTTTTATTTATCTGGTTATATGTTGGTTATCAGCATGGTTAATTGACAGATCTAAGTATGGCTCTTATCACATTTCTATTAATGAATGTCTAGTTAATGAATGCATGACCTAATTGGTGATAAGGTAGTTATTGTGAGAAGGCATTGGTCCTTCTTGTTTAACCTCAGCTAATTTTTCAGATCCTTCTATTCAAAAATGCATTCATGACCTGTAGGTTGCTTGTTTACCATGTGTTTAACAAAATTTCAGTTTCGGTTGGGAGGGGTTAGGTCAAGTCTCGGTTCAAGATTTGGTTCATAAGATTTGTTTCTATGTCATGTATTATTTCTGGAATTTTCATTGAGTTCTGGGCAGAGGCCTGTGTCCTGGCCCTAGAAAAGTGGCTCAGAATTTGGGGTAGTTGCAATAGAACTGATTGGAAAAGTCCACAGTCGTTGGTAGGCAGGCCTATGGGAGTGACTAGAGGCTTACAATCACTTGCATGCCTTGGAAAGTTGAGGCTCTCGGTTAGTGAAAGAGAGTTTTATCTTAGGGGTTGGACACCTGGAGGGGTTGGGTTACTCTAGGAGGCCTTGTAGCACCTGAGGGAAGTCAATAAAGTCTTAAGTTGTTGACTCCATTTCCTTAAGGTCATATAGGAGGTTGAGTCATACAATAGTGACCCTCATCTGATGTTTACCCTGGGCAATCTGGTAAAGGAGGGTAAATGTGGGAGGAAGCAGGTTACAAATTGAAACAAATATGATTCCAGAAATGACTCATGAAATCACATTAGATACTAGTAAAAAAAAATGAAAAAATAGTCTATTAAAATAGAAAAGGATGATGTTACAAACTTGTATTATAGTAGTGACTACCCTAACTCTGGTGTGTGTTATTCATAATTTCCCCCTATTACCAAGAGGATAATTCTATATATCTACTAAGGATCTTTGCATAATGGTTGATAAATAACCTACAACTAACCTCCCTAGATCAATCCCTTAATACACTTCACAATTATGAAATGGAAATAGATAGGATTGAAGACATATCTTCTAATGAGGATTTTTGTGATCTTGACTGGTGATGGCTATAGGAGATCCTATTTTAGTCCCTAAATCTCCTTCTCCTTCATCTAATACTTATAACATGCCCATAATTCAGACACCAAACCTTTGTTTCCAAGTAATATAAAGGTGATAGATAACTGATATGTAATCAAGATTTCTCAAACTAATCCAGATCTAATACAAGTAAATAAACTACATTGCGTATGCGAGAGAATTCATAATATATACATTATAAAGGAAACATCCACCATATAATATTATACCTTTAAGATGCATGAAGACCTTTCCACTCCCTTGGCTCTAGCTCCTCCTTTGTTGATTGTTGAAAGTAAGGCTACCTTTCACATGTAAGGATTCCTCTCTAGGCATTCCAACAACATTTCATTGCATAACTTATTTTCTCTATATGATTACCCTTGGGAATAGCCTCTTGTTTTAGATTCTTTGAGGAGATGCCGCATTAAAGGAGACACCTAGATCCTAGTGAGTTTTGATTCTAGTACAAACTTTTAGGTTATATGACAAGGCATCTCATCCTTCTCAAGTTGTTCTCCTAGGAAACAAGTAAATCTGGAAGGGAAAACATTATAGTGGGCATCACTTACAGTTATTAATGTCTATGGAATTTGGAAAAGGAATTGGGAAAGGCATTGGAAAAGGCAAAGAGGCAATAATTGGCATTTAATTATGAAAATAAAGGAAAATAGGGGAAAAGAAAGGTGAAGAGACACAAATTTTCATGCAAGGGAAATTAGAGGAAAATGAAGAAAAAGGAAACATCAATGATAAAAAGGCATTAGAGAAATAGTTGATGGCTTTTGTCAGTTCAGTTTTGGCTCTCTCCTTTCATTCTCTTTCTCTCATACACTCTTGCATAGTTAAAGCATTCTTAGAGCACTCTAGCATTCACTTGGATTTGGAGAAGGAAAATGAAAGCAAAGGAAAGTAGAGGAAAGGAAGGGAGTGCAAGAGAAGGTTGGATCAACATCTTCAAAAAGTAGCTCTTGTAGGTAACATGTTGCATGTGTGATTTCCTTACTGGGATGTGAATGCATGGTACATGCATTTTTTTATTTGGTTCATTTTTTTTCATTGGCATGGGTTTTTCCTAGTTTGACAGTGGTTCCAGCCTTGCCTTGCCATTTCCTGGATAGCCATGGTGAGATAGGATTCATTCTTGGTTGAGCTTTAGATTGTCGAAAGGTTTTGGAATCAAGTGAGATGGCCTTAGGAAAATCCCAAGGGTTGGAGGTGGAGATGGTTTTCTCCAGGAAACCCTCAACAAGTGGGTGGATGCAATAAAATTCCTCAAGGTATGGTGAAGGAATTCTGAGGAATCCAAGCTTGGTTTGGTTTTGTGATCTTGGGACCGGTTTAGGTGAGATCAAGGTAGATCGAGGGTGAAGGTGGTTTAACCTATGTATTCCCTATTTGGTTATGTCTTGGTTTATCCCATGAGATCCCACATTCATGCTTGGAATATGGCACGGGGTGATTGGATAAAAGAAAGATTTGGTTCAGCCCAATCTATGGTCGGGTGGTACGTGGAAGTCCCTGACTTGGTTGGATTTTGTATATGTTAATAAGAGTTATTTTCTCTATGTGATTAATGAGCACTTGTACTTGTTATTATGTTGATTATATGGCAGATTTGTCATGGTTCCTATTTTGGTTATATGTTGGTTATTTGCATGGTTCTATGATGTGCTCTAGCTATGGCTATTGTTCATGATTCTATAAGTTAATGAATGGTTAATGAATGCATGGGCTAACAAGTGTTATTACAGCTAGCTTGAGAGGGCATTGAGCCTTCTTAGTGATTCTCATATGGAGTTCAGACCCTTATGATCAGATATGCATTCATGACTTGCAGTTTCCATGTTTATCATATGTTTGACGAAATGTATATCATGGATTACACATGTCTAGGTCAAGTTATTGTTCAAGATTTGATTGGTTGGCCTTGTCATCATTTTGTTTATGTTTTTGGAAAGTTACAAGCAATTTTGGATAGTGGTCTGGAGGATAGCTTGGAAAGGTGGCTTAGATATCGGTATCACTAGCATCAAACTCAGGAATTTTGATCATAACCACATGGAGGCAAGCATATGCGTAGGATTGGGATGTCATAACCGCACTAATGTTGTGTTGTGTGTGCGGTTGGGGGGTTTCCCTTGTCAAAAGAGCTCCAACTCAAGGAATGACCATCTGGGGTGGTTTGCAGGCTCTTGAGTGGTATGTAGTCCTTGAGGGATGTCTGTAAGTTTTTGGCATGCCATTCCCACTTCCATAACTAGATCTTGGAGGGTGGGTTATATGACACTCATCTAATGTTTACCCTGGTGAGCCTTATACAATTGGGTAAATGTGGGAGGGGAAGTTACATGTTTATCTTAATATGGGAGGGGCGGTTGCCCTAGTTCATGTTTCTCTTAATATTCAAGACCTCAAACACTCTTTTTCAATGAGCACAACATGCAATACATATGTGCATGTGTATGCAGTTTCATGTTTAGAATTCACCACATTAAGAGTTCAAGCCTTAGTAGATTCATGTTATTTTGGTGCATTCCACAAGTAACAACAATGGCTCCAACTACCACTTTCAACAACATGAATAACACAATGAGATTGAACTAGTTGATCACATAAATAACCATCCACATTTGAAGTAAAACTTTCATAACCATTCCCAACATGAGGCCACTCTTGTCAATGATTAGTTGGAAATCACTAAAAGAATGACATTAGAATTGTGTGCAAATGTGACAAAAAATTTCATAGCATTCATTTATTTTTTCGAATATATTATTATGACACTAATAATGCTCCATTAATTCATATATACAATGCTAATTTGATGCAACACAACACAATCACCATGAGCAAGATGCACAACAAATTTTAGCAACATATGAACAATATAAAACCACTAACCAATGTTGATATTCAATGGAAACACAAGACAAGAGAAAATCATTATTATTATTATGATTCAGAACCATTTATGTGGTGCACATAAACACAAATTTGATATAAAATTGAAACAAATAAGATGCCAAAAATGACTCACAAAATACCACTACATACTAGTAAAAAAAATTGAAAATGAAAAAACAGGCTATTACAATAGAAAAGGATGATGCTACAACTTGTATTATAGTAGTGACTACTCTAACTCTGGTGTGTGTTATTCATAATTTCCCCTATGACCAAGAAGATAATTCTATATATCTATCGAGGATCTATGCAAAATGGTTGATAGATCACCTATGCCTAACTCCCCTAGATCAATCCCTTCATACACTTCAGAATTATGAAATGGAAATAGATAGGATTGAAGACATACCTTATAATGAGATTTTTGTGATCTTGACTAGTTATGGCTATAAGGGATCATACTTTAGTCCCTAAAGTTCTTTCTCCTTCGTCTAATACCTATAACATGCCCATAATTCACACACCAAACCTTTCTTTCCAAGCAATGTAAAGGTGAGAGATAAATGATATGTAATCTAGATTTCTCAAACTAATCCAGATCTAATACAAGTAAATCAAATACATTACATATGGTAGAGAATACATAATATCTACATTATGAAGGGAAAATCCACCATATAAGATTAGGCTTTTAAGATGCATGAAGACCTTTCCACTCCCTTGCTCTAGCTCCTCCTTCGTTGATTGTTGAAAGTAAGGCTACCTTTCACATGCAAGGATTCCTCTCTAAGCATTCCAACATCATTCATTGCATAACTTATTGTCTCTATATGATTACCCTTAGGAATAACCTCCTTTTTTAGAATTGTTGAGGAGAGGAGAGGGTGAATGTAGACACCTAGATCCTAGTGAGTTTTGAGTCTAGTACAAATTCTTAGGCCATATGACAAAGCATCTCATCCTTCTCAAGTTGTTCTCCTAGGAGACAAGTAAATCTAGAAGGAAAGTAAGTTCATCACCCTCGACTAGTGCAAATGGGATGATCATCGCTCATTGCAAGAAGACCATGAGTGGTACATCACTTTATGCAAGTGGTTGAGGAGCGATGGAGGCCTAAAATTTGGTTTCCCAAGGCTCTAAATCAATTTTCATCCTACTAACTCAAGTAGGTTACTATACTAGGCTCAAGGGCGACAAATAAGGTTATAACAAAGTGCCACTAGATAAAAATGTTGATAGAAGTTGAGACTAATATGCTTGTAACCTTTAACAACATGCATCAATTAAAAAGAATGAAACATCGTAACCTTAGTAATCATCTTCATTATGTCTAAAATCACAAAGTACAAGCAATTAGTAGATGATATAGTTTTTTGCAATTCTATATAAATTAATTTACATGTGATAATATTTCATATGCTACAAATATTTGAGTACCAATGTCATTTACCTATATAATGAAGGAAAGAGAAATGACAAGATTCAAATCCTTATATTACTCATAGAAATATTGAAATTAACAAAGCTAATAAATTTTAAAACTTTATAATTAATAAACTTGTGTTTATTATATTTCTTAAATTATTTAGATGTAAATATAAGATTCTAAATATAGTCATCAATATTTCATTCACCCATATCATCTACCTAAAGAGAGGTAACAAGATTCAAATCTTTACACTGATAACAATATTGAAATTAACAAAACCATTAAATTTTAAAACTCTATGATTAATAAACTAATCTTTCTCATATTTCTTCTTAAATTCTTTGTGATATAAATATGAGATTCTAAATATAGTTATCAACATTAAAGATGACATTATCACAATATTTAAAACGCCATAAGATTTATGGTTGCATACCCACCCCTTAACCCATTGCATTTGAATAAACCTCTATCATCCCTTACATAGTGGGTGCTTTTTTTAAACCATATTTTGATTACAATAAACAATGACTTGAATAAAAGCTGTATTGGTCGAATCAACAAATTTTAATCCATGGGAAAATAATATATTTTAAAATAAAATTCAAAACTCAAATTACGTTTCTCTAATCATTACTATTATGAAAATTCATAATTGCAAATTTTATGGAGATTTTTGGTGCGGGGACTTTGTACAAGCCAGTTTAATAGAAAAGCCCAACTTAAAGTCCTTGTTTGGTAGGGACAACAATAATTAAAGACTTGTTGGGCTAGAAGTACATTCATGGGAAAGTTGAAAAGAGTCACACTTGATGGCACCGATGACTGCTTTTTCATATTTAACTGTTCTTGCTACCATTCCTTTGGTTTTGTACTTGTCACATAAAGGGAGAAGGACAAGGGATAGAGACTAGGTTCTTTCGTTTTGTACTTGGTACACGAGGGAATAAGATTAAAGTTAAAGGTTATAAGTGAGGTAAAATAAATTTTAAAATTTCTATAAATATTGATTAATTATGATTTAAAAAAAACATCATAAAATTCAACTTTCTTTGCCATATGATATCTATAGTAATATGGTATCAATAGTGTTATGAAAAAACAATTATTTATTTTCATATATATTTTTAATATAGTTTGCTAAGAAGTTAGTAAACAATTTTTTTTTTAATTAATTTGTGAGATAAATATATTGGTACTTAAAAATGGTCGTCATTTTTAAATGAGTTTGGATTATTTCATTAAGATTCGTGTGCAACTTAATGAATTTAAAAATTAATTTTATAATATATATATATTTAAAAAAACGTGTATGAGAATTTTATTAAAAAAGAGAGTTGGGATCTGGCTCAGAACTATTACATTTCTTCAATAATGCTGGTTTGAGATTGAACACAAAAGCTCAATTCAAATCATCAAATGATTACTCATGAAACAAAAAAATTTAACCCTTGTCAATTGAATTCTACCCTAATACTTAAATTTAACCCTTGGCAATTGAATTTTTTTTGCAGAAAACTCCTAAAATCAATACAAATTCACACTCCATTTTCCGCTACTTTAATTTAGACTAACTTCTAGTTTTTCTTAAAGATGAATTTATATATTCTCATGCCTATTTTAATATATTATTTATAATGATATGATAAACACTTTTGCATTTACAAACATTATAGTTTGTATCAATACTTTAATTTATTTTTTTAAATAAATTTAATTAATGTTAAAATTTATCAAATGTAAAGTTTCTAAAATAAATTTAATTAATATTGAAATTTACAAGTATCAATACTTTAATTTATTTTTTAAAAATAAATTTAATTAATGTTAAAATTTATCAAATGTAAAGTTTCTAAAATAAATTTAATTAATATTGAAATTTACAAGTATCAATACTTTAATTTATTTTTTTAAAATAAATTTAATTAATGTTAAAATTTATCAAATGTAAAGTTTCTAAAATAAATTTAATTAATATTGAAATTTATCAAATGTAAAGGAGGAATGGGTGAGTCACCTCCCTATGCACATTCTAGTCACATAGGCTCTCTTTTAGGATAACATTGTTTTCTTGGCTCATAGTATTTTAAAGATTGTTCATAAAAATAAACTTTCTCATTTAAAATTAACAAATATATTGTGATTAACTTGAAGCTACTTAGGATAACATTATTTTTTTGACTCATAATATTTTAAGGATGGTTCATAAAAATAAGCTTTTTTATTTAAAATTAACAAATATATGATGTATATTGTAATTAACTCGAAACTACTTATATTTTTAAAAGTTATAGAATTGTTCATTTAAAATTAACAAATATATTGTGTATATTGTGATTAACTCAAAGTTACTTATACTTTTTAAAAATGATAAAATTGTTTATAATTATTAAATATATATTTAATCATATATATACTCATTTACACTATATTATTTTAAGGAAAACATTTTTTTAAACTAATATTTTATAAAATCTATAAAAATATTTATATAACATTATTTTAATATAAAATTATAACTTAAAACATTTACTATTTTTTATAAAATTTATTTTAATATATTTTAATTTTAAAATTCCTTATATAAACATCCCATTTGTAACTTTATAGTGTAATTTTAAAAATTAGTATAAACAACATTATTGAAAAACACAAACCATGCATTATTAATTATGTTTCTCGTAATGCTCCTCTTGGGTTCCTTTAAGAAGTATAAATTGTTGATTTTGGTAATCCATGTAATGATTATTCAAAGAATCATGTCATTCACAAGGTGACCCTATGATCTTCCTTAGTTTCTCACATTTTGTGTGTAATAAAAAAAAGGAATATTTCGAAATGAAGCGTTGAATGGATCGGATCGATGCATATATTGGTTGGATTTTTTTTTAATACAATATGAACTTTTCTATATATGTGTAAGCGGGATTGTTTAAATGGTTAAATTCATTTTGTAAAATGATAATAAGGGAAATTATGATAATGGAAATAATTATGGGTGGGTCATGTTTGGTTTAATTTCAACTTGGTTATTTAAAAAGAAAAACATTACCAAATTCAATAGGATTATTATAGAAGATGGTTGGTTTAGTTTATCAAGGTTTAATGTTATATAAGTATGAGGTTAATAAATTGTTATATTAGATTATTTTTAATTAAATTTTTAAAAATTTCTTTAAAGTTTCGTTAGTGAAAGATAATTTTACTTATATAATAATAATGAATTTTGATGATTAGAATTTGATATTTTATGTGTTATTTAATATAAAACTCATATATTATTATTTTTTAATTAATAATATTTATTATTATTGGTTTATATTTTTCATATTTTTAATAACATATTTCACTAATATATTTTGAAGTTGTATTTTTCTATAGTTCTTTAGTGATGATATAATGTGATGTGAAATAATTAAAATTATGTTTAAGATTTAAAAACATAAAATTGTTTGAAGTTACAATTTTTTTGGTATGTAAGATGAATATAAAAAGGTGTTCTTTTTATGGGACATGTTGTGTGGGTGTATTTATGTGAATAAGAAACAATGAATAGTAAATAGTTAGATATGTCATATTTGGTATTTTGGAATAAGTTTTATCACTTCAAAATATTTTCTCTCTTGTGTACTATTTCATATTAGTTGTGAGGTTTGGTTTATGACAATATATGAGTCTCATCATATGTTAATGGGGATTTTCATAGAGGTAGTGGCCCTCCTACTAACATAATGGTGAATTGGTTGAGAGATAAATATATGAGCTTTCTCAACTACTTATTCCTCTTGTATAAAACATGTTGTGCAAGTACTTGTCATTCATTAGTTGCAAGATGAGAATGTGTGCTTTCTTGACATCTCTCTCGTCCATTGGCATATTCCAATAAGGGTCTAGTGAGGTAGTGGTCATGCTACTAATATAATAGTTGATTGGTTGTGTTGGTCTGGGTGTGCCTCTCCTCTTATGTTATGTCTCACAGTACCATCAAAGCTCCAACATTATAATGGTCTTTATATCAATGAGGGGTTCTACGAAGACAATGTTGGGTGCTTGTGTGTGTAATAAATAATGACTAATAAGCAAGATAATAAGCACTTCAAAACATCTTATTTTATGTCATATTTATGATATCATGAAAATTCCGACATTATCATGATCCTTATGTCAATAAAGGGTTCCGCAAAAATGGCACCTCCCTTTTTATGTCAACAAAGATGTTTACATAGATAGTAATAGTTTATTGGTTAAAGTGCCCATAAATATATTATATTCTTATTGGTAATTTAAAGTTGATAAAAGGTAAATAAACAACACTAAGATATGTAAAAAATAATAATGAAAAACTCACATCCCATAACCAATGACTATACAAATAGAGCTTCTTTAATAGGATAATAACCTTATAAGCCTAGGCTAATATGGATAAGGCTTAGGATTGTCTTCATAGATGAGGCCTTCATAGTAAGTTGGGGTGGGTATCCACTATGTTGTGTTGATATGAATGTATTTGTGTGAATAATAAATAATAAATAATAAATAAGATGATAAACATTTGAATATTTTCTCCTTTATTTTAATATAGTATTTTATGATATTATGAAAGTTCCAATATTATTATGATTTTTATTCAATAAATATTATTTTGATTTTAAAATTGGGTAAAGTTGGTATAAACAACATTTTGATTATAAAATTGGTTCAAGCTAGTATTAACAATATTTTGATTAAAAAATTGAGTGAAGCTAATATTAACAACATTTTGATTAGAAAATTATTTGAAGCTAGTATTGATAACTCACAAACTAATACTAGCTCCCTAAGCCTCATTACAATAATCTAATATTAATTAATCAAATATATACTCCCTAAGCCTCATTACAATAGTCTAACATTAATTAATCAACATGTTCAAACTTTACTTTTAATTTTAATCTATAACCTAAAAAACACAGATATTATTCACCATTAATCTTACTTACACTTATACAAATCAATAAACAAACTTACCTATCACCCGATATCGCCCCTTCATAGCGACAAAAAGATTATTTGAAAAGTAAAAATAATTTGAAACCTTAAACGAACTTACCAATACAATATTGTTTTCATTATAAGTATCCACATAGATAATAACATCAACAAATATGGTCCCTTCACAGCAACAAAAAGGTTATTTGAAAAGTAAAAAGCAGAGATTGGCTTTTTTGAAACCTTAAACCCATAACCAATGGCTTGTTTGATAAGATGGTGACTTTATGAGCCTATGATATGGGCAAGCCTTACAAAATGGGCATGTTCCATGGTGTACACGGGGGAGTTGCTTAGTTGATAGCTCTATAAAAGAGGGGAGTTGATTGTGATTTATATTATGTTCCAACCCACATTGTAGGGCAGGGGAGGAGAGGGTAGGGGAGATGATGTGATTTGCATTGAGTCCCAACCCACAAACCGTTATAAGTGACTAAATTGGGGTCACCAAAACTTTGGGAACAACCACTACTTACCAAACCACACACACAAGGATGAGCTCAGCTCACGGGTGGCTTGCAAAATCATTAAATACACCTACCCTCACTCCATCCCACAATTTCCACTCCTCTCCAATCTACTCCTTCCTTATCATTGTTGTGTATATAAATATTTCAATAAAGAACGCCTGACCAACAACACCATGCATGCGTGCATTGATAAAATATAAATAAATTATATCCCCGCTGATTGATTGATACGAGAAAAGGAGCGTGGCGTGGCGTGGCGTGGCGTGGCGTTGTGTGTTACAATTACAAAGCGTCCCCTGCTGCATCGTACGACTCACGTCTCATAGGTACTCTCCAATGGCGACGGGAGTCACGGGAAAAAGGAGCACCCATTTGTTGTTGTGGCATTGTCGGGCACGGACCCACTCTCGACCCACCCGCCACCCGGGATGATGCCATCATCATTTTTCATTATTTTTCGCTTTGGGAAGGAACCCAATACATCACGCCACCGCTTCCCAACCAAGTTCTTGAAAATAATAAATAAAAGTTCAGTTCTTGAAATTAATAAATAAATAAAAATCTCAAAGTTTGAAGGGCAGTTTAACTGGTCATCGAAGTAATGTTAATTTTGAGAAAATTGAGAAATTTAAAGTTCGAATTCTCACGAACTGTACACACCAAAATTTACTAATAGTTAGAATAGGCTAATAAATTACTGTGAAAGAAAAAAAAAAAAAAATCCCTAAATAATAAATAAAAGTTCTTGAAAATAAAAAATCCCAAAGTCGGATTTGGAGAACGACGCCAATTGTGTCAGCGCGACGTCACTCGGAACCCTCGTCTGAGTCGTCCCTGCTGTGCAATCAGACATTGCCAACGAGACACGCGTCGCGGGCGAAGACACATCGGTCTTGGAACCGTGATGTAACAATTTTTATTTTTTATTTTTTTCGGAACGTGGAGGAAAATGAGGATTTGTTTGGTTGAGGGTTTTAATACAGGAATAATTTAATTTAATAACATGGCAAAATTAGAGTTGCATCATAATCTCTAAGTTTGACTGCTGGAAAGATATTATGGAGATAATTAAAAGCTCTGATTCATTGAATCGCCAAATTTAGACAAGTGGAAAAAAAAGGGGGGCCTTCAAAGGACATGCTTAGGCTTAGGCTCAGGCTCAGGCTTAACTCAGTGTCCCTGGAGTTAGAAGTCAACCGGGGGTAATAGGTTCGTTAACCATCTGAAAAGGAGGAGAATGAGAAGGCGATTTTATGAGAGACCGGACATAGGGGCAGCGCACCGCCGGAGAGCTGGAAGTGTAGGTGGAGGGTTAGGAATCGTTAACCTGGGGTTAGTTGTGCGGGGTTAGCGGGTGCGCTAAACCCCCCACGTGCATGTGGATGCGGACGCTGACTGGCGACCCGGCGTGCGTAAATAGACCAAACGTGCGTCATGGAATGGGTGTGTTGTGTGCTAAGGAGAAGCTGCTGCTGCTGGCTCTCCGAGTCCCGCTCGACTGTGGAGACATTCATGGTGGATTGAGTGCGTGTGAATGTGTGTTGTGTTTGTTTGTTGGGCAAATCTTCTTGTTATATGTCATGTCACGACATGTGGGCTCCAAATTCTTCGTATCGTTGTCGCATGCAATGGATGGGAATAGGAAAAGGAATAGGATTGGGATTGGGTTTCCCCTTCTTTGTTTTTATCATCACCCCCTTCCTTCTCCTCCATAATAATAACGCCCCTTGAACTACAACACTCTGAACAGAACAGAGCACTCCCTGTTCAACAATTTGTATTTGCTGCTGTTGTTAATCATTGGATTGCAATATAGAATTTTCAGAGCCTTTGCCAGATCTCTGAGATAAAGATGCACTGGAGGAGAAATAAATAGATAGGTAGCCACTGCAGATCTCGAGGGGAAAGATGCGACAGAGTAAGTAGTGTGCGTGTTTTGTCTGGAAATTGATTGGATTGGATTGAGTAAGAAAAGGGGAATTGCAGACTGAAGGTCCGATTAATTTCCATGCGCGCGGATCATGTTGAGGAAAATGGAATCCGGCGAAGTCGAGAAGGGTTTGGATCCGCAACTCTGGCATGCCTGTGCAGGGGGGATGGTGCAGATGCCTGCAATAAATTCAAAGGTTTATTATTACCCCCAGGGCCATGCAGAGCACGCTGCCACTGTGCCTGATTTCGTGGGCAATCTGCGCATGAGCCCGTCGATCTTGTGCAGAGTGGTGTCGGTGAAGTTCTTGGCCGACACAGAGACCGACGAGGTGTATGCTCGCATGCGCCTCGTCCCCATCTCCGACGACGAGCAGAACAGCAGCGTCGAGGATTCCGAGGCCGAGTCGCGGCCTCCGTCGCCGGCTGTCAATTCTCAGACTGAGACCGTGAATAACAATCACCCGCCGACTTCTTTCGCCAAGACACTGACGTAGAGCGACGCGAACAACAGAGGCGGGTTCTCGGTGCCCAGATACTGTGCCGAGACCATTTTCCCCCGCCTTGATTACTCCAGCGATCCGCCGGTGCAGACCGTTTTGGCCAAGGATGTCCATGGGGAAGTCTGGAAATTCAGGCATATTTACAGAGGAACCCCTCGGCGCCACTTGCTGACCACCGGGTGGAGCACATTCGTCAACCAGAAGAAACTCGTTGCCGGTGATGCAATCGTTTTCCTGCGCAGTGTCACTGGGGAGCTCTGCGTGGGCGTCCGCAGATCCACCAGAAGTACAACTGAATGCCTTTCTCATTCCCATTCCCATTCCCATGGCTCCTCTGCATGGCATTTGCCTGTTAGCGGCATCACCGCCAGTCCTGCTCCTCCTCACAGGGCCTCCAGATGGGAGGTCAAGGCCGCTGACTATTTCTCCGGCATTGCCACCGCCAATTCCAATGGGGCCACTGGCTTTTCTAGAAATAGAGGCAGAGTTAGCGCCAAATCTGTAATCGAGGCTTGTGCTCTGGCGGTCTCTGGACAGCCCTTTGAGGTCGTCTATTATCCCCGTGCTAGTACTCCTGAGTTCTGCGTTAAAGCCAAGTCTGTGGATGCTGCGCTTAGGATTCAATGGAGTCCCGGGATGCGGTTTAAGATGCCCTTCGAGACCGAGGACTCTTCAAGGATCAGCTGGTTTATGGGTACCGTTTCTTTTGTACAGTTTGCAGACCCGGTGCTTTGGCCTAATTCGCCTTGGCGCCTTCTTCAGGTGCTCACTAACTCTTGCAAGTTTCTTTCTCTTGCTTTAGTTACAGTTGGGCTTTGGATGCTATCTCTGCTTCATTTCTCCTCTGTTTTTTGGGGTCTTGAATGTATCGTATCAATTCTGGGGGGCAGTTTTTACGCAGAACTAGGGTTTTATTTTGTGCCACTTTACTTTGAGATGTACTTGCATGTGAATATGAGTTCACACCAAACGGGGTTACTCATCTTTCATTGATTTTGGTTAGTGCGTTAATGCCATGTAACTTTTGGCAGATCATATGTCTTTCCGTCTTAAATCCTGTATAAATTCTCGAATTTCAGGTTTAGTTTGCTGAAATTGAAGTATGGAGTTGCTCTAATGAAAACAAGTGCTGAGAAATCCATTTTCGGTTTCAAGATTTGCTAAATTGCACATTTTCAGTGTATTTTTCATTGCCGAATTCCATTAAGCTGTCAGTAGCAAAGGGCTGTTTGCTACTCTATTAGACAGCTTCTTTTTTGGAAGCATTAAGCGCTGAACAACACCGCATAAATATCAGCAATTGCCCATATACACTCTTTCACAGAGATCCAGTGGTGTATATGTGTGCATATACTGATTAATGGGCTACTGCTCGGTGCTTATTGTTCGCTACACAATTAGATGACTTCACTTTTGGCAATCAATAAGCACTGAGCAGCATAGCATCAATAGCAGTATACACCATTTGATGGATATGCACAGAGGTCCATCAGTTTTTATGTGTGCATATATTGCCATAATGAGCTGATACTTGGTGGGTATTGTCTTCCGTAGCTTATACGATTACCTACTGATGGGGCAGGTCTTAGTGGGGCACTCAGATTTTCTTTTACTTGAAAATGGCCAACTGTTTCTTTGTCTGATACTTCCTTTGCACAAAACGGAATTCTGAATTTTGGTCTAACCTTAAATCCATTCCACATCCTTGACATGCGAAAATACCCTGAGAATTGGTCGGTTTCTCTGTGTTTTAACATTCAACAAGAAAGGCTTCAGTTCTTGCAACCTGGAAAATCAGGAGGATCGGCGCCATACCTTGAAAGAGTTTTTTGAAAGAAGCCTTCAGTTTGGACAAATGGCAAGTAGCTTTTAGGGTTGTATACTTGAGAGGTAGGTCTTAGTGCAGCACTCTGCTAATTTGATTTTACAGATTTCTGAACTTTGACCTCAAATTCAGTCCACAGTTTTGGCATGCATATTAGCACCAAGAAGGCTTTTCTTCTTGCAAACTGGAAAATCAGGAGGATCAAAGTCATCCCTTGAAAGTCTTCAGTACAGCCTTGAATTTGTTTATCTATTTTCAAAGATGTCAAATTAAATTTGTGAAAATTGGATACGGAATATCAACTGTTAAGAACAAGATATGTTCCTGCACATATACAAGGCTATGCCACTGATAGATACATAACTATTAACCAGAGGCAGAAATTTGGTGTACTATTGTAATTATCTTCATATATTTTTGTGCATTCTTTGCATATATTCAAAGTAATAGGCCAAAAGTCGAGCATTTTTTGAGTTCCATGTGTCCGGGAGATAATAACTTGCCTTAAACGTTTGCCTGCTATCATAACTGGAGGTCTGAAGATAAAAATGACCCATGGCGCTTTTGCCTCTACAATTGCTACAAGCTTATCTCTTCTCTGCTGTTATTCTGGATGCTTGTTTCTCGTTTTCACATCCATTATGTAACGTTCCTGGTAGTACTGTCTTTTTGTTTGCTGCAAGTTCATGGCATGTTTGCTGCAATTTTAGGTGCTCATTTCTTTCTTTATTATGGAACAGGTAACATGGGATGAGCCAGATATATTACAAAATGTGAAAAGAGTGAGCCCATGGTTGGTTGAGTTGGTTTCCAATATGCCACCGATTCAAATGACTCCTTTCCCTTTACCAAAGAAGAAGCTAAGAGTTACTCAGTCTCCAGATTTCCAGCTTGAAGGGCAAGGAATCATGGGGCTTCAGATGAGTACAGTTAGCAATAACCTGCTAAGGCCGATTAAACCTTGGCATGGTTTTTCAGACAGTGTTCCTGTGAGCATCCAGGGAGCCAGGCATGATCGCATTTATGGGATCTCTTTATCAGAATTTTTTAGTAACAAAGGTCAAAATGGGTTGTTCTTCAAGCATCCATCTCACCAAGAGCAGGGGGTTATATCGAACCGTGTCTCCACAGATCTTAACATAGGAAATTCTCCACGGAATGATGGCTCTGGTATGCAGAGTAGCCCTTCTTCATTCTTGACAGCAGGAAATTCATCACAAAATGAACAGAAAACAAGTAGTGGGTCGGGTAGTAGCTCAACCACAAAAGGCTCATCCTTTCTGCTGTTTGGGAAGCCAATACACGCAGCACCGTCTCCTAAATCTTACAATCAACAGCAATCCGGATTGAGCTCCTCAGACGGGGCAGCTTTTCACATGTTTACTGAGAATGGTTCACCAGGGCTAACCAGTAACACCTCAAGTAATGGAAATCAAGAAGCTTTAGAAAGGGTGCAAAAATTGATCACAGGCGGGAGAGATGGGACCAAATTATCTGAAAATTATGGGTTACGACTTTCCAATGGGGAGAGCCTGGATTTTGCAGGAACCAAGGGTATCAAAAGTCTTCAATGGTTTAAGGATCAGACTTCGACTCTAAAGCTGGAGAAGGATAAACAAGAAAATACATTTGAAGACAACATCGTTCATTGTAAAGTATTCAAAGAGACTGAAGAAGTTGGTCGAACTCTCGACCTTTCGTTGTTTTGTACATATGAGCAGCTCTATGACAGGCTGGCAAAGATGTTTGGTATTGAGGAATCAGAGTTGTCAAATCGTGTCCTCTACAAAGGTTTGGGTGGATCTGTGAGGCATGCTGGAGATGAACCATACAAGTATGTATTCTATCTTCCTAGCCCGAAATCTATTTAGTTTGAGGGGTAAATGCTTGAACATAGTACAATAATACAAAGGAATATTTTTGGGAATGGTTTTTGGTGCCTAAGGTTGCTAAATACAGCAGCAGTCAAGAAAGTGGGGAAAGGGCCAGGTTTAGTTTAAACAAAAAGGATTTCTGCGAGGACTTGTTCTGCTCTGTATTGCATATCATTTATAATGAAAGCTCTTGTGTGGGGAATATAGAATCATTGGATTGATATGTAATCACTACAATTCACTGAACAGGGTCAAATTTGTTCAATTTCCAAAATCTATGTTAATATGGCCTTAGCAAGCTGGTGTATAATCCTTTCAATTGATATGATCGAACAAATAAATGTGCAAGACTAGTTCAGAGACAACTTCTAAGTTGATTTGTACATTTTTCTTTGATTGCAGGGATTTCATGAAGACTGTGAGGAGGCTTACAATTTTATCCGACTCTGGAAGTGACAACATGGCAAGATAAGACTGTTCTGTGCTATATTTCATTCGGGATTCTTCAAGTACCATGTTGTTGGCTTCATTTTCCAAGGTTTATCTGACTTAGCCACATAATTGAATGGTACTAGCTAGAATCATATTATATTGAACAGTGGATTATATAATGCAATAAAGCTAAGATCTGCAAAATTTCTGAAACATTGGCTCACTTATGACATTCTTATTATATAAGCTCTTTAGATACCAAAAGACTTGTTGTTGAACATGTTTTTCTTGTTACTTGTCTGCTTGAAATGCCAATGGGCATTTAATAATAGGACATGTAATTTTGGGCTTTATGATGGTTGTTTACTCGACTGCTGGAATGTTAAAGATAGGCTCTTGACTCTATGCTTCAACTTCTTATCTTTTCATATTTGTCTGTTGGATCGAGTGAACAGGATGGATTGTAGTTATGATGCATATTGGATCGATCTTTTAAGGTAATTGTGAGTCTATTAGTACAGTGGTACTCATGTGGCCAAGATTACATCTATCTTGATTAATTATTTTGCTCCTCTGTCTGAACAGTTCAATCATTTTTAACCTATGTTGGATGCCCTTGATCTCTTATAATGGTATTTCTTTTGATTTATTTGTTGTTTTTTGTGCACTAGGAAACTGATTGTCTGAGGGGACTGATTTTTGGGTACGTCTTTTATGCTTTTCATTTATGTGTTGGCTGTGCGCAGTAGGAAACCGATTATCTGAGGGGACTGATTTTTGGGTATTTCTTTTCTTTTTCTATTTGCTTCTATTGGTGAGTTTAATAGATTGCTTTTGTGATATTTAACCTTGTTGAATTGCAATGTTGAATTTAACTCCCCAATTTGAAATTACCGCTGCCTCTAAATTGGTTAGATTCTTTTGTGACCTTTAACCAACTTGATTAGCTACATCCAATTTCACTTCTAAACAAATTGAAATTTTATAACTGAAGGTAACTTGCATGCTTCTCCTTGTTTAAAGCAGTGGTTTCTGGATGGAATCAGTCTGCTGTAGGAGTGAGTTTTTCCTGTCTCTTCCCTGCCGCTATGCTTTTCTCTAATTTTGAGTGAGTTAGAGTATTTTCTTTTTCTTCCCTGCTGCTATGATTTTCTTCAACTTTGAGAGAGTTAGTATTTCCTTTTCTTTCCCCTGCTGCTATGATTTTCTCCAACTTTGAGTGGGTTCGAGTAGCCACAAAATTAAGCCTTGAATTGCATATTTGATCTTCCTACTTTCTGCATTGCAGCATTCTTATAAATAATGCTGGTTCACAGAACGTAGCTCATCTTTATTCTCTTACACCATTTGATAAATCCCAATTGGATGCATCAATTCTTTTTATAACAGGATGTTACCATGCACTTAGAATGCGAAGCTAGCAACGAATACCTTGCTTCACTTGTTTGTAAGGTGGTGAATTCCAACTATACCGTGTTCTCTGCAGGATCCTTTTGATGTATAGTTTACATGATTATGGTATAGTATAAAAAACCATGTGTGTGTTTTTAAAAAGGATTCTTACAAATTACAAGAATAGGGTTGAAAGGGTTAGTTGGAGCAATCATTCAACTTTTTAACAACAATAATAACAGTCTGATACAACACTCTTGTGGTATCAATCAATATCAATAATAATAGTAACGTATGATAACATGAATTGCAGCAGTTTGATACGACTACGTTGTGGTAATGGGTTTTATGATTATAATGGGTTTTATAATTATAGAATCTTATTTCCTTTTTTCTGGACCTATCTTGAGATTGAGATCCTTTTCTGCTTGTTCTAGAACCGCTAACTTGAGTTTCTTTTCTGCTTGTTGTAGAACTCCTAACTTGAGTTCCCTTTCCATATTTTTTAGTGCAAACGCTAGCCAAATTCTTATTGTAAAAACATACAAACACAACCTTTTATGAGTGGGATGGCCCATTGTAAGGTGTCTAATAAATTAATAGTTAGGATGTCCATGAAGCTTCACTATCACAATTGTGAATTAATGGCTCGATTATGAATTTAACTCTTTAATGTGAATTTGGGTACATTATTAAAAGATCAATGTCTTGTTTCTGAAAGTTGCAAAATTTTTTTCTTTCAATAAAATAAATTTGAAATCAAATTCTGATATAAGAAATAATGGTAATAAATGTCTTGACTATGAAAGTAACTCTGATTAATGTGAAATTTGGCACAACTTTAAAAGCCTAATGTTTTTTATTTTTTATTTTTGGGTGAAAGCGACCAAAAAAACAGTCTGCTACTTTTACAATTTAGAGATGCGTAAATATAATGTAAAAAAGTTCGTAAGCATTTTCAAATGTAGGCTTAGTATATTAAATTCATATTAATATGTCCAATTTATAATACATAAAGGATTGATAAATATTTACATGTTGGCTAAAAGTAATATAGAGCCTAATTAGGGGAGACGTTGTAGGGATCTTAAAAAGTTAAAAATAATAAAAGTAATAAAATTCAATTTGTTACATTGTAATTTTGTTTTTATTAATAAAGTTATGAACAATTTATTAGATAAAGAAAATCATAATATACACATTACATTGAGTGGCCTAATGGTTAAGTGGATGTGTTTCTTGCTAAGAGGTCACGTGTTTAAAACGAGAGGGGTAGAGTATGTTATGCTTTTGTAAACTTAGTGGTTAAGTTGTTGGGCGATTCATTTTACCATATGAATTAAATAATAATTTTGTAACCATATTTAAATTTCATTAATAAGCACATAAAAACTTAATAATTAAAATATAACAAGATTTTTAACCATGGATATTTACCTCCACTTACCATGGATATTATTAACCATACCATACCATAACATGCACCAATATGATGGTTCATCAATACTACAGGACCAAAAACCATTTCTTATTTTACAATCAAAATAATACTTACAATATAACAAGATTTTTAACCATGGATATTCACCCTTACCATGGATATTATTAACCATACCATATCATGGGCCAATACCATGGCTCATCAAAACCACATGCTGAAAAACCATCTTTAATTTCACAATCAAAATATTTTGTAAATAAGTATGTTTTTTAATTTTAATTTATTAAATTTTTGGGTGAGAGACACTCTCCATCCGGATGGAATAGATGTTGTAATGTCATGTTATATTATGTTCTCTAAACATGCTAACCCAATCAAATTACATTAAAAAAAATGAAAAAAAAATATTAATTAAAACATTTTGACTTAGTGAAATTACACAAAAATAAAACTAAACTAAAAAATAAAATTAATAATCATTGCCAAGATCCATCTTAACTCCGGATATATCAACCTCTTAGAATCAATCCCTCTAGACTCTTGATAGATACTGAGTTAAGATGGATGTAGATTGGTAATAAAATTGTAATCAAATTATAATATAAGTAAGACAAACCAACAAAAAATGAATACACTAAAGAATAAATCACTTCTTAATATTGGGTTGTTGTCAAAGCTTTTCCTTTAAACTCTCTATGAGATAGACCATTCAATACTTTTTCTATTTGTCAAATGGAAAATCATAAGATATAAAACTAAATGGCTAAACAAAATAAGAGTAAGGATGGAGGGGAGGAAATGTGTTACTTGCAATAGTCTCACACTTGCGTGGATGCTTGTACAGATGGTGCTTGAACCACGTGGCTAAATCAATTTTTCCAACCATACCACTATGTCAAAACCTTATATGCATATTATATCCAAGCTATAACATGCAAGGTAATGAGGAGAAACATTACCATAGGTCCCTATGTCAAAACCTTATATGCATATTATATCCAAGCTATAACATGCAAGGTAATGAGGAGAAACATTACCATAGGTCCTAGTGGGCACTAGCTCACAAAAATGTAATTACATAGAGGAAATGATTAAAGTCAATGTGTCGGTAACGGAATTAAATAAGGAGCATATTTCAGAGTGACCTTCAAATACCATAAATAAGGGGGCTTGTTTTAGAATTTTCACTATCTCCTTTTAAAAATTTTAAATTATTTTGGATTCATTAATCCAAGTTTTAAATTTAAATTTTGTCTAGCAAAGATTTGTTGGAATTGCAAATATATGTGGTGTATTTTACACAATCTAAGTGGCCAAGTAAACTTTCAAGGCATTGTATCTATTTATGCATTCAAAAATATAGTTTTAAAAATGAAGAGTTACACATGCTATATGTATATATAGAACCAACATAGATCCATTTTGAAGAGGATTAAATCAAGTTTTGCACTCTTTAGCCTTGTGGACGTTAAAAATATCTTTCTTTCTCTCTCATCTTTCCATAATTAAGATAACGAGTGACCATGTAAGTTAAGGGTAGTTTAGAAGTCTTTATGTTAAGGATGAACATTCCTAAACAAAAAAATACCCAATAATAACTTCTCAGCTTGAACACTATTTAAGGTGGGACTTTAACATAATTAGTTAAAGGAATTTTGTGTGACCATGTAAGTTAAGGGTAGTTAAGAAGTCTTTATGCTAAGGATGACCATTCCTAAACAAAAAAACACCCAATAATAACTTCTCAGGTTGAACACTATTTAAGGTGGGACTTTAACATAATTAGTTAAAGGAATTTTGTGTGAGAGTTGTCTTAAGAATCCCAAAGCGGGAATTTCGATACTAACTTGACCAAAAATTTTGATATTTTATGTTATATAAAAAAATTGGTTAGGTTATGATCTAGCGATAAATTTGTTGAAAAAATCAAAACTAAGCCTATTTAATTTTTTGACTAAACAAATTATATGCCACACTTGTTGGTTCGAAACACGGCGGAAAAATTTCTCTAATGTGATTTCTACCAAAAGATTTTGCTTAATTTATACCATTCTATTTAAAAAAATCTCTTAAACACCTAAATGAAATCTTTAAAAATACATAATTTAATGTAAATCTTATCATATTTATTAATATGCTAGTATCAAGAATAGTGTAAACCATCATGTCTGAAAATGGCTTGTTTAAGTCAAATTTAATCTTGTTTAAGTCAAATTTAATTTAAGGTGTCTGTTATTATGGATTTTGTACATAACGCCCCATAACCACATCCTGAAAATGAATATATCTAGTTTTTATTTATGATATATCAAAAGTAATTATATTTAAAAAATAAAATAATTATAATATATTTTTTTAAATGAAAATATTTAGTTTAAATGAAAGTGAGTTATTTAATTGATGTGATAATTTTTCCATCACTTGAATATTAACATTGTTAATAATTTGGCTATTATGTTTTATTTTTCCTTAATAATGAGTGAGTAGATATTTTCCCTATTTTTAATTTAAAACAATAAGTAAACACCCCTCACTCTTGATTTGAAAAAGTACCTACTAAATATATGATATCCATTTATAGTTTGGAAAAACTTCACATTATTGAATTGTTTAATTTACATATATTTGTTTTGTATGTGGAATGGATAAATTATAAATCTCAATTCATATTAACAAAGTATAAATATAAAAGAGATAAAATTAATATATATACATATATAAAACCACTGATAAGAGTATGTTTTTTTGGTAAAATGTTATAGGTTCAAATCAAAGAGGATATATATATATATATATATATATAATATATAAACTTTAAATGGAAAAATATCATATATCAATTTAATATATAATTTAGCCATAATCTTAAAATTAAATTATCATTATCATTATTATTCTTTTTCAAAAACATTAAAAATAAATAAATAACAAACTTAATTTTAATTTAGATATTAAAAAATTATTAAATATATGTATCTCTACTTTATTATAATGTCATGCGTCATTACGGCTTTCAATACTACATGCCCAGAAACCATAAAATTTCATATGATACTTGTTCATTTGACATTTTTTTAATTAAGTAATATAATTAAAAG